>CM062077.1:10122443-10512376 GCA_031163375.1 Conogethes punctiferalis | reverse complement strand
ATTAGGGCACAAATAACCTCTTTTTTAAATAACAAAAATATCATGAAGATTGAAAACAAATTATGCTGCAATGGCTGCTTTTTTACGTTTGCAACTTTAAATTTCATAGTTGCGAAATTTGGAGATGACTTCAGAGGGAGGTTCCTGGTTGCCGCCGCCCCAGCGGCCCCAGAGTGCGGCGCCGCCCTCGGAGGCGCGGCGAGCGGCGGAGTTGCTCGGGCCCAGGCTGGACGGGCCAGAGGCCTTGCCCTCTCCCTCCAGCATGCGATCTTTGGTGTTGGGCTTCGACCAGTGCATGCCCTGCTGCACATGCTCCTTCATGCCCAGCCACTGCTTGTAGCCCATGGCCATGCCACTCTGCTTCCACTTGTCGTAAAGAGCCCGCTTGGATGGATCACACAGGGTCTCCTTTGCCTCCTATAGAAATACAAAATACTTTTATTAAAACTGCAGATTACGTAGCTACCTTATCTTTAAATATAAATATTTATAGACGAATGCGAATGATATAAATTACTTATGTATAAATTCTATGAGGGACGAGAAAACATAAAATTGCTTACTTTTAGTTTTTGAAACTTTGCTTCGGCATCTTTGTCGCCGTCGTTCTTATCGGGGTGGTGCTGCAACGCGAGGATCTTGTACTCAGCAGTTATTTGTTCAGCCTGAAACCAATGTAAACACAAGGCGTTAAAAAACAAAAATAAAAGAAGAGAAATTCTCCACTGAAAACTCCCGATTTTTTTTACCTCCCGTATTGTATAAATATGACCAAAATGGAGCAAAATACTCAATGATTTAACGATTTTCTTAGACGAATGACCTTTTTTTTTGCTCTCCAAGCAACAGAATGGGAAACAGAAAAAATTTTAATTAGTAGGTACCTAATCATCATTCTTAAGCAAGAAGAATATCTCCCGATTTTTTCACAAGTATTGTCATACATCTCCCGGATTTTGATTGTACACCTCCCGAAAAGTCAACATTTTGATCTTGCAACTCTGCCAAATCCAGTTGAACTCTAAAATGACGCACTAAGGTAGGTAATAACTGCCTCTGGGATTTTCCTCGTACGTAGATTAGGATTAAACAAGTTATACCTAACTACTTAAATAAGTTTATCATTATGTAGTTGAATCTTAGCGGAATAAAAGAAAGAATGTAATGTAGGTCAACATCAAGGGCCTCGAAAATATTAAGGTCAGCGAGCAGTATACTCGTAATGTTGTATTAATCAATACAGATTTTCGGAAAAGTTAGCCAGTGGGAAATTACAATTCACAATAAAAACAATAGTGATAAAATGTTACTTACAGAAGAATTCTCATCACAACCCAGCAGTGCGTAGAAATCGTCGTCAGGATTTCTTTGAAAGTTTAATATTTCATCCACGCCAGTCATTTTCACGACCCTCCCTTGCGAAACCCCAACAAATACTATAAAATATTGTTTGGTTTGTGTATGTGTGCGTTCTTCCGCTTGTTTGTAGTAAATATACAATTCATTCACTGCGTCTTCATTCACACTACTTTGACTTTGAATTTGTTCATTCATTCGATTAGTGCTGGGCCGTGCCATGTAAATAATTCAGGTTTACTTTGTACCATTTTTGGTTGCATTCACAAAATCTCATCTTTATTTACAACAATTACGGATATTTTATTTTTGTGTACAAAAACATCCATGACATCGTGTTGTATTATAATGATGAAATGATGACGTAGTATGGCCACATTCCCAGACGCATTATGTTTACTATTGTAGGAACAGACGACCGCGCGACCCTACGAAAACTGGAAGTACTTCCGTCGAGCTAGTTGAGATACTAGTTAATAAAAATATTAACAAACTAGCTGTGCCAGCGGCGTCGCACGCGTGGATATCGGGTTTCAAAAATAACGGACTTCCATATAATACCCATCTATACCTTGTGCCTAAGTTTTAAGTTAGACCTCTAGCAATACATTGGTGAAAACCGTATTCAATTCTATGCAGTAGTTTTCGCGTAATGCGCGTTCAAACATACAGGTTTAAATTTCTCGCGTTTTCCCAACACTTCCCGTCACTGCTCCGCTCCTATTGATTGTAGCGTAATGAAAAGTATCCTATAACCTGCCCAGGAGTATGAAGAATAATTGTACCAAGTTTCGTCAAAATCTGTTCAGTAGTTTTTTTTTCTATAACGAACATACAGACAGACAGACAGACAGACAGACAGACAGACAAAAATTTTACTGATTGCATTTTTGGTATCAGTATCGATCACTTATCACCCCCTGATAGTTATTTTGAAAAAATATTTTATGTACAGAATTGACCTCTCTACAGATTTATTATAAGTATAGATAACTCAAGAATCTTGAGCCCAGCGTGGCATGTCTTGAGTCAAGACATGCCACGCTGGGCCCTCTCAATGCCATCTAGTCACAAAGTAACCGAACCCTACTACTATGGGTACTAGACAACTGATAAAACTACTTATATACCTACTTTTTAAACTACAGAACAAACACCCAGGTCAATACAAATAATTATGTTCATGAACACATTCATGTTTGTACTGGGCCGAGATTGAACCTGGGACCACTGCATCAGATGCTGCGTTAACTATAGGTATTATAAACGATTTATTAAACTTATTAAGAAATGGTTTCAATGAAACTCTGAATAATTAAGATTATTAATTTTTAAAATAACACGCTGTAAACATCTCTAATCTAAGTTATATTATTTTATGCTAGTGTGTGGTCAGGTAGCTCGGTAGTACATCGTATACAGCACTATGGGTGAGTGAATGAACGTCTAAACTAACACTGATCGATACAGCACCTTAGTTCAGAAATTTTGTTAACCTTTTCAAGGTTAGTTTGTTGCGTCAAATTTCAATATTCCTGTGTATGTTAGGTACATATTTAATTGTCAATCTATAAAATAAAGTATTAAGGACATTGTAACTATCATAGAATACTGTTTGTATAAACATAGTTATAAACATGTTGGTTAGGTTGATAACTTCTGAACGAAGCAATGACCTTGAGAAAATGAATGAATGGCGGCAGCGGCAATTTCAAAAAGTGATTTGGCAAAACAGTAATAGAAAACAACTTTTATGGCTTTTTTTATACCTCTGCCTCTAACCTTTATTATGAAATAAAATATAGTAAGGAAGAAATGGAAATAGTAAGCATACGCGTTATCCTAATAATGCGATAGTTTGTATTGACGGATTTTGAGATAGATAGGTACTTAGATAGATTATAGGCTCTCTAATGCACATAAAAAATACATAGAACTATGCAAAGTTTACAATAATATTGTAGTCTTATCGTTTTAAGCGATCTTTTCCAGACAACCTTTAGGTAGAGGATAGCAAAATAGAAAGATTGATAAGTGATATGATATGTATCATATCACAATCATATCATATCACTAATCAATCTTTCTATTTTGCTATCCTCTACCTCTATGTCGATACCCGAAGTATCAATTAACGTAACGTAAGGGACATCTTGGCGAAAATGAGTTATAATTATCGTTGGATTCAGAATTTTCTGCTCTATCGATTGGTATTATCGAAAAAATTCTATCGTTAAAAAATCCTTTACAGTAAAATGTTTGGCCTGTGTAAAACGATTTTTGACCAAAAAAATGATGTAACAGACATCCAAATTAGTTGATTTAAATAACATTATACGAAATTAATGATTAGAGTTTTTTTTAAGTTTTTAAAGTACTATGATAGCTGATGAGGATAATAATAAGATAAAATACTAATAGAAAAGTTATTCCAACCATTCCAATTTCACCAAAAGTAGTATAAAGTCGAAAATAAAAAAAATTATTAAAAGTAATTATTGGGACTACTTCGTGAATACTAGGCAGGTACATTACTGAGGACCAAAATTTAATCGGCAACCAATATATGCATTATATTTATTGACATATTTAATTACATATAAAATAAGTTTCATCCATTAAACATCTCGGTGAAGTATGGCGGGATCCTCTACTAGTAGTATGTAAAGTCAATAGAAAGAGTACCTATCTATATTCTTAATATCCATAAAATAAACAACTTGAGAAATCGTTATCTCGAGTGAATACGGCGACTGACGACATTGCATATTCCGTGCATGCTCTAGACATTGGCGTCCCAACACGCTTTTGCATCAAAAATAGCTCGGAAGACGCGCTGAGCGCAAGTTCACGATACTCACCGGCCCCAGGGCGCGCGCGTCGCCAGCTCGCTCAGCCGCGGAATTAAAAAACAATGGTGCAGCATGTTTTGGTGTTATAAACGTCGGCCCTGACTGTCAACGAACTAGACGGCGCAAGATCCACCATCTTTGGCAGCGGAAGTATCGGCGGATGTCCCGGCTATGGGTGAGCGCTGGCATATGAATGCTTAACAACAATGCTCCGAGCTACGTTCCCACATTTCCTATTCGACCCGTGTCTTCGCCGAAAGTTTGTCAACCTCTAATTTTTTTGTGTGAATTCATTTAATTGCCTCGGCTGTACGATGGTCGATTGTTCTCATCTTAATGATTTGTTTTGTCTCTTCTTAATTGAAGAGTTTCTCGAATCTCGAGTTCACCTCTACGTTACATTATAATCGAAGACAATAAAATAATTATATTTCCTATCCATTTCTAATTTTACGAGCTCTGAAGCTATGTAGGTACCTACTCGTGCTAATAGGAAAAAGGATATCTAAGAAATGTTTCTACTTTCTCATTTAGGTTTAATCCAATGACCATTTTTGTATGTAGGTAGGTAAATATTAACTTACATTTTTGTTGATAAGATATCAATTATACATATCTTTTGGTTTCGAAAACGAAATACCTATGAGTTTCCCACGGAGAGCATGTGTGATAGACATGCTCTATTAATAACTTTCCTATATCCTACTCTGAAGGTGTGTCATTATTGCGTTGGTAGTTGGAGGTCAATATTGATATCACTATTTTGTACGCTCTTTAAGCAGGTATTCATTTTGATGTAGGTATCACTGAATACCTTTTACCTACCTACATCAATAATACTCGAGAGCTTATAGAGCGCGACAAGTAGAAGTAGGTACCTATGCAGTTACCTTGCTCTTACGAGTAAGTACCTAAGTTCTATCTTAAAAATATTATAAAATTTGCGACCGAACTAAATGAATCTAGGTAACTAAGTATTTTCATCATATTTTGTAACTATGTAGGTACCTGATTTGTAGGTGAACATAATTCCGAATACCTACTAACATTTATCCAGCGCTACTTAGTCAGAGTAAAAATATAGGTAAGCTGAATTTTAATAACACACTAACCTACATTAGGAGGATGTTTATGGTGTATTGTAGTACAAGACGTACCTACATATAATTTATAAAAGCTTTCATGGAAAATAAGTAGGTATAATTCAAATTCGGTGGGTAATGTAGGGTAATAGAATAGAGCATCTTAGACAGCTGTTTCATACCTCAATATGTTGTTTAAATTAACTATGTATCTTGTTTATCCGACAACATAAGTATAGGTACGAGGCACACATACTTACCTGAACTTTATTATAAAGTGGAAAGGTATGAGGCCCAAAATCGTTCAAGATAGCGAACATTAGGAGAGGCCTATGTCCAGCAGTAGACTGACATGGGCTGATGATGATATGATGTTGATTGTTTTTGGTTTGTTTGCATTGTAGGTATTCAATGTAGAAAAGCTACACTAACTCCGGTCAACATAGTTATGCTATAGGTATATGTATTTTATTTTTAAATTACTTAGGGATCCATAATAAAACTTTCTCACCTAACGTGTCTTGACAACGTTACCATAGAAACCTAAACTGCTATGACATGTTAACAAATAACTTTAATATGAAGTCGTACTTTTATTGTTCATCATCATCATCAGCCTATTGCAGTCCACTGCTAAATATAGGCCTCTCCGTTTGTTCGCCACTTAGGGCAAACGTCTGGAAGATATACCCATAATCGCCACGCTGGGCAAGCGGGTTGGCGATCGCAGAGCGCAGATTCTCTCGCTCCGGTGACGCTGCTGCCTGTCATCGGCCTGTGGTATTTAGCTATGCTTTCAATTGTAATGGTTATACCGCCACCAGTTGGTTGCCAGCGCCTCGTTTGTTAATGGGCAGGATGCACCACGGGCAAGTGAGGTTGGCTTGGAGCAAAATGATGATAGGACGCTCCCTTACATCTTTTTTTGTTACAGAATTATAATTACATATTAATTGGCGATGTATTGGATTGGGATGTAAGGGAGCGACCTATCACCTTTTCGCTCCAAGCCATCCTCACCTGCCCGTGGTGCATCCTGCCGAACAACAAATTGGCTCTGGCAAACCGAATGGTGGCGGTAAAACCATCACGATAGAAGGCGTAGCTAAATACCACAGGCCGATGACGGGCAGCAGCGTCATCGGAGCAAGAAGCTACGCCCTGCGATCGCCAACCCGCCTGCCCAGCGTGGCGATTATGGGTATATCCTCCAGAAGTTTGCCCTAGGCAGCGAACAACTGGAGAGGCCTATGTCCAGCAGTGGACTGCAATAGGCTGATGATGATGATTAATTGGCGAAGACTTTGCAGCACATAATAATTATGGACAAAAAATATCGCGACAGCATTATGTCTAACTTTATAGTTAGGTAGAAATACTTTAAATACGAAGCGAAGGCGGGTCGCTTTTAATAAGTATAAATTTTAGTAAGTACATAACATGATTTATTTTTCATTATTAGGTACCTATGTGTCTTATTGGAATTTTGGCGATGTAGCCCGCCCGCTGTACCTACCGGGCGTGTGTGTATGCGCTTTTATAGGTATAACATCAGGAATGCATTTACGCATAGGTACACCTGGGCCAGTTCGTATATTCGAACACGGAAGAAACAAATAGGAGGAATTTATGGTGCAAAAGTACGCGATCCGTTCAACGAACGATCGTTTTCGTTTTTGGTGGTAGGGGCCCAGGACCCTGTCTAAGGAACACTGACATACCTATGTGGAACTCACTTTTCACGGAGCATTCCTATCCACTAAGTATAAGGTCCGACACGAGAGCTTCGCTGAAGATGGACTTAGATATTGATAATGAATGAACATAAATGTTTGTTATTTGTTCCAATTGTACTTATATTTCGTTGTATCATTCTTCGATATAATATTTACAACGTAGTCCTTTTATCCTACAAGGCATAATCGCACGCTTTTTAGAGAGAATCGATTCTAAATCGATTGAGCTCTCAATTTTTTTTTTTTTTTTTTTTTTTTTTTTTTTTTTTTTTTTTTTTATCTACCCAATGCTACTACTACTGCCGAGCCGTCATTCTTTTTTCGTGCGAGGCAGAGTACGCGCGCTCCGAACGTTTCATAGATTTAAAAATCGTAACCGTTCGTAAAGCGGCATTTAAATAATGCCGAAAAGAAAGTATACGGATATGTGTTTTATCAGTGCTAAAAGCCTTACATAAATCTTTTTACATACGAGTATGTAGCACGTAGAGGTTGTCCGTGGGTCAACACAACGTTGCTTTTTGATGCCAGGAGGTTAACCGTGTGTTAACACGATGGTAAAATAAACTTTATATGCATAGTCGCTACTAATGCATTGCTCGGAGGTGGGCCGTGTGCCTTCACGTGAGTAAATTTTTATGTGCGTTTTATCAGTGCTAAAGCCTTAAATAAATCTTTTTACATACGAGTATGTAGCACGTAGAGGTTGTCCGTGGGTCAACACAACGTTGCTTTTTGATGCCAGGAGGTTAACCGTGGGTTAACACGATGGTAAAATAAACTTTATATGCATAGTCGCTACTAATGCATTGCTCGGAGGTTGGCCGTGTGCCTTCACGTGAGCAAATTTTTATGTGCGTTTTATCAGTGCTAAGGCTTAATAATTGTCATGATTTTTAATATTTGTCTAATTATTGCCCTCATTATTTAGTATATTTTGTAAGAATTAAGTGGCAACACAAAAATTACATGGCAACATGGACAGCGCGCCTCTCTGTCGGCAAAATAGGCGGGAAAAAATGGAGGGAGAAGCTGTGCTGGGCGGATGGACGAAGCAAGCGAGTCATTCTTTTACCAGCTTGGACCGAAGACAGACATCGAGGGAAATCTATGTTCGACGAATAATTATTTAAAATGTGATAAGTCTAGTTGTAATACAGTTATACCAGTATAATAAATTACTCAAAGTTTAAAGTAGTTTGATTGGCGTCACATAATCATAATCATAATCAAAAAATTATTTGCATAATTTTAGGTGTAACAATGTGGTGTATTAAAATAGTACGAGTCTCACTAAAATTTGCCCATGCGATCAAGCGTGCAAATATTAAGTACCTACTATATAACTTTAAATAAATCTTTTTACATACGAGTATGTAGTACGTAGAGGTTGTCCGTGGGTCAACACAACGTTGCTTTTTGATGCTAGGAGGTTAACCGTGGGTTAACATGATGGTAAAATAAACTTTATATGCATAGTCGCTACTAATGCATTGCTCGGAGGTTGGCCGTGTGCCTTCACGTGAGCAAATTTTTATGTGCGTTTTCGCACTATTCCTAATTAGCTCATTATTTTTTCAAGATAATGCCAACTTATTGAGGAAGATCCTGAGAAGGATACTCAGTCCCAGCCTGTTTTGGACGAATGCGCGCCAAGCGCCAAGAAGCAGCGGCAGCGCCAGAGCTGGACGCAGATGTACTCGCCACGTTGGGTGAGGTTATCGAAGAAACTCCTAAGGTGGGCCCAAAAATTCACGATAGCTTAGCACAGATATGGCTTCCCATTCCTCGTAAGGGTATGGAAAAAGACGCTAAGAACAAGCTTTTAAAGCAGAACTCGGTGCCCGATAACTACGCGCTCCTTCAAGCTCCAAAGTTAAACCCTGAAATTTTGGCTGCCGTATCCGACCCCACTCGAGTCGAGAGGGTCGAGAGCGTTCAGCAGCAACTAGGTGCTGGCATCACAGCACTTAATAGGAGCCTAGATCTGCACTTGGACGCTGACTCTGATAAGCTTCAGGCCGTAAAGCATTTGAGCGATAGTTGTCGGCTCTTATGCGATTTACATTTCGTTGAAACAGAGGCTAGAAAGAAGTTTATTACACCTAGTCTTGATAAAGCTTTCTGATAAAATAAAAGCTTCCAGGGCTATTGAAAAGCAGAGCTTACAGATTAAGAAATATTCGAATATTAAGTCAACAATATCGTCAATCCCACACTCTCAACCCTCCACCAGTCGTCAAAGACCACAGGGAAACTGGATGGGCCCTCCCCGTTACCCACCACCCATGAACGGGGGGGGGGGGGGGGGGGGTGTCACCAGTCAACCGCAGGACCACCTCGGCACCAGTCAGCCGCAGGACCACCTCGGCACCAGTCAGCCGCAGGACCACCTCAGCACCGCAGTCGAGGACGGCATCCGCTCACAAGCAACGTGTCACCAATCAACACCCATAGAGGTACACGCTGGAAGAATCCAGCATTTTATGACTGTTGGTGTAAAATTACTAACAATCTTACAATCCTTAGATGGATTTCAGAGGGAGTTTATATCCCTTTTTCACATAAACCTAGACAATCATTTATTCCATGTAATAATCTTTATGTCTTCGGCAATACAGCAACTACTTAACTTTGGGGCTGTATCTGAATGTGAGCATTTAGAAGACGAGTATATTTCGAATATATTCCTGGCGCCGAAACATAATAGGGTAAAAGGTTTATTCTAAATTTGAAACACCTTAACAAGTTCATCTCTAAAAAACATTTTAAGATGGAGGACCATAGGACTGCCGCTAAGCTCATATCCAAAGGAGGTTTTTTAGCCACTATTGACTTACAGGAGGCCTATTTCCTAGTTCCCATTACCCAACTACATCGCAAGTACTTGCGATTTGAGTTTAATCAACTGTATGAGTTTAGCGCCATGCCATACGGTCTATCTGTCGCACCTAGAATTTTTTCTAAGATAATGAAAGAAATTATGAACTATTTACGCAGCCAAGGACATAAGTCCGTAATATGTCTTAATGATATTTCATGCATAGGTTGCGTTTGCGTTTTCTGAATGTTACCATAACGTAGAAGTAACACTTAAGTTACTTAATTGCCGGGGGTTCATTATTAACTTTGAGAAAAGTGTGCTGTTACCACAACAATCGTGTAAATTTCTAGGCTTTATATATAAATACTGTCGATATGACCTTAAGCTTGCCATTAGATAAACGAAGCAAGATTTTTAATTCTGATAGAAAAGTTCCTTTTCTTGTCCAATTTCACTATAAGAGAGTTCTCTCAACTAATAGGTGTTATATACCAAAAAATTAGAACGCCTTAAATTCATAGCCGTTCAGACATATCATAATTATGGGGTAAAAATAAAATCCGATATTTCTATCTTACCGGATCTCCGTTGCTGGAGGAATGCAATATAATATTCAAATAATTGTATGCAACCAAACAATGATTTTGCATTAGAAATATATACTAACGGGTCGAGAACTGGCTGGGGAGCGGTTTGCAACGGCGATCGTGTCAACGGGGGTTGGAAAGACGAGAACTTTTACGTCACATTAATTACTTATAGTTAGTGGCGGTTTTCATGGGGTTGAAATGTTTTGCACATTTAACTAGAATTAAACATTTAACTAGCTGTACAATATTGCTTCGATTTGATAATACAACTGCTATAAATTACATAAATCGGTTTGGAGGAATTCAACATCCTCACCTTAATGACCTGATGAGAGAAATTTGGCAATGGTGCGAAAGCCGAGATATCCTTCTTTTCGCATCATATTATTATATTAATACTCGCGATAATGTCGAAACAGACATTGAATCCAGAAGAACTAACATTGATGGGAACTATCGGATTGGGTTTTTCCAAAAGATACCTAGTAAAAAATTTGGGTCAACCCGACATAGATTTGTTTGCTTCTCGCACTAAAGCCAAATGTCTCCGGTAGATATATTTCGTGGAAGGGACCTTTTACGTTCTCGTTACAGGTTGTAACACCCACTGAACCGTCAGCTTATCCTGGGGGTCGCAACGCTCTCAGGGCAGCCTTCCGAGACAAAATACTCCGCCTGTAACTTTAGAACTTACATTGGCATCCGTTTCTAAGAGCACATTAAAACAATACGAAGTAACATAATTATAAATTATGGTGGAAGTTTTGTATTGACAATAACTTAAACTTTTTTGACACTCCAAGTACTTTTGTGATGTCATTCTTAGTTGAAATATTCCATAATGGGGCATCTTACGGTTCCATTAATAGCCATAGGTCGGTACTCTCATTGCTTCTAGGAAATAATTTCGGATCAGAGGATCGAATTAAGCGTTTGCTAAGGGGGATGTATAGGCAAAGGCCTTCCCGTCCAAAATATTCAAATACGCGGGACCCGCAGGTAGTACTAAGTCATGTAGCTACTTGGTATCCAAATAGAACGTTACCACTAGAGAAAATTTCCAAAAAATTTACTATTTTACTGGCTTTGTGTACAAACTCTATCGTTAATTAAAATTTCACACATTACTCGGTCCCACTTAGGTTTGAAGATTTTGGTTTCAGATATTACTAAGACATCGGCAGCAGGTCGCGATCAACCGGTTTTACATTTACCATATTTTTACTGATAACATAAGAATATGCCCAGCTACGACCATAGAGGATTATTTATTTGTTACATCTGACATCAGAACGGAAAATAGAAACGATAATTATTAATCACGTTTAGAAAACCATATTCCAGTGCTTCTCCTCAAACCATCAGTAGATGGATTCGGCAGGTTTTGTCAGAAAGCGGGGTCGATTTAGATGTATCTGGTGCTCATAGCACAAGACATGCTTCCACGTCGGCTGCTAAGTCTGCTGGAATTGATATAAGCACCATAAGAAAGACAGCGGGTTGGTCTAATTCATCTTCAACATTTAGTCGATTTTATAATCGGCCTCTCAATGATGAGGGTGCATTTGCTCGGGCTGTATGTTCCTTGCCTATAGAGGATTAATAGTAGGCTATGCTTAGCGTGATTCATATTATAATTATGTATTATAATATTAATAAGATATTATCGTCGCCGTAGAGCGAAAAGTCACTAAGTCGACATATGGCCAAAATGGAGTTAAATACCTAACCAGATTCCCCAAATTTTTCTGCACAAATTCTTCTTTTTGACATTTCTGTACGCGCCATAGTTTTTGTTTTACAGAGAGCGAAAACACATTAACTTTACGTTTGCACTACTCATTGGCAGTCGAAAACTAACCAATTTTACTTAACACTATTTTTTATGATCTAACAAAGCAAATCTGTACCTAAGTCGAGTTGGATATTTCTCTCTTTTACAAATCAAATCATAATTTTGGACCCAATCCATACTAAAAATTACCTAAAGTGACTTAACTACTTTTAGAATTACTGGTTCGGTACAAAACATGAAAGCGAAAACTAACTAAGTCGACTTAATGACTCTCGATATGATCCAAACATGAGTGAAATAGTCACTAACTCAGTTTTTTTGTCATTATCTCAGTAATTAAACATGATTAATTGAAAGTGATATTACAATTTTATTTGTCTATCTATTCTTTAAGATATATAGCAATGAAATTAGAGTTATCTTTCACTAAAATTAAGTTATATTTTTTTTTGTTTTATAAAACTTTAAACCGCCATAACTCAAAACACGTCATGACCTACTTAGTGACTTTTCGCTCTACGGCGACGTTATTATCATAGATAAGTTAAAATAAGTTGAGACGAAAGACTTTTTTGTGTTCATTGTGTAATCACAATATATTAATAATTTACAAATAATGTTATTATGTTCATAATAGGTATATACATTTTCTATAAAACTAGTGTTTATGTTAAAACATACACCTAGATAGTTACCATCTCTAAACATCTACGTTGTAAATATTATATCGAAGAATGATACAACGAAATATAATTGATGATCAAACGAACTTCTTGAAGTGAAGTTCGATCGATATTATATGAGTTGTATCATTTAAACGAGGCAGCAATTAAAATGATTAGGTAGGTACTTACTATGCATCGTTTTACCCCGTCATCTACTCGTAACTAACCGCACTTGTTATTGATTGTGATGTTTAATTAATTCTTTACTTGGATATTGATTGTGTTTCTGACTGTAATAGGTAATTCTATTTCTAATGATTTCATCATCATCATCAGCCTATCACAGTCCACTGCTGGGCATAGGCATCTCCAGTTGTTGTTCACCACAGGGAAAACATCTGGAGGATTATACCCATAATCGCCACGGCTGGGCAGGCGGGTTGACGATCGCAGGCGATTCTAATAACTTATTTTAATAATTAGTATTTCTAGTACCTACTTATGTCCTATTTGCATGCCATGGTTTTGGTGACAAGTCAGATTTAAAACCTTATAGGTCTATACCTATAAGGCCAGGTACATAGACCTACCTAGGTACATAGGTAGGTCTATGTACCTGGCCTTATACCGCTACCGCGCTACCGCTACCTACCGCTTTTCTTGCAAATTAAAATCTATTCTAACCCAGCAATTTTATGCAAATGACATTTTTATAACACATCCTACCTATATCCAAGAATCGGACACTATTGGCGTTTGCGTTTGGTTTGGTTGGCGTTGGTAAACAAAACACATTGCTTATCATCTGCGGCTGGCCAGGGCAGGCAGGGATGTGGCCGTATGCCCACTGGCGACACAGGGGTTTAGTGGGTATGCCCTCCCATTTTGGGAGGTGTGAGTCCCACACACCATGCCGCCTCCCCCCGGAGGCTGCATGAAGGTGCCTAATGCATTATTCCCATCTAGAAAAAAAATGGTAAACATTGTTTATTTACGAGCTTAGGTACATTATAACCGTGATGATAGGCAGGGCCGTCTCTACCAGGGGCGCCTGGGCGGCGTAGCGCAGTTCCCCGGGGCGCGGGTTGAGTCGGCCACCCCGGCGCGGAATAAGTATACCTACTTAAGACGGCCCTGATGATAGGCTAACTCATATTACATAGGTAATAATTGTGTTATGGGAATGTAAGGGAGCGACCTATAACCTTTTCGCTCCAAGCCATCCTCACCTGCCCGTAGTCAATCCTGCCGAACAACAAACGAGGCTCTGGCAAACCGACTGGTGGCGGTAAAACCATCACGATAGAAAGGCGTAGCTAAATACCTACCACAGGCCGATGACGGCCAGCAGCCTCGCCGGACCTAGAAGCTACGCCCTGCGATCGCCATTCCGCCTGCCCAGCGTGGCGATTATGGATAGGTAGGTATATGCTCCAGAAGTTTGCCCTAGGTGGCGAACAATTACCTACTGGAGAGGCCTATGTCCAGCAGTGGACTGCAATAGGCTGATAATGATGATGATACAATGCAAATGTGTGAAAATTATTATGTAAACAAGTAGGTATGTGTGAAATAAAGACATTTCTAGCGTCGTTTACCTTCTTCACTAACAAAATTATTTAACTAGGTAAGTACTCGAAGGGTACGTAAAGCGTTCGCTATCGACGCTTGAAGGCTCAGTGTTCAGGGGAGAGTAATAAAATAATTATGTAGGTAGGTATGCCACGGCGCGCTTTAACATACCTACCACCTACATAACGTAAGAAATGACGCATATGACGCCCTTTGTCTTCACATCTAGGTAGGTATGTAACAATTTTTACTTTTCGACTGTGTCTAGCTAGTCGAAAACTAGCTTGTCTACGCCCTGTTGGGCGGCTGTGGGCCTTCAGCAAGCTCTTTGTCTGGGCGTCTTCTCATCCTCGTTCTGAGGCTGAATGTTACTGCCTGAATTATCTTTTGCCTGCATCGCAGCGAATATGCGATGGATTATGTGTCTCACCAACCAAAGGGGGGAGGAAATATGGGCACAATTTATTGTTATTGTTTTTTTCCTGAGTTTAGGATGATGAGGCTCCTGGTTCCCCTGGATCGGTACGGAATATCGGCCGGCCGGTGCTAACGACGTTAGTTTAGTTGTGTCGTGGGCTTTGTACTGTGATTTACACCCGTATTCCGTATTCACAAACGTTACTTAGGTAGGTACTATTCGTCGGGCGGGCGGACGCGTACCCAAAAATCTATTCATAGACAACAATTGAGTGCCGGTGTAAATGCCTTACTTCGCATAGTGTTGTTAGTTATCATAGACAAGTGTTGTTTATGAGTACGGGTGTTAGCAGATAAAGACAACCATGAATTTTGAAAAAACCTACGTTAGTTAAAGGAATATTTTTGGTTTAAAGTATAAAGGTTTAACTATGTAGTAGTATCCTATTATTATATGATGACCACTTATATTTTAACCAGTAGTAGCGAAAACCGATCAGTACCTACCTACCGATTGCACGACCTACATTCGGCACAGGCAAACTCGTCTGTTGTCTGTCCGTTGAGTTTCATTAGTAATAATGTAAACTGTGAGTCGATAATCTACTTTATCAATACGCGGGTCTGGAATCCATTTATTAATACGAGCTGGTCGATGAACTTTGTGTTTGGAATCAAGCATGCAACTTTGAACAAATTGATGCATATCTGGATTCTGGATAACATCATACGATAAGTAGGAAGAGGGATATTAGACCTAGGTATTATTAATTCACTCAAACTCTCAGACTTCAACGCTCAAACTTCGGCTAAAATATGAAATTTTCTGCCAGCCGACGTAGGACGTTACAACTTTGAAATTTAGTTATAAGGCTAAAGTGCCATAGAACTTAGTAAGCATGCTCCATTCTGCAGACCACATCATCACTTAACGTCAGTTACCTATTGTGATTGTGGTCAAATAGGTATCTACTCTCAATTTATCTAGACATGCTACCTAAAAAGTATTTTTGGATAGAGATTGAGAAGTAGGTATCTACATATGGCCCCTATCCGTAAAGTATCTATAGATACCTACCTACTTGGCTAGTCACTCTAGTAACTTTTATTTAAATAAGATACAATGTAGACTAGTTGCCTTAATCACTACCGGACACTATAGGTGCCTACCTCCACGAACAAATGCTATTGATCTTCGAAAAGTATTTAAAATTCACTGCATATAGGTAGGTACCTAGTCACCTATCATTGTCCCCACAAGGACATAGTATTCGTCGATATCGTCGAATTGATGTATTGTAGGTAAATTATTATACCTACCTAATTACGTATGAACATTTTGTCCATAAAGATAGTAGGTACAAGTAAGTAGTATTTTGTCCACGGGCTGCGTACGATGGCGTAGATAGGTACAATTGGCTACTTCCGCTTGTGTCGATTCAATTTGCTCTACACTTACTGTATAATAAGAAGTGGTACATGGTGTACCTACTAGTACGATATTAAATTATCTGAAATGCACAGAACTATAAATATTTGTACCAATATAGGTACCTACTCGTACCTACCAATTTATGTATGTGCATAGGTATATTTGTAATAACTCGTTTCCATTGTAGTTATTTATTTATGTTTAACTCAACGATCATTTAAACAAAATACCTAATAACTATTACCACCTCATTCAGCTGCACTACGTCGTTCATGCTGCTGTGATTAAATTACTTAGGTATAGTAGGGGAAACTGGGGATATTCGATCCTTATGGGGGACTTGGTACATTAACATTTTATAAACATACATCCACTATAGATTAATTTAAAATATCATAACTTTATTGTATCTGTTGGCAAAGCCATAAAAATAATATCTGCAAATGGCGTCACATCGTTGTTTTGCTGGTGGTGAAATTGATTTTGGTAAGGTTTTTATTAAATTTTATTACAATATCAAAATGGATTTTTCTGGATGTCATTTTATAAACATATTGTTTGTTTTATTACTATGAATCATAAAGTTAATATATATTATCTAATGATGATTAGTTTCAATGCTGTTCGACAATTTCTAACCTAGTTAATAAATTATTGGGGGAGACTTGGTATATTCGATGTTGGAAAACTTGATCCGGGCATTCTTTGGACTCTAATATAGGCATTTCTTTTACTTCAGTAAGTACATGAATTCAGTGTTATTCTTTATGGTCTGCAGACGTTTTTTTTTTTTTATTTATTTAAATAAATAATAAATAAATATCAGACAACATCACATACATTGCTCCGATCCCAAAGTAAGTAGCTTAAGCACTTGTGTTATGGGTATCAGAACAACGAAGGTACCACAAATAAATACTTAAATACAAATATAAACACCCAGACACGGAACAAACACAAGTGTTTATCACACGAATGTTTGTCCCGGGTGGGAATCGAACCCACGACCCTTGGATCAGAAGGCAAAGGTCACTACCAATTGAGCCACCGAGCCAGCCAGTGTTACCTTTCGGTCATGATATTAAAATGTTATGTAAGAAAATGAAAGGAGGATGTACCTAATGGTAATGTTTCATCTGACTAAAATGTGTTTGCAATTATCTATCCTTATTACTTATAATAAATCTGTAGAGAGGTCAATTCTGTACATTGAATATATTTTCAAAATTACTACCAGGGGGTGATTAGTGATCGATACTGATTCCAAAAATGCAATCAGTAAAATTTTTGTCTGTCTGTCTGTATGTTCGTTATAGAAACAAAAACTACTGGACGGATTTTAACGAAACTTGGTACAATTATTCTTCATACTCCTGGGCAGGTTATAGTGTATTTTCCATCACGCTACAATCAATAGGAGCAGAGCAGTAAAGAGAAGTGTTGGAAAAACGGGAGATATTTTTATCTGTATGTTTGAACGCGAATCACGCAAAAAATACGGCATGGAATTGAATGCGGTTTGCACCAATTTATTGCTAGAGGTCTAACTTAAAACTAAGGCACTAGGTATAGGTAGGAATTTTATGAAAGTCCGTTATTTTTGAAACCCGATATCCACGCGTGTGACGCCGCCGGCACAGCTAGTTATATATAATAATACCAGTTATAGTTAGATATTATAAGTTTTTTATTGTTATTGTAAGTAGGTTAGGGACTTGAAAATAGTTTTCTTAATGTAGGTAGATAGGTGCTTAACTGATTATGTGAGACTTGTCTTGTGATATGATAACACAACATAATTGTGTTTAAAATCATTAGGCACAAAATACTGGCAAAATATCTACAGACAGCATCTAACGTTGGCATAAGTTACCTCAATTCAACACTTTATTAATACATGATGTAGAGAAATAAAGTAAAAAGGTATGACTAACGAGGGATTTTAATCAAAGCGCGGTGAGCGGCCCGCGAAAATAAACGCGACAACACGTTCCGGGAATACCGCACGGGTTTTGACCTCCGCCATCAATTTTTGTAAAAATAGGTTACTTTCAATTTATTGAACATCGCGTAAACAAGGGAGGCTACAAAATGTTTAGAATTTATCACGCAAACGAATCACGGCGAATGTAGGTGTATTGACACGTGTAAGTATATTAATGTCGCAGTCATCTGGTTGAATCTGCTATTCAATTGAATGACTAGCGCGTTCATTGAATGACGACATTTAATTGAATGCCTAAAGGACAACTCGTCAAGTTAATGAATGAAACGTTCAACGTCTTGACTGAACGTCATTTTAGCATAGTCGTTGAATGGGTAAAAGCCGACTGTTTAATGTTTAGTTTTTAATTTTTCTTTAAAAGTATCCGGAGGCGGCGTATTAATAGGTAAATCCATGCTGTCACACTATTTTATTACGTATAAGTCAGTTTAAAGTAAATCTAATCAAAAAAATATCAACACTCAGGTGATCATGTTCGGCGCCATATTTGTTTTAGTGACTACTAACGCCGCGCGGGAAAAAAATGAACTAAATTACAATCACTTGACTGCTTTTACGTCCGCTCTTTTCAAAGAGCTATGTTTCAATCCGCTACCTAGTTGGACGTTAAGTGACGCGTGTTTAGTCAACATTCGGTCTAGTCATTCAATTGAATGTCGTCATTCAATGAGCGCGCTAGCGATTCAATTGAATAGGAGATTCAACCAGATGACTGCGACATTAACATAAGGTTATGTAGATTAGTTGCCAAATAAAATAATATGAAGAAAAAACTAGCTATGTGTTCTAATACGCATGTAGACCAAATATATATCTATACTAATCCTACTAAGGTAGCTTAGTAATTTAGTTGGATTTTTTGCAGTATTTATGTTAGCACTACGATATCATTTAATATCTCATAGTACGAATAAGTAGGTGGCATACAATTTAATATCTCTTAATAACTAGGTAGGTTTAACATCTTTCAAAAAATAATACGATTCTAAAATGGTCTGAAGGAGAACTTATTAAATAAAGTTAGTCCCTTCGTGAATATGAGCTTTAGTGGTCACTAAAGGACATTTTGAAGCGTTGTTAGATGGCTCAGACTCGCCCCTCGCCCCAGGTCTGCGCACAAAAGTGCGCTTTGTTTTACAGACGCGTAAACACTCGCCCCAACATCTGGCGGATTTTTTTTACTTCCACTAATAACGTCGGAAAGGAACTGATGCGAGTGTCAATCGACTTGCGCCATGATTTCTCACAAATTAACCTCGTTCAAAGTAATGTGCCTACAATGATTTTTGTTTTCCTGATAATCAATTACTAGTCGATATTAGCTACAGCCCGTATCTTAGTATGTGGTAATCTGATGTATTATTTAAATTAAAATCCGTTTAGTAGCTTTCGCGTAAAGCAGTCTACGGTCGGTACGGTCGGGTCGGTACGGTAACGGTCTACTAAGTACGATTAGTATAAGATTAGGTAAGTAACACGAGAACTAGTAACTTGTCAGATAATACAGGGCCAGTCTTCTATTACCCGAGGTATACCTATCCTATCTAACCTATAAGTTAATAAACAATCACACTGATTATTCTTGACTCTATATTTCATTAGATTGAATAGGTACTTCTAGAAATTTGACTTTTAATGTCAATTTGGATTTTATTTAAAATCTTTCTAACATTAGTGTATTTTTATTGAAATCTAAGAATCAAACTGCTTCACACAGAACGAAGCGAGCGTTTTGAGAATACCACCCACGTTACGGTTCTCATTTTTCGACCGACTCAAGAAGTGGAGATTGAAACTGTAATATGTTGTCATGCATGATTGCATACAGACTTTATTAACTCGGTAAGCTGATAGCTTTTTTTTTTGATGCGCGCAAAACCCGTCCATTTGCATTCTTCGCGGCAGTAGGTAGGCATTATGCATTTGTGCGCTCCTAGCATCCTGTAATGATTATTAAGTTATTCAATATGAGCTGGAGAATACTAAACTTACAGTTATTTTAAACTAGAAGTTTTTGTATAGTTGAGAATTTAGGGAGTAGTAATTAATCCAAGAACTTCTGTTTTCAGTCAATGGAAAGCTCTACTCGTATATTTATGTAGGTGCCTATGTAAACCACGAACTCGATATCGCAACATCCTTGTAAATTGTATAAACCCTAATGAAACTGATGAAAAACTTACATTCCTGTAAAGTTTCATAAAATCCATTCAGTAGTTTTCTCGCCAAAAAGTAACAAACATCCATCCATCCAGAGATACTTTCGCGTAGTTATGAGTAAATATATGATACAGAGTACTAATAAGTAATACTCGCTTTGTTTACGCAATTTCTTTGTGCCCATTTCAGGCTTCCCTTATAGTAAAAGAGCTTTCACGAGTAGCCTTACGCGGCAAAACTACCAGCCGCGAATATAAATGAATCCCAGCAAACATCAACAATGTACGGCGTTTATTTACAAACATAACGCCTAGCGTGTGCTCCCGAAACGGATGCAAAGCGCTATATATAATAAACTCTGCTCCGAATGAGGGGCGCGTACGGAGGACTTTACGGATTGGAAATAAAGTTGATAATTGGGCGATGATTTGGCGTTTTCTGGTCGCTTCCTGGGCGCGCGTGCTATGAAAGCTTTGCTTCCTCGTGAAAGCCGCACGTGTGCGCTGAGCGCGCTCCCATCCACCTGCGGCCGCTTCCCTGAGAGCGGCGCGGGCGCAGAGCCCGTCGCGCACTCGCCGGGATGTGCCGTGCTTAGAGTGGATTTGGTGATTTGTTTTAAAAAAATCATGGGACCCCAATTTGACTACTGCCTCCGAGCTACAAGTAAGATTTGTTTTAGTATGTAATATTAGATAGACTTAGTTTTTGATTATCCTGTAGAGTGTTAAGTGTCTCGTAGATATTGATTAATATTGGTGTATTACCTATAAAACTTAGAGTGGTCACTGGGTGCCCGCACTGCCCGCCCGCCTAAAGTTTAAGGCTAGATAAGCCTATGTAATTTTCTTTGCTAAAATAACTCTCTTGAGGATCACGACTTTTGATGAAATAATCAGCTAATTAATTTTTTTGAAGTATTTATTAATTAGAATATAACCTATTGGTATTATTACAATTATATCTATCTATATTCAGGTATTGTCATACCTATAACTATTTAGTTATGTTTTGCTATTGATCTACTTATAAGTTCAATTAAATCGGCTCTGAGGCTTTAAGCTAACTTTAAGCTTTAACTGTGATAAGTGTTATTTGATAAATAAATAATGGGCTAAAAATCACATTTATACTAAGTAAAAAATATTCGGCACTTTTGAAACAAATATCTATGCTATTGTTAACTTTGTCCCGCGCTCCCTATTGCACACCTATTTTATGATTTAAGGACATTTTAATATTGATGCAAGTTGCAACTTTTCAAAAGTCAACATGTGCAAAGGTACTTACAGTACCTATATACAGTACAGTACCTAAGCATACACATACAGATAAGTAGGTACCTGAATATAATACTAGATAGGATCTTACTTTGCATAAATATATATAGACGTGTATTACGATTTAATAGGCGATATGATATTCAAGATGTGTTGCTTAAATGAATGGCTGGGATGTTCGCTTACTTACAATGATAGGTACCTAGGTACATTACATAGCCGCCAACAAGGTAACGTTTGGATATAAGATTGAGTTAATATTTTTTTTGTATTTATAGCCTTAATTTTGAACAGATAAGTAGGTAATTTGTATAAATAATTTTAATTACTACCCAAAAGTTTTAATTTTAGATTTTGTTTTCGCGTTGGTTTAAAATCAAAGGTAGTTTACCGACATAAAATAGGTAGGTAGGTAGGATCTATGTTATCAATGCTTCTTATATTGAATCCTAAAACGACCTTATGTCGAATTATCATTATTATCAGTTGTATTTCTCGTATAAAAATAGTTTAAATGTTTGGTTTTAATAACCATACCTATTGACCAAATCTAATGTGAATCACATTTTACAATACTTTCCAGGAATTTTTTACTGATTCATAAGGGAACGGATGCTTTAAATTGATCTTGCCACGTAACAGATGTTGCTCTATCCCTCTGTTCCTGAGAATAAGATTTTCTTTTGATATATTATTAAAATATGTTCCTAAACCGCGTTAACTACATAATGGAAGTCGAAGCGTAGGTAATCATTTTAGCTGAAAATAATTATGTCTATATATTTAGGTAGAGTTCGTGAACTGCTTATAATAAACTAATCTGTTGATCTTTTAAGTGCCTATCTATCTATATATCTACCGTTCTTGTACATGTAGATACATATAATATCTCATAGACAAATAACAATATTATTATCGTGTTACTCGCCGGACTTTTTCTATAGAACCTATAAGTAGGTTTCTTCTTCATTCCCAATCCCGCGGTAGGGTGGGTCATTTATTTGTGATTTGACGAATTTTATTTCTTTATCACAAGTCTACATTTATGAAGAAGAAGAAGCTATAGGCTTTAGACATGCGGATTTTAAAAGCCTACGTTGGTACTATAAGTAAAAATCACAAGTATGTAGGTAAATCATATGTAAATCTGTCAGTAAAAATACAACTAACATTACATGAGCACGTGCTCCATAAAAGTACTTTCAAGTAAATTAATTACTGTCAAATATATCAACAACTACCCCACCATTAGCGACGAACGACGTTAAACCACTCGGAGGTGACCATTGTTTGCGAGTTGTTTTTGTCCGGACACATGTTCCCAGGGACGGGTCTTTATTCCGCCCTCGACCCCAAAAAGTGTGGGATATTCCGCACATGCGGGCCTTGAGATTTGGAAAAAAGACCCATAGTGTCTAGTTCGCTTCATTCACATTCTTATATTTTTGGTCCGTTCTCTCATCTTACTATGTTATGTTCTATCATGTCTATTTTAACATACATTGTACTAGGTACATGCAGTACAGTTTAAAATCAAGTTTTGTAAGGTCCTACCTAATCCTCAAAGAAAATACATTTTTTTTGTATTGTTAGGGTAAACACAAGGGTCCTCGCGTGCAAACTTCTGTAAATATCAACACTTCATCCTTAGACTTTATCCATGTCACATTTAAATGTGTACCTACCAATACGCCATTTCAATGTCGTCTTTCATCACCATGATTGTTTTGACGCTATAACAGTAAGAAACATTGATTTCAAGGCATCTATCTGCATTGAATAAGATTGAGGATGCTTTTATTTTATAAAACATGCGTAATAATTAATGCACAGGATCCGTTTTCATCTCGGCTTCGGCGTCGTAGCAGTAGCCCGCCTACCAACGTCCGTGTCTAGTAGGGCGGGCTAGAAGATTGCTTTCAATTCGTATTTTCCGGCTTTCAAAAGTAGGTTGCTCCACTCGGCCCGCACTGGACGTAATGGAGAGCCGTTAGTTCATTGGCGTTATTGAATAATTCCCGCAAGGCACAGTCGCCGAGCGGTGGCCAGCGAGCGACACCGCCACTGCGCAGCGCCATGATTCTTGGTAAAAGATCGTTTATCTTCCTCTCCAATAGTATCTCATTGCCATTAATCTTAGTAATTTGATGATTTTGCTACAATTGGTTGTCTGTTCCAGATAATCCGTCATATTTCGCGTTGCCGGACAAGAATGTGGCCGACAGCGTGGATTCGGCATCGAGCTCGGAGCCGTACTCGCGGTCGGCGCCGAGTCGGGTTTGGGCCGATGGCATCAGGCCGCTGGGCTCGCCCCGCCGCCGGGAGCCGGAGAGCCCGCGGCGCAAGGAATTCCGGGCGCTGCTGCGCTCGCTGTCGGCGCGGGAGCCCGACCAGGCCGAGGCGTTCCTGCGCGGGCAGCCGCGCCCCGGGGACTGCGCCCCGCGCGACATGAGGCACACCTTCACAGCACCAAGAATAAAGTAAGCGTAGAAAATAGAATACTTCATTTAAAGAAATTAGATTTGCTACCCATTAGCAAATTACTTGTTGATAACCTTTCGTTCCTTGATCGCATAATACCATTAAATATAAGTAATTATAGTAAACAAATATTATAAGTAGGTAGGTATTTATTATTTTATGTAATGGCTTTAGAGGTAAAAACAACTGCTCGTATTTTAATTACCCAAAATCACTTCGAAATAGGTAGGTAGGATAAATAAAAAGAAAACATGTAAACTGCTTATCATTTTTGCCTCAGGAAAGGAAAAATTAGCGCGACAGTCGTAACTTCTGATGGACCACAGGAGCGTGAGGAAGTGTTCTACACGATACCTCTTCAGGGCCGCAGACGGCACTCCGTGGGCGGGTACCTGGCCACAGGGTGCGCAGGGTCGGGGGAAGTCACCTCCGTACCCAGTGAGGTACCCAAAATGCCTCCTCCGAGATTCGCACAAAGAGACGACGAGGTGAAAAGAAGACGGCCCAAGAATTTTCCCTTCAAAGGTAAGCATATTGTTATATCACAATTGGCTAAATGGGATTTAAACTCGTGATAGATGTAGGTAATTCTTTTTAAACAACGCTCAAATGTCATAATTAATTATCTTCTACACTTACAATAATAATTAATAACGCAGCATTGTTGTAACAATGACGTTCATACACGGTCCAATTTTTTGAATATGTTGTGTAAATACATAGTTATTTTGATTTTCAATGGTCCTCCCTATAAATGTAAATCGGAATTGACAAAGGCAATACAATACACAATTTTAGCACCCAGATTCAGTGCCCTTACCACTAAAATCGAAAACGAACGTTCGTTGAACGGATCGCGTAATTTTGCAACATAAATCTCTCCTATTTTTCCCTCTCGTGTTTTAATAGGTATATGAATTAAATTAATTAAAATCGACTATGACGAATGACGGGAGGGACAAATGGGCGGGACCATGAAGTGCCAGAGTAGGTACGCGATCCGTTCAACGAACGATCGTTTTCGTTTTTGGTGGTAGGGCCCCAGAACAACCACAAATGTTCATAACATGAATGTTTGTCCGGGGTAGGAATAGAACGCACGACTCTTGGTTGAGAAGCCAGGAGACACAACTAAATGAGCCAGGGGCAGTTAATTTCATATTAAAAACATAATAACGATATCTATCTATATCTACAAATACATTTATCTTTCTTGACAAGTCTTGTTGCCCCTTCGTATCTTACAATATTTATCTGAAGGAAGCTTACGTACTAAAATCTATTATTAGGTAATATTATAGACGTGGAAGTGAACAATAAGATGAACGGCCATAAACAAGTCAATCAAGACGTTTGGGGAGATACAAGAGCGTTGCACCCATCGACCCCTGACCCGCCGATACGCCGATGCACCCAAATGTCGGGAAACGGCGAGCGGGCCCTTTGAATCAGCGCATACCAATTGACCTTTTCACGAACGAAAGACCACAAAAAATAATCCCTAACTTATTGTAATGAAATGGCAGCTTCCTATGTTACATCAGAATCGCTTCATATACTTATCTGGTGCTTTTTCTACATCGTCAAGTCCCATCGTTACTTTTTTATAACGTTGGTCCAAGTTAACAAAAGCAGTCCTTATCGATTTTCAGGAACCGTAATATTATGTCGCCGATTAAGCGTATCTGCTAAACACGACCGGAATATAATCGGACGTGTTTGGTGTTTACAGCGTAGTATTTGGCGACGATAACGCCTCGGGAATATTTATTTACACATGGGCCCAAATTTGTTTGCGGAGATTAGGGCGGTCGGGGATGGCGTGTCGATGCGATGGTTGCGATTATATTATCGTTGTCGCGACGGTATTTTAGTATGCGAAGTGCGTGCGCCCGCGCCGCCAGCTCTGACGCCGACGAGTAGTCCTGGCGCGCCGGCCGCGCTCGCACCGCGGCCTCTGCACGCCACCCGCCCGCCACAGTTCCGAGGACTCTTGTTTGATTTAGTGCGCTTTCTAGTGTCGCCTGCAGTTCAGTGCAATGTTGCAAATTTGAATTGGCGTACATACCTATTTGTGACACGAATTCTTTCCGTTTGAAAATCGGTCGAAATGGAGAACAAAGAGGTAGAATCACCCGATATAAGTAAGTCCTAACTTATTTAATCCCATGTTCCATTGTTTCGGTAACTTAGATTAATTAGCAGCCATCATAATTATTCAACTTTGTGCTTTTATTTTTCGCACAACTCAAATTCTTGACAGTCAGTTTGTATTAACTTTGCAAATTATTAGTAACTTACCAAAATTAAAGGAAATGTACCATAGACCTAAATTAACGTTTATGAATTTAAGCATTAAAAGGGCTTTGCTTTAAAAGGAGTTGTGAAAACAATATACCTACTCGTAACTTGAATCTTCTAGGATAATTATTAAATAGGAGTTACAAAACACTTTAAATATAGCGTACCTATTATCACACCTATACCTACATTAACATCATCCGAGGAATAGGCGTAATTGCAGACAAAGCAGTTAATTGTTAAATCTTGTCGTTCGCAAGGATCTGCAGCCTGCGGACCATTGTCACACTTTGTAATACGAAGATGTCCAAACCCGTCCAAAATCAATGTCAAAGAGACACCGTAGGTACCTCATTACCAAATTGATTTACCGTTTACATGTTTGTGGCCGAAGGATACTGCTCCTTATGCTGCTAAGGACAGGGCTCCATGTTTTGGATGGCGGAACGATGCCGTGCACCCACATTGTAAGTAAGCGCATATTATTTATGCGGGGCGACGCGTATGGCTGAATAAACATAGCTTAATTTACATGCATCGAAGTGACTCCCGTAATGTACTCGCATCAAGAATATAAATGCGTAAACGCCTGGCATTATTCTGTGTTCTCGGTACAGGATCGCTCCCACAGATGCTAGGCATTTAGATAGATAGGTATACATGTCGCCACCTTCTGTTACTTTATGGCATCCGTGGCACACGAAGCAGAAAAAAGAAAGCCACGATTTTATATCACCTGAGTTATGTGAAATAAAAATATTTTTATTGGTAGGCAACGGTTGCGTTTTTATATTCCAATAAGTTTAAGAAAACGTGAGTACCTACCTACCACGAGTCATATACACAAAACAAAACTCCGTCTCATCGTAAGTAAAATGTTTTTTTTTTTCACTTTTATTTAATGGCACTTAGTGCTTAGGACGTCATAATGAACTATGTACTTATCTTAACTTAAGTTATTCTGGCAGCTGCTTCATAGCGACTACTGAGAAAATATAATTAGGTATGTTGTCTTTTTAAGTATGTTTGTTTTCCTCATCCTCTTTGTTTAGGACAATTAATATACCTACCTCATGTTTATGATTTTGTCGTTGATTGTTGTGTACGTAGACTTCCTATGGCGGTAGGCAATATTTAAAGTTAGCCCCCGATATGGCTCTCTGAAAGTTTAACTTCGTAGTAATCATGTTCAGGAAGCGTCCATTTACAAATTGGCACAGAGCCGGAAGTTTTAGTTGATGGGCATTAGGGTGACCACTTCATAAACACTCTTCGCATTTTTGCTTAGTTGAAAGTTCCTTTATGAACTCGTATGCGTGTGCGATATACTCGTAAGTATGTTTACTTGAAATTAAAAATTTATTTGAAAATTTAGTTTAATAATCATGAGTAATAAAAAACGGATAATGATACGGATATTTTGAATTTTCATTTTCGAGACAATTAAACTTCCATTCTGGTAATTAAAAGTACCAAGTTAACTATTTTAAAAGTACCAAGATTAGGTATACTTCAATGTAGGAATATTATGCAGTAATACCTATCTACTCACTTTCTTGAACTGGCGCCTTCCGTCAAGACATCTTCGTACTACATAATTAATTTAAATGTAAATTATGTGTTTATTATCAAGTAGGTCCCGGTACACAGTGACAATATGCAAGTTGTTGTTTATTACATTGTGCATAGAGTATACAATCGAACGTTGATATTGCTGACTGGTAATGTTCCAACGTCGCCTGCGGATAGGCCTATTGTCAAAGTTAACGAGCTGTTATAGTTATCAGATAGTGATGAGTTATAACTTTGTTTGTTGTCTATTGATCGCGTTATCGCAAGAGGGTTCAGTCTTTGACCGCAATCAAGGCTAATTTACATTACTACAAATGATCCAGACGACTTTTGACGTAAGACCCCAAAGAACTCTACCAAGGGAGACAATTTGTTAAGGCTTTAAATTCTGGTGTTTAATTCAAGATCCTAAGGTAGATTGGCTTGGGTAGGTGTTCTAGACATGTGTAGATTACCTACCTACCTTTGATGAGTTTCAAGTTTCAGCGATGTTTGTGTTCATTATGTAGTGATTAACGTGCATTACCAAATAAAAAAAAATCAACTACACAGTAAATTGTCCTTAATAATGAAAACATTTGTATTTTTTAAATTAATTGAGAGTACCTACCTACAGACAGATTATTTTATTTAATCAGCATTAGGTCCATGTATAAAAACGGATATCATGCCATATCGAGTAATTTATGAACAGAGTGCTGTCAGAAGGCTGGGGAATAAAACTTCATTTATTTTAATAATGTGATTCATGCAAAGAGACCGCCCGTGATGGTCCGATTCGCGGGAAACTTTTGTTTATGAGATTAGTCATTTCGCTTTGCGTACATCTTAACGTTTCATTTTTTTGTTTAGTAGGTAACTGGGTACTACAATAATAAAACAAACAATAGTTCTAATATACCTACATAGACAAAAATAGGTTGACCTAACTACCTATTGATACTATTTTTAAAAAAAATCACACACAATTCGTATTAGTAGGACAAGTAACTAAAGCTAGTCTGATTATTTCAGTACAATTTCATGGACACAAAAGAATCATAAATTGATACTTAGGTACTATAACCTACTATAACTCTTGCGCACATTGCATGCCAATTGTGCAGTCCATTCGCCTATTGGAGAAAACGTAGATCTATGCTTGTTTCACCGAATGGGCCTGACATATCCAGAAAGACAATATACAACATGCAAAAATACTAACTGGGGAATTTCTTTTCACATAAAGCAGAAGATATACAAAAATCTCACGTAGAGCCACAAAAAAACCGAATGCGACCTTTTAGCTATAGTAGTCAGTTATTCTAAAAAACTTCTGTAAGTGACATATTTAAGATAAAGTTCGATATTTAACCTACATCTTCATTTGGGTTAGGATTCTTTGAAACACTGTCTTAACATTTCAACGACGTTACAGTTGAACATGCCCTATTTTGCGACAATATGTGTTTTATTTTCTCCTAAAGTTACTCACTGTGCTTATGACGAACCTTAGTACGAATGAACCCGTTCATATTGTTGTGAACAAAAATGTGTGTGAAATTTTTTGCTTTTCATAATGGGTCAGTACACTAAAGCAAGCTATTCTTAGGGCTTCAAAACTTATTCTTGCTGTGACGCCCTTGACATTGACTCGTATTTTTTCAGACCGTCCTCTATTCAAGTCTATATTCCAGTGGTAGCTTTGGCCTTAGTGGCATGTTGTAATGTCGCACCCAAAGGTTTGAGAAAATAATAGTCAGAAACTGGGACTGTATTGCCTTGCAATGGAAAAATATATATTTTGTTCAGCTTACAACAAGGTATGAAAGAATTTGTAACAGTTTCTACAAACTTAATGCCTAATTTCTATAATTCTTATTGAGATAGTATTATAGCCATTGTCTAGAGATATAGTCATGGTAGATAGGATTTACATTGAAACATCTCAAAATCAGTTTACGTAAACGTTTTGTTCAATATGGAATATCCTGTTTATGTAGAGTTCGCAACTCTTTTAACATGGTTTAGTGATTGATTTTACACTGAAAGCTGTGTTCAATCCTTTCGCCAGTTGCGGCATATCGGCCTGTAGCTCGTTGCAAGCACAATAGGCACACTACACAACGACCGTTAAAGTTATCTTTACATAGAGAGCGCTGTTTAATGTAGCGATCAGGACCAGTGATTCAGATAGTGGAAATATGTATGTATACCTATACTTTTCCGTAAAGTTTTTAATTATTATCTATACCTACTTATAATAAATCTGTAGACAAGTCAATTCTGTACATTAAATATATTTTCAAAATAACTATCAAGGGGTAACTAGTGATCGATACCTACTGAAGGCAGAAAAAATGCAGCAGATTTTAATGAAACTTGGTACGATTATTTTGCATACTCCTGGACAGGTTATGCTTATGCAGTATGCTTTTTATCACACTACAATCAATAGGAACAGGCAGAGCAGTGATGGAAAGGGTTGGGAAAACGGGAAGAATTTTTATCTATATGTTTGATCGCGCATCACGCGAATGCAGTTTTCACCAATGAGCTAGAGGTCTAAAATAAAACCTGGGCACCATTTTATGGAAGTGCGTTATTTTTTAAGCCCGACATCCACGCGTGGGACGCCGCTGGCACAGCTAGTTTAATAATAAAGTATGACATAATGATGTAAAAATAGATATTATCAATCTTAGTTGCATTGTGCAACTAAGATTGATAATATCTATTTTTAATACTAACATTTAGATACAGCAAAAATTATTACAGACATCTTGTGGTACAATTTAGGCGACCTTATCGCACGCTTCCAAACAAATAATTTTCTGAAATAAATATAGGATTTACGTTATAAGAGAATTTCACTTTCAAAATTATATCTAACAAAAGTTTCTGTCTTCTTCCTATTTGAAATGTTGTGTCGTTGTTGTGCGATAGGTATGTTAAGTTATCTGTTGACTTAAGAATTTGGCACTATATTTTAAATACGAAAGGAATTGTCGTTCCGCCGGCGCGCTCTATGTGCGACAAGGCTTTACAACTGATCAAAAAGCTACCAACTCGTCGGAGTGGGAGAGTCCAATATTTCAGCCACATCAAAGCGTCGGCCACCGAACCGAAAACCGGCGCGCAACGGAATATTGTTCGGGCTCAGCCTAAATAAGGTCGCTGGATCAATGGGGTTTCCGTGGACCGGGAATTTGTTACTTTGGTATACAGGAAATTAAGAGGTAGGTATTGTTATAGGAGTTTATAGTTCATCGTGAATAGTGTAATTTACTCGTAATAAGCTTTATTCAACTATTCCATTTGTTGACATTTGAAGTAAAACCTTGTCGTAATTGGTTGCATAGTCACTTAATCTCTCTTATTGTCTGTGAAGTAGATTTCAAGGAAGCAGAAAAGCGGAACACCAAAGGAACATGAAAAAATAATTACAGATTATGTGTAGAGTCCTATACTCTACACATAATCTGTAATTAATTTATTTTACATGAAGATACAGAGGTACACAACATAATTTATCTTAGATAGATAAATAATGAAACTTATAGTGACAGATCGGGGTGCAGTAAATTGTAATAAATTGCTTTCACAAAAACCGTAGGAAGATCTCAAATGCTAAATAGAGCACAAATTATCCCAGATAATCTATTCCCGCCAATAGGCACCCCCGCCCTAAACACTACAGGGTTGTTTGTGCTTCGTGACTTTAACTGATAAAAATAGTTCAAAGTGTACCTTGTTGAATCCCCTACACAACCAGATCTGGTCTTAACCCTCGTAAAGCTCAGGCCGACATTTAAACTGGACCAAGTACAACAAGGGCTCTGGGTTATTATTTATAGGTTTACTTACAGTAGGTACCTGTGACCAGTTGTTTATAGTTTATATATGTATTTTAAAATAGAGAGCGCGAGGCGTTTTATGTTTGAGATCAACCAGAACAGTTTTTGTACTTATTACGCGACGCGAGGTGTTTATGTCGCAGTCATCTGGTTGAATCTCCTATTCAATTGAATGCTTAAAGAACAACTCGTCAAGTTATTGAATGAAACGTTCAACATCTTGACTGAACGTCATTTTAGCATAGTCGTTGAATGGGTAAAAGCCTACTGTACTGTAAATTTTTCTTTACAATTATCCGGCGGCGGCGTATCAATAGTAAATCCATGCTGTCACACTATTTTATTACGAATAAGTCAGCATAAAGTAAATCTAATCAAAAAAGTATTAACACTGTTCATAAATCTTTTTGATCATATTTGACGCCATATTTGTTTTGGTGACTACTAACGCCGCGTGGGAAAAATATGAACTAAATTACAATCACCTGACTACTTTTACGTCCGCTCTGTTCAAAGGGCTATGTTTCAATCCGCTACCTAGTTGGACGTTAAGTGACGCGTGTTTAGTCAACGTTCGGTCTAGTCATTCAATTAAATGTCGTCATTCAATGAACGCGCTAGCGATTCAATTGAATAGGAGATTCAACTAGATGACTGCGACATTTATACCACATACGTTGATGTTAGGGTAAAACGGGGTAATGGGAGTCACTTAAGCGAGAACTCAAATAAAATTGTATTTATAAACTAAATATTTATTGCAACCGCCTTTAAACATAATTTAGTTATTAAACTATCATTAGATATCAGTTTCAGTCACTTTGGCAAGCTACTTTGGAAATTGTAAGTGTTTAAAAAAAAAACAGATTTGACTCCTATTACACCAATATGCGGGTAATGGTGATCATCACATTTCTTCAGTAAAATCTACCAGCATATTATATTTTTTTCCCAGTTTACTAGCTTGGTTTTTGCCTCAGGCCATAGTGAATCGTCCTAGATGTAGTCCCAAGGTAGAACCTTTTTTATCCTTTTCTTGAGAATGGAATAAAGGATTCGTATGACTTTTTTTTATAGAACATCTATGGTCAAGCTGTATAAGCTTTATCCAGGCATCACAAGCCTTTTCAGTTTTCCTCGTACTTTTGGCATTTAGAAAGTAATAATAATAACGTAATTTCACAAATATAGTGCCTGACTCCCATTTCCCACAATTACACTAATGAGTAAAAAATTTAAACAAAAAAAAACCTTAACAGACTGATATAATCTGAACTGAATGTTGAAATTTGGAAGGTCTTAGTAAGTATATAATATATGTCTTAATCACATACTGTAACGATTTCGACACTTAGCTTCTAATTTGCATTTACGTAAAATTATATCAGCGGTGCACAAAAACAAAACACAATCGTTTCTCATTGGGGCATATGCTGAGAGGCGCGACCCGCTCGGGGCTGCGCGGGAGCACATAGCGGGTGCTGAGGACGCTGTTTCGGCGTCGCTCTCATGTAGGATTTCGTGGATAGGAGGGTGACTCCCATTGCCCGCTGACTCCCATTACCCTGTTCTCCCCTAGTAGTATGAATGTATCTCCACTCCAGCATTTTCCAGTCAGCGCGAGTCAAGAATGGAAAGCGCGATTCTCGCCTCGGAATGTCGATCACTAATTAATCAATCAGGCGTAGGAACGTGAGTTAAGTTTTAACTACACGATGTCCCTGTTATTTTCCATAGGTTTATTTACGTAATTTTTAATCGACCCCATTAATACTACCCCGTCGTCACCCGCAGCATACTATTTAATTAAGGCAAATTCTGACGCCGAGACTAAGCTTGTCATTCTTACGAATATCTGTGCCTTTTATAGTTATGCTAATAATGCGCGTCTTGTGATAAATGGTCCCTTTTTTCACCATTTTGCTTGGCTTTTTTAATGAAGACTCAAGATTTTATAAGAATAGGGAAATAGGTACCAGTTTGTACGTAAATATAGCCATCCTAACGACATAACTTCCCGCCATAACTCTGCAACTGACACAATAACTGCACATGACAACAATTTAGCCGCGTATTCAAGCTGCGCCCGCGCCGGTTGCATCTAATCGGGCATAGTTATTCCGGGCGACGCCATAGACGTTTGTCTATTTAGGAAACGGATATTACATTTAGTCGGGTCTTCATTTGGCGGCAGAGGTGGGTAAGTATAAATCCGTATGAGTTTCCGGCGCGCGCGGTGCATAGCATATTTTGTAAGCAGCCGCTGCGTATGCGTTGCGTCGACTGCAATAAAAATTTTAACTGCCCGCGTATGTTTTCGTTCGTTTAAACCATGGAAGGAATATATGGAAGTGTGTTTTTGGGACACATAACCTTTTACTAAGTAAGGACCACTTTTACTTACAATTACGAACGGACCATATGCACATGGAGTGGAAGTTCCATACATTCTTGTTCTGAATACTCGAACTTGTCTAATTTTAAACGCATTACACTTGTTAGTCATTGGCTGCTGTTAAATTAATTGACTTCGAGTGCTTTCTGAGTAATGGCCGAACGATACCTACCTGCGAAGATTTAATCAGACGAATAGCAATATCGAATCTTTAGTAGATTGGTACTATATTAAAGACTGATCCGGAGCTTCATTACCTAAGTAATGCTCTGGATCGAGTCATCAGCTCGAGCCCTGCGGATAAAAGCTCGTACCTAAGTATTATAAAAATATGTGATTGTTCGGTGTCTGGATTCTAATATTATTGTATTTAATACATGTAGGTCTTTGTGTTAAATTTTTACGATTTGTTCATTTCACACAAAAGATATTAAATCCGATGGTTAAAGTTTTAATCAGCCTGAGAGCTCTCGCCTGAAAGCACTTTTCAATAAACATGCGCAAAAGTTTTCTAGTCCGAGTGGATTTCCCAATTGTCATGTTGTAATGTTTACATTTATATAAAAGCATAAATAAACAAGATTGAAATCTTTACAATTAACGACTAAAACCGCATTTAGATAGATACGAGTATATAGGTAGGTATCGTATAGCCACTAATATGAGTGAAGTCGTCGTGATGCCTGGCCGAGGCTTCAGACAATCATATATTACTAAAACACGTGTTAAAATAATGTTTCACAAATCGAAAAGAACATTAGTCAGATTCCTATAGGCGTGCGCTTACAAATGCATTGGTGTTCAGTGTCCACGGTCCAGCCAATGACCCTTATCCGATATCAAGTGAACGACATCGTTCATGTCTTGATTATATCCCTTGACAACACATCCTTTCAGTCCTACGTATTCAGTATTAATCTTTATTCAGACGTCTTCTGATTGACATTCGATGCGTATGGAATTTAATATCAATGTTCCGCTTCTAAGAATAAATTACTAAGATCGTCGTCCTGAAGATTAGGAAAAACAATTTTAGGATGAATGATTATTCGGATTACAAAACGGTAGGAATAATAATTTCGGGTAAAAGCTTTATGTGAGTTAACTAAAAACTTTAGGTGAGTAGGTGAGTTAACCCAGGACCCAGGGGCCCTATATAATAACCAAAAACGATCGTTCGATGAACGGATCTTGTATTTTTGCCCCATAATCCCTCCCATTTGTCCCTCCCGTGTTCGTGTATACGAACAAAAATCCGTCATAGTCGATTTTCATTAATTTAATTCATATATACGAACGCGGAAGGGCCCCAAGTAGGTAGATGAGTGATCATTCGGATTACATAACGGTAGTAAGTAATAACAGGTAAAAATTTTAGGTGAGTTAACCCCGGACCCAACCTGTCGATTTTCATTCCTAATTTAATTCATACCTATATGCGAACACGGAATGGACCCAGGTGGGTACCGCCCTACCTTGCAGATATGATACCGCATTTCACGCCACTTCGTACGTAGGTAACGCTTGTGATTTAACAGTCCTTTGCTACATTCTCGTGATACCTAATATTACTGACGTAGGAAGTCACAATATCACAGATAGCGTAATTTTGTTACAGAAATGGAAGACATAGCAATATTGTGGAGTGCGGCGTCCCCCGAGAGTGCGCTGTGGTCCGACTACCTCGTAGCCAGCTTTGACAAGATAATGTCACAACGAGCCAGGCACCATTACAGGTAATGGATTTTTCATTAATAATCTCACTAATAAATAATAGATGCCTATGTATTTTTTCGAAGAATTATCTACTTCGAGACTAATACAATTTAAGAACCAGCCGCAAGTGGTATTGGAACTTTTCCTGTTTTCTTATTTCAATAACAAACTAATTTCATTTTATGTAAAATTAAAGGAAATGGCCCTGTGTTCAGCAGTGGGACTGTTGTTTGGTTAAATGATTTCCCTCTTATTTTTACATTTTACACGTCCATCATCATCTTCAGTCTATTGCAGTCCAAAGCTGGATATAGGCCTCTCCAGTTGTTCGTCACTTAGGGTCAAACATCTGGAGGATACCTACATCCATAATCGCCACGCTGGGCAGGCGGGTTGGCGATCGCAGGGCGTAGCTTCTCGTTTCGGTGACGATGCTGCCTGTCATCTGTCTGTGGTATTTAGCTACGCCTTCCATTGTGATGGTTATACCGCCACCAGTCGGTGGCTAGCGCCTCGTTTGTTATTCGGCAGGAAGCAGTTTTACATATCCGTTTATCCTACATTCGCCGATATCGCAGGAGATCAAAAGCATCTTTTATTATTATTTTCAAGATTATTTTGTATATTGTTTCTTATTATTATAATATTCTTATCATCATATTTGATGTTAGTGTAGACGATAGAACACAATAGAAAGGTTACGGTGTAGGTAAGATATTTTACGGTAAATAAAAAATAGCTGGCATTCTTCCAGTAATGGATTCTATGAAAGAAACCATAACGGTCTCGGGAAATGAGATCATTTCGTGAAAGCACGAATGATAAGTAGTTAATAAATTTCTTAAAGTAGATAAAGGCGAATAATCTTTATTTTTGGTGTCAAACAAAACACAAAAAGTACAGGAGACTTTTTTATCTTGTTTAATGAATTCTGAAAATCGGCAGTAATTTACTCTTATATTCAAGATGTTTTATGAAAACGCTTTGCAAAGTTTGAAAATTACAGAGACGGGAGCTATTAATTTGATGATAGAGGAAGAAAATAGACATTTTCTTTCAGGCAGTGACATCCGACACGTCATGCTTGTGACGTCGTTTACTAGGTAGTTGCTGTGTTAAACTGTTATATTGTATGTAAAAGAAAAATTATTATCATTGCGCAATATTTTTATCGTTAATGTATTTTATCATTTTTATTTAGAGTAACACCAGTCACAGTCGAAGAACTTATGTCATGCGACGCTCAAGACAAGTTAGAAAAGTTATCAAAAGCACAACTGCAGATTGTGATCCTGTGTCCCAACTTAGCAACCAAGATGACGGATCTGAAAAGAGAGGGCCACCACGAAGGGCTATTTAAGGCAGACAAAGTGCTGGTTATGTTGCTTGGTGTAGAGAAGAATCATATTGTGGCTAATCATTGTGAAGGTATGTATATTCTAAAGATACTTGTACGTCAGCGGATGTAGGTAAGGGAGCGGCCTATCATCATTCCGCTCCAAGCCAACCACACGCTCGTGGTGCATCCTGCCGAATAACGAATAACAAACGAGGCGCTGGCAACCGACTGGTGGCGGTATAACCATCACAATCTGGAGCGAGAAGCTACGCTTTGCGATCGCCAACTCGCCTGCCCAGCGTGGCGATTATGGTCCTCCAGATGTTTGCCCTGTGGCGAACAACTAGAGAGGCCTATGTCCAGCAGTGGACTGTGCAAAATATGTAATTTCGAACTACCTACCATTGTAGATAAAGAATAAAAAGCTAGACATGTTTAGAAAAGGTACCTACCTACGTAGTTTGATACTACTTAAATATCATTAAATTAAACAAAGTTAATTTCGAAATATATTTCCATTATAAGTATTTATTCTATGAAAACGTATTTGTTAAGAGCCCCCGCAAACCACAGACTTTCTATCGGCCGATAGTTTGGTCGGGCTCACTATCAGTATGAAGATCAGCCGTTAACAAATCGTCGTAGTATGCGGACTTGCATACATCTTCATACTGATTTATGAGCCCGACCCAACTATCGGCCGATAGAAAGTCTGTAGTTTGCGGGGGCTCTAATAATATCCATTATAACGCAGTATTATAAGTACATATCTACACGTATGTACCTAGTACCTATAAAATGACGCGATCAGAAAGTCAAACAAAACAAAAACCATGAATAATTGAAAGCTATTAAGATTCTTAAACGACTAGACAGTCATTACTATCATCCTGATAACGTTATAATTGCCGCTTACTTGGAAAATGTTAATAAAAGTTTATAAGAAATACACCACGCCACCAGTTGGTTTGCCAGAGCCTCGTTTGTTGTTCGGCAGGATGCACCACAAGCAGGTGAGGATGGCTTGGCCTTGACACCCGTTTCTAATGAATTTTGTCTCATTCCTAATAGTGGACTATAAGCTAAGGGAACAAATAACGTATTAAATGTATCTAGGTTATTGAATCGTGCCGATGGGATGATAAAACAATCTCCTAAGGGTAATTGCATTTATCATTTTTTTTAGATTACCCGACTATCGACCAATGGCAGATGATGAGTGTTCGGGAAAAGGACACGTCATTTGTGGATACTTTCCTGACGGCTGCCGTCGGCATCTTACGGACCAAGGACTGTAAGGATACAGCTACCGACAGAACCAGCTTTTCTATCGTACCGAAGAAAGTCAAAATAGTAAGTATTGTGTTTATTTTGGTCTAATTATATTATCTAACAAATGTGCATCATGAGGGATGTAATGTAAGGGAGCGACCTATCACCTTTTCGCTCCAAGCCATCCTCACCTGCCCGTGGTGCATCCTGCCGAACAACAAACGAGGCTCTGGCAAACCGACTGATGGCGGTAAAACCATCACGATAGAAGGCGTAGCTAAATACCACAGGCCGATGACGGGCAGCAGCGTCACCGGAGCGAGAAGCTGCGCCCTGCGCTCGCCAACCCGCCTGCCCAGCGTGGCGATTATGGGTATATCCTCCAAGTTTGCCCTAAGTGGTGAACAACTGGAGAGGCCTATGTCCAGCAGTGGACTGCAATAGGCTGATGATGATGATGTGCATCATGTGCATGTGAGGCGGAGATTGGCCTACGCATACAAGCTCAATTATTATTTTATATATTCCTGACATTTTATATTTTCATTATCTGTATTGTTAACTTCTTTATTTTTTTTATTTTTAATTGTGCTTTGTTTAACTCTTTTTGTATCATTTATCATAGTAATTTTTTTCATTCTTTCTTTCTTTCATCACATCATCTGATAATGTTTGTCATTGCTTTATAAAACCGTGAAAGTAATTTCGACAACTGTTTTTCACTTTAGGAATAAACCAATTTTAATCATTTCTATTTAATTTTTATCGGCTACTGTCTCAATTTTACATGAGTACCTAGGTACTTTATTGTTTTTAATGACTAAAATTAACGACTGTGGAAAAACAGTCTCTCATTGAGTTTAATGATATTACACATAAAGCTTGTTTAAAAATCCTGTGGCGACGTTCTTATCAATTGTCGCTTCCATCAAAACAAGGAAATTCATTAGGACGTGTGTCAAATTATCGTATTTGGTATTCAGGGTCAGAGCCGGGTGATAGCGCTGCTGAACGACCCCATTAGAGAGGAGGACAGCATTAAGATAATGGTGGACAAGAAGGGGGAGGTCATACAGATACCCACCTTCAAGAAGAGGAATCCTTATACGCTGCAATTTGATATACCAGGTACCTAAGATAGACTTAAGGAATCTTAAGTAAGGAGAGAGAATTCTCGAAGGAGTATTAGACATGCATAATTTTAACTGCTTTCTCTTTACAATAAAATCTTTATTGTGTAATAAATAAGAAAATGTCTATAAAATTACACAACATGTCATTGAAATGCGAATACTTATTGTCCTAATTTGAAATCTATTATGTACCTTGTTAGCTTAAGACATGCATAAATCATCGAGTGAGATAAAATTAGACATGTCACCGGAAAATAGCAAGAATCGTAAGTTGATCAATTTCCTAGGTAGTTGATTAACTTTCGGAATATAACAAACGGTAGTTGAAATGTATTATTTTACGCAATGGATTTCAGTTAGTTGATCAATTTACGGTAGCCTGACAGTCATTTAATAATTTACGATTTTGACACAAGTAAAATCGTCCTCAAATGGGCCAATCGTTGCTCAATGTACTATTTAACGGTCCACTATTACCCGTAACTTAATACACTGTTCCCTGATTGGTTGCCGGGATAACGCCACGTGAGCCATTGAACCAATCAACGTTCACCTCACCTTCGTCGGATGATTTTACGGCAAGACCCCGTAAAATGATCAATTTACTAAAATACATACGTTAAATAATACATTTCAACTGCCGTTTATTATTTTCCGGAAGTTAATCAACTACCTAGGAAATTGATCAACTTACGATTCTTGCTATTTTCCGGTGACAGACACATCTCTTTGAGCAGACGTCTATTTATAGGTATTGACATAAAGGAAATAAATAAGTAGAGGATACTTGGTCCAAATATCCATCTCTTTTGTTGTATACCTATCAATTAAGAATATCTACGAGTCTTTTAACCCACTTTCTTAAGAACTCTAAAAGCCCGACATTTTATTGTGTTAGCTGTCGACATAGGTGGTACAATTAAGTTACCGCTTTCTGACGAAAACACATGGATGAAATTGTATGTTACTTTAGGCCTACTTAACATCGCATGTGAGTGTGTCAATACTCAGGTAGGCTAGGAATTAGTTGGTTAATGTTAAATTCTATGATGGACTTGTGATGCAATATTATTATTTAAGGATTGAATTTATGTATTGCACAATAGCATAACCACAACAAGGAAGATGCAATAATAAATTAGATACGTAAATTAAAGCAATTCAATATTCAAGTAACACAATTAAATGTGTGATAACAAATTGCTAGGTAGCCAATGAACATGTAGATTTCGTTTAAAGTACCTACTTTAAACCTTAAATCTACTTTTCTTATCTAGTAGAACCTACTGAATAACTAAATAGGGCTAACGATGCAATGATTTGGTATAGAATCGTGCCTGGACGTGTCGATGCTAGTATGGGTGCGAGTGAGCAAGAACGGGCAGTCGCTCGGCCGGCGGCAGATCAAGTGCGAGAGCCGCCTCCGCGAGCTGGACCAGCTGCTGCGGGCCTCCGACCACCCCTTGGAATTCATGTGCCAGGTATCAATATATGCTTTACAACCCTATCAGTTTGCCACCAACACATGAAATGACGTCAAATGACCAGTCTGTCAAGTGACATCGACGAAGAAGAAGAATCATACAGATAATATTATTGATCCAACTAAATAAATATCCCAGCCAGACTATGCTCACAAACCACCTGCCCAGGGGACGATGAATGTAAGAATATTTCATAATACTTCGAAAACGATCGAATAGGACGAGAAAATGCTTTATCATCGTCAAATCGCTTAGTTTAAAAATGTCAAAGTGTATTTATCGAATACGAATACGTTTCTGATGAGTTATTGATATACAATTCAAGGCCTAAATTTGGGTGGTTCTCGAAATAACACCCCCTTTAGAAAACTTGAGTTTATAGAAGACAAGGTAGCAAACCATCTAGAAGTAGAAACGATACCGGGGCTAACTATTAAAACATAGCAGAAAGTATATTCATATCTATTCTAGAAAATGAATCCATTAAATATTGCTTCAGACGCTCGGCTTCAAGACAACCAGCAAGGAACAGCTCGACAGTTGGATGCTCAATGCGTTCCAGAAGAACATTCCGCCGCACTTCAACCTGCTGGCCTCCAACGAGCAGTTCAATCCCAAAGCAGACGTCTCCAGTAAGATTAACTTACATTCTTGTCCATAATTTTCTTGCCCACATACCTTTTTAGGTCCAACGTTTCGACCGTGTTACAAGGACCGTGGTCCTTCCCGTGACCACTGCCGCTGTAACACACTCCATCTCCATTATAATGGAGGATTTTTTTTATAATTTTACTGTTATATCGATCTCTATAGATCGTATAGTGACGTCAAACCGGTGTGTGTTAATTGCTTTAATGTTATCTAATGGTGTACAAACAATCATTAACACATAATTGATAAAGCAATAATCGATGTCAATAAAGAATTCTCACAGATACCAGTTAGTGGGAAAGAAACAGCGAAACTGAAACTTTAGCTTTTAGTACGTCTACATTTATGTTCTCTTCCAAAAAAATACTTGCAAACCTAACCACCAATCAATCCTGTACACAGAACACCTTTGGTACTTTTACTTTAAGGAAAGTATATGATTGGTCACTGACCAATCGTTTAGTCAGCGGTTGGCCAGCGTCGCAGGCGCTAATAACGGTGTCCACTAAAAAGCTTTGACTTTCTTGGACCGTTCGTAGTTTAACCAAGAGTTTCGAGCGGGCAATCCGTTCGCTTACTGCACTTACCAACGTGTGATTATAGAACCACCCTTAATTTGAATCAGTATCCGTAAAGTTGCTCAGTATCCACATTATATTTTTAGGCGGCGAAGAGTACCCCACTTTACTGCACTGGGCGGCTCGCTTTGGGCTCGAGCGCGTGTGCTGGCAACTGCTGGAGTGCCCCGGGGGCGGCGCCGCCGTGGCGCTGCGCAACGTCCGCCACCGCACGCCCGCCGACCTGGCCAGGGACCATAAGCATTACCGCCTGGCTGACGTGCTTTCCGATCATCTTGTAAGTGTTTGAGCCATACGCCAGATTGATCATTATACGAGTAATTGTTGACTTAGAAATAGATACCTTTTTTTTTTTTTTTTTTTTTTATAGTAGCACGGCATAATGGCCACTCTACGCCTGATGGTAAGCGAGAGAGAAGCCCAAGTCGCTGCGACAACGGGCAGGTAACCAAGCCAGTTACCTGTCAGTTGCCACCGCCATGCCGGCCCATAAGATGCTTCTTCACGCCCCGTTTAAAGGATCCTATATCGAAAGAAGGAGGAAACACATGTGCTGGCAATGAATTCCACATTTTAATAACACGGCAAAGGAAGGAATTGCCGAACTTTTTTGTACGCGAAGGGATGTTCTCGACGGTAAAGCTGTGACAACGGAGGCCAGCACGAGTGGTTCTGTAGCGGAAGAGAGAAGGAGGCACAATAGAAAACAACTCTTCAGAGCACTCACCATGGTATAGGCGATAAAACACACTTAAGGACGCAACATCTCTTCGCAGTTGAAGAGGTTCTAAGGACCCAGTAACTTTATCATCACCTATGATACGAACAGCCCTTCGCTGCATTCTGTCGAGGGCATCGAGGAGATATTTAGCAGACCCGTCCCAGAGATGCGAACAATACTCTACGCAGGAACGAACTTGCGTCTTATATAAAAGACACAATTCCCCCGGCGCAAAGAACCTCCGCACTCTGTTCAGGATCCCCAGCTTTTTGGACGCAGTATTAATTAAGCTTTCGATGTAATCCCTCTGATTCAGATCGCAGCGAAGTCCCATGCCAAGCATATTTAAGCTGTCCTGTAGTTGTAGGGGAGTGCTCTGGAAAGTGGGACAAGAAGGAAATGAGGACGTTTTTGATGAAAACGCGCAGACCTGAGTTTTCTTGGCATTGAACTCAACCAAATTATTGGAACCCCATCCCGTAAGAAGTTCCAAAACTCGATTGAGCTCAAGGACAAGACTCTCGCGCCTCTCGTCAGTTTCTTGTCTGCCCGCATTAGGCCGACCAAAATATCGCCCGTGCACCGTACTATCATCCGCATAACAATGAATGTTCCCAAGCGGCAACATATCATTGATATGCAGAAGAAAGAGGGTGGGGGACAACACGGAACCCTGTGGAACGCCTGCATTCACTGGCATGAACCCCGAAGCGTGTCCGTCAACAACGACACGGATTTTACGCTCATGCAGGAAAACGGCAATCCACTCGCAAAGCTTGGCGGGCAGACCGTATGCCGGAAGCTTGGAGAGTAGAGCCTTGTGCCAGACCCGATCGAAGGCCTTGGCGATGTCTAAGCTTATAGCCATAGACTCGCCATGTTTGTCCATTGCCTCACCCCAGAGGTGCGTCACACAGGCCAGAAGGTCACCCGTAGATCGATTCGGTCTAAAGCCGTACTGACGATCATTAATAATAGAGTGACCCTCTAGGTAGCGGACCAATTGAATGTTAATGATCCGCTCCATGATCTTGCACAACACCGAAGTTACAGCAATGGGACGGTAGTTCGAAGGGTCAGATCGGTCTCCCTTTTTAGGGACCGGCTGCACATTAGCTTCTCTCCAAGCCTCCGGCACACAACCGGACGAATATGAGAGGCGGTAAAGGCGCGTTAACACCGGAGACAATTCGGCTGCACATCTCTGGAGAACGATGGCAGGGATACCATCTGGCCCACTCGCCTTCCGGATGTCGAGTGACTGCAGTGCTGAACGTACGTCGCGCTGCCTGAAGTAAACTTCGGGCATCGTGTAGCCACATGATGGTAATTGAGGTGGAACTACATTGCAGTCATCAACCCGGGAATTTGAGGCAAAAAGATTCGCCAACAAATCAGCTTTTTCTTGTGCCTGATATGCAAGTGAGCCGTCAGGATATCCCAGAGGAGGCAAGGAAGGCTGGCAAAAGTTGGCCTGCACGGCTTTGGCTAATCGCCAATAATTCCGCGATCCAGTTGGATGCGAAGCCAACTCCTTACCAACTCGTGCAACGCGCTGGGCATCCGCCTTAATATACGCCCTCTTACAGGCCTTGGTGGCAGCGTTAAAATCTTGTTTCAGGGAGTTGAGATTTGGGTCTCCAGTGGCGCGACCCCTGGCCCAGGCACGATATGCTGCTTGTTTCTTACAAACAATATCAGCGCACTCGCGACCGTACCAGGGGCGTCTCCGGCCTTTGCTGACGATATCGGAGTATGGGATGTAATATTCCATAGCTACACCGATCTCTTCAGCAAAAGCCGCAGCACTCGCAGAGAGATCCTTTTGCCCGAAACAACGCCGCCCCCAAGGAACTGATGCGAAATAGTCCCGCATGCCTTCCCAATCTGCTGACGAGTAATGCCAGACTCGGCGCCTAACCGACCTGCGTTGAGGCAGATTTGCGCAGGGCACCTTACTGGATACCAGGCAATGGTCTGAGGTCCCCAAGGGTGCCCGGACCTCGATCTGGTATCCAGAAGGATGAGTCGTCATCAGAAGGTCCAGCAAAGAGGGCGCATGACCCACGACATCTGGTATCCTGGTGGGCTGGTTTACCAATTGTGTCAAATTGTAGGTCAAAGCAAATGCATGAGCTGTTCGTCCTGCATGGTTAGTGTACCTACGTACTTTACTATATTCGGCTAATATCACATCTTCGTAACCACAATTTTTTACAAATCAATTATTATTTCGATGATTTACTTAATTGATTCGATGTCGACTAGTTTATTAATTCACACTTGTAAATAACTTTATATCTTTTCAGAAAATCAACGAATTCTCCAACATGTACTACTATTTAAAAAATATGTCCGATAACGACAAGGAAGAGAGCCAGGACGAATCGAAGCAAAACGAGGAGCTGCGCATAGTAGAGTCATGCGACACGGTGGACTCCCCATGCCGCGAGGAGGTCGCGCAAAACGGCACGGAACCTTCCACCGACCCGTTCAGCGAAGCCTGCACCCAGAAACTAGAAAAAACCACGGAACAAACGAAAGAGGAAAAAAGACGACCCAGCTTGAAGTTACCAAAAGTTAAGGAACAGTTCTATCAGAACGAGCTTCCCCTCCGCGACGACACAGCTGAAAGGATCCAGCAAGCGATCGAACACGACTACCTAGTCCAACCTTCTAATATTAAAGTAGAAAGTCCCAAATTCAGACCGAACAACTTATATGCGAACAGTTCACGACTTATTCCTCAACAATCCGATATATTCCTGTATTCTCCCACCGAAGAATCAAAAACTTTCAACATTGAAACTCCCACGAGCGATATAAGCCAAATAAACCTAAACTCCAAAGATATTCGCTGCAGTGGCAGCATTAAGTTAGGAAAAGAAACTTTCCCATTAACGGGGCAAGAGGAGCTAGCAGAAATAATTAATGATTTCAAGAACAATGTCTTTAGCATATCAGAAGTAGAGAAGTTAGTAATGGAATGGCGCAACCGGAACGAGACTCAACAATCTTTGAAGGAAAAACAAGAGCAATTGAATAAGATGAGGGAGGAGTATGATAAAATACAGCAGAAGATAAAAGATAACTTAAAGAGGCCTACTCCTTTTGAGAGGGTAAAGAAAATGTTCTCAAAGAACAAAAACAAACGTGAGTATTTTCTAGAAATTATATTGAAACAGTGGATTTTATTATCAAGAGCGTGAAGTAAATTTCTAACTATATTTTTTGATTTCAGATCATGATGTCAATGGAAGCATAGAAAAACGCAACGGTAGTACACGCCCAAACAGCAGCATGAGCGATAGTATGTTCCGTTAATAAATTATAGTTAAATTTAATAAAATGGTTGCGATGCTGTTTATAATCTGTACGTACATGCTAATATTTTAATGCTCTTTCTAGGTTCTTCATCCTCTGGCCGACTTAGTACAGTGAGTGGCGGAAGTGTAGCGGAAACAAATAGTGTTCAGTCGGAAATCGACGAAAAAGCTAGATCTATTGTAAGTACCTATTACCTGAGAATAAAACCTAGAATACCTAATTGTTGGAAATAGCGTTTAACTCGTCAAAGCCCAGATAGTCAAATATAAACTGTCTCTAGAATTTTATTATGTTTGTCATTTACGTTACGTTATACGAGTATTTGACACTTTGAACATTTGCGCGCTTAGATAAATAATGTCATAGAATAGCTTTCATGTTTCATGGAATGATCGCGTTTCATGCTTTCATGATGTGGGCAACTAAGTTTGATCAGATCATTAAATTGGTTATTACTTTTAATTTGAATAAATACGGAGCAAACCGAAAATATACACAAACAGATGAAGAAGAACAGATAATGTAAATTAGGGTATCTACTTAGACCTGAATATTAGGGACGGTAGATTGCCCTCTGAATACTGGATATCTATACCTTAAAAATTATATACAACATATCTTACCATTGGCACAGATATCTTCAAGCACGTTGACGATGCACTCGGCCTGCGACAGCGAGGGCCGGCACGACGACTACCTCATCCCGCCGCCCCCGCGCCCCCTCAACGGCTGCCCGCAGTTCACTACCTTCGGACACCCAAAGCATGACATGCGGTAAGATTCCTGCAATATAACGTCGATTCATTATCTTGTTTGTAGCTGCAAACCATGGTGCACTGAAAAAATTTAAAGACAGACAAAGCCTGAAAGAATAACTGAATCTTGCACTATTAAAAGGAGGGAGTTCTCAAATTTTTTATTTGTTGTACTAGTATGTTTGTTACCACATAAGTCTGAAAATTGTGAACCGATTTGAAAAAATCTTTTTTTGTTCGAGGGTGGGGGATTGTTGTCAACATATAGAAGTCGGTTTTTTGTCTAAAAAAATGCTGTTATTTATCGGGTTTTTCTGTGCACAGGGGGCACATGGCGACGATCGAGGAGCGCGAGGCGTCTGCGTCGCGCGAGCGCCTGGAGGCGGACGAGGCGCGCGCCACGCACCTGCGCATGCGCTTCCCGCGCGACCGCGCCCCCCTCGACCCGCCCCACCCGCACTACATCAACATATCCCCAACGCACACGTAGTCGCGACAAACCTTCGTTATTTCGAATTCGTATTATAATAAGCTGTCTGATAAATAGTTAACAAATTTTTAACCCTTTGACGACTACGGGGACACGTGTGTCCCATGCCAAAAACATAAGATAACTAAATAACTATCATGGGAATCAATGTAGTTTTATTTTAAATTGGTTTTTGATAGTATTACTTCATTATTTATTGTTGTCAATATAACATTTGACATGTCAACCATTTTCTATGGTCATGGGAAGTTGACCGTTCGCGTGGCGCGCAAAACGAAAACTTTGCGATGATGTCTCGAGGTGTAATAATAGTTTTGAATACTTTGTATTATGATATATTTATTCGTTGGTTAGTATGTTGTATCATATGTTATTATGAAATAAATGTGCATGTCGAGTACTTTGCTACATAGCTGTGAACATAAAGGGACATCGGGGTCCCTATGGCCCGTGAGGGAATATTTTTGTATACATATTACAGTTACATTTTTTTGCTATTATCATCATCGGCTTCTCGCAACCACTGCTGGACATAGGCTCTTTCATTTGTTCGCCACTTTACTTGATCCTAGGCTTCTCGCATCCAGCATTTACCAGTAATTTTCATCAAATTGTCGCTCCATCTACGTTTGCCGAGAAGCGGTATCAACTCTAGGACTCCTAGATATAGAAGCGGATATCGGTTCTGAGTTCTGTGGCTGATATGGCCAGTCTACTGCCCCTTCTGCTTACTAATTAGTAGAGCTATATCGATGGCCTTAGTTCTCTGTTGGATCATCTTGTTTCGGATCCGATTCAGCAGAAAGATGCCGAGCATAGTCCTTTCCATAGCTCGCTGAGCAATTTTCAGCTTGTGAGTTAGCCATACCGTAATTGCCCACGTTTCGGCTACGTATGTCAGAACCAATGGGACGCACAAATTGAAGATTTTCCTATTTAGGCACTGTAGGCATCGACGACAAACGCTGCCCCGCCTAGCTGAATTCTTCATTATTCAATTTGTCTAAAAGCAGTTTTCACCTGATTGTAATGTCTGCCTGAGATACACGTATTTTTGACCAATTACGAAGATGGCGGCGCTGTGTACAGCAAACGATTCAGGGGAACATGTTTATTGGACATGGTTTTGGTTGATAGTTTTAGCCAAGTTCATCCGTAGGTGCCAGATTCGGCCAGTTCATTCAGCATCTGTTGTAGGTTCTACAGCGATTCTAGCATTATGACGATGTTGTCTGTAAATCGGAAGTAAGATATGTGTTCGCCATTTAGCTTGATGCTAAGTCCGTCCCAATTCAGCGTCTTGAACATATTGTCTAACTAATGCATTAGTGAACAGTTTCGGGAAACGATATCCCCTTGTCTCACTCCTTGATACAACGGAATAGGTTATGTTTGCTGATTCTGTACTTGGATGGACATGATGGGGGCTATATAGAGACTTCTAATCACTGGGATGTATCGCTACTCTACTTGGTATCGGGTGCAGGGATCCCAAATCAGACCAGATTTCAGCACAGGGGCTGATAATGCTCTCTATTATAATTATTTTTCATTTATATTTATTACTAATTTGTAAAATAACTACCATGTTTAATTAATTGATATGTTAAAGTATGATATATTTTGTAAAACCCCCAAAAAAATTAATGAATCTTAAAAATTTAAAGAGAAGTTATACAAGCAAAAAGTGACCGTCACCGACCATAGGGACATGTGTGTCCCAGAAAAAAACTGGGAAACTATAACTTATTTCAGTATTTTGATTTAGAAATATGATTTTTAGGAGCCCTATGAACCATCCTAACTAGTTAAAATGATTGATTTACCTCCCATAACCTTATGGTCCTGAAAGGGTTAAACATTAAAATTGGAACGTACCTTCTGTTTGCAGCAGTAAACGCACACGCCCTAATAAAAGCCGTAAGCACTGTTCACAATACCTATTTCCGGTCACCATTTATAGTCTCTCTCAGCTCAGTTCGGAATCAGTCCAATGGGACAAGATACCGAAAAGATACGGAATAAGGTATGGAGCATATTCGCTTATTGCTTAGTCATCTAAATAATTATATTATTCGTAAGAAATCGAATTGTCAATTAAATAGTGATGATGATGAAACCAAAAGTTGTTCATGTGTCCCTAGTTAATAAGTTATCCAATATTATTATGATTTTAATACCTAATAATCTTGGACATGGTAGACAATTTCAATATAAAGGATTATCCAACGTTATTTGCCAATAAGTATGTATTTGCATTTGATGGTATATTTTTTAATTTTATTAATGTAATAATATTACATGGAGGTATTTGTAAAAGCATTTAAAGTTAAGTTTTTAATTTGAACATATACGAAAACTATAGAACATATCTGTACATAAGAATTTGAAAGTTGCAGATTTTTAAGCATAAAATTACGTAGATTACAATATTCATAAATACATCATTTTTGTAAATCAAATGAAGAATAATCTTGTAATGTTTAATAAAATTAACACAGGAAAAGTGTGGATCGTGAACAGAATATCTTATTAAAGACTGAAAAATATTTCGTTGTAAATAATTTGTAGATAGATGTGACTTTACATTTTATTTATTATTTGTATTGCTAATTACATACCATTATACGTATTTAATTTACAATAGTACAAAATATACCCGTAGTTCTAGGTATTAGAAAAATTAAGTTATATTAAAAAAAATAAGGCAAGGTAATTTTTATTATTTTTTATTAACGTGACCCAAAATGCATTTATATTGTACGTATAGAATACAAAATAAATCAATAAACACAAACATTGACTTTAATCATTTGGCATTCACCTCTCGTTATATTAATGTTACCGGAAATGTGTTAAAACCGTCCTTGTATACAATTCCTAGGAAATGTATGTAGTTCCTAAAATCGCAAGGAAATGTGTGAAATTAATTATATTAGACAAATTTAACATTTCAACTGCCGTTTATTATTTTCCGGAAGTTAATCAACTACCTAGGAAATTGACCAACTTACGATTCTTGCTATTTTCCGGTGACATATACAATTCCTGGGAAATTTATACATTTCCTAGGATATGTGTGTATTAAATTATTTTTAAATGAATATTTTATACATTTCCTATACAGCTTCGGAATTGTATGCATTTCCTAGGAATTGTGTACAATTCCGAGGTTTCACAACATTAATATAAACCGCAAAGTAGAATAAACTGACATATTTACTTTACATTACATTCGTAATATATGTAGAGGTATTTAAGCTCTTAGACAATATAATATAAAAATAAAATTAAACAAAATGTCTTTCAATAATACAAAACGAACAATACACCGCGCGTAAAATTGCAGTCCCAATATTAATATTTTTGTCATAACTATTAAAAATAAGTTAAATAGTAACTAATACAATACTCTCGTTGCAATTTCATTGGTATAACAATTGGTACCTAAGTAAACAAAAATTTATAAAGAAAACATTGTATGAAAATCACAAAAATGCTAATTATTAGCTTAAAATATCACAATATAAATATTGTTTCGATTTAGTCCTATCTTCCAATTACATAATGGCCTATCATGGCGATTACATTCTAGCTCAATTTTGTCCCCGTTTTATATTAAAAAGGTACCATTAAATGGTTTACGACCACCTATTTGAATTTTATTCTAATAACATTATTATCGTATCGTATCCATAGTAATAGAAAGAATTTAAAAAGGTCAGTATTTAACCAAATCATTTTAAACATAAAAAGGTAATTTTAATTTCATTCATTTTGTCACAGAATAGATTAAAACAATACTAGAAATTATTAGATTTTAACCTCAAGTCCTTTGCTGTAAAGCAAAGCAAGAATTATTCATAGAAAAAAACACGTGTGTACCATTCCTTGAAAATTATAGTAAGTATTTTTATAAAATTTATTAAAAGTAAATGCACGGAGGCCAATTTATGGAAAGAAATTATATGATAAAAATGAAAAAAATTATTGATGCCATCCGAATTTTAATAGGTATTTGTGGTCGAGTGAATATATTAGCAATAAACTTTTGTATATTCATAGAATGACTCATCGGTAAAAAATTTAATAAATAAAGCAGCCATCATGCCGCCATTGTGATTACTGTAATGACTAACTAAACTTACTATTATCGATCACTATAATCTGGTTGTATCTTTGGTAACGTGCGCCTGTCCGTTGGCGAGCTGTGCGGTCGACGGCGGCCTAGCTAACAGCGCTTGGTACATACCCCATATGGCCAGCGGTCGCATGTACCCTATGGACCGGTGGTGCCCGTTCTCGTACAGGGCCTCGGGCGTCTCAAACGAGAGTCCCATATCAACCAAAGTCTTATGTAGACCGCCTGCAGTAACGAAAGCTTCCTCGTGCATTCCTGTAAAGAAATAAAGTAAAATATTTAATAGGTATACCTAATGTGAAACAGCCGCAACATTATAGTATTTAAGAATATGTCCATAATATTCGTTATTTAATAAATTGTCAGAAAAAGTACCCGATGCATTCAATTTTATTACACTTAACCTATTACAATTTACTCTATTGTAATAAAATTTAATGCATTGCTGCAGCGTGGCCAGGAGGCGTGAGGTGACTGGGGTCATTTTGTGATCCCAAAATGCCAGTAGAACTTTAGGGACGAGTCTATAAAACCCTTATTAGGCCTGTACTCCTATGTGGTAATGAAACGTCGCCATTACTTAATGTGTGGAGTCACGAGAAAAGACTCCATAAGAAAAACCCCGCATCCGGGGCAGCATTCCGGATGCAACCGGAATAACGCTCAGATGATGTTGAGAGTAAATAATTAATATTTATACGCGATTGTCTGTATTTACTATTAACCATGCTGGCGGTATCGATTGATTGAAGCTACGAGGGTTTAGAGGTTTTAACAACACGCTCGATTGCCGACAGCGCCCAGTGCCGCACACTCACCCTCGTGTATCATGAGCGCGGCGAGGCCGTAGGTGACGCCGGTCCACACCTCCTCGCTCTGCAGCGCGGAGGTGTCGACGCGGCCGCGGACGCCGGCTATGTAGCCGTTGACGGCGCCCAGTGCCGCACACTCACCCTCGTGTATCATGAGCGCGGCGAGGCCGTAGGTGACGCCGGTCCACACCTCCTCGCTCTGCAGCGCGGAGGTGTCGACGCGGCCGCGGACGCCGGCTATGTAGCCGTTGACGGCGCCCAGTGCCGCACACTCACCCTCGTGTATCATGAGCGCGGCGAGGCCGTAGGTGACGCCGGTCCACACCTCCTCGCTCTGCAGCGCGGAGGTGTCGACGCGGCCGCGGACGCCGGCTATGTAGCCGTTGACGGCGCCCAGTGCCGCACACTCACCCTCGTGTATCATGAGCGCGGCGAGGCCGTAGGTGACGCCGGTCCACACCTCCTCGCTCTGCAGCGCGGAGGTGTCGACGCGGCCGCGGACGCCGGCTATGTAGCCGTTGACGGCGCCCAGTGCCGCACACTCACCCTCGTGTATCATGAGCGCGGCGAGGCCGTAGGTGACGCCGGTCCACACCTCCTCGCTCTGCAGCGCGGAGGTGTCGACGCGGCCGCGGACGCCGGCTATGTAGCCGTTGACGGCGCCCAGTGCCGCACACTCACCCTCGTGTATCATGAGCGCGGCGAGGCCGTAGGTGACGCCGGTCCACACCTCCTCGCTCTGCAGCGCGGAGGTGTCGACGCGGCCGCGCACGCCGGCCACGTAGCCGGTGACGGCGCCCAGTGCTGCACACTCACCCTCGTGTATCATGAGCGCGGCGAGGCCGTAGGTGACGCCGGTCCACACCTCCTCGCTCTGCAGCGCGGAGGTGTCGACGCGGCCGCGGACGCCGGCTATGTAGCCGTTGACGGCGCCCATGCGGCCGGCGCGGAACTGCAGCACGTTGTGCGCGTAGATGGTGCCGAGCGCCGTGCGCACGTGCGCCGCCGGGAACACCTGCTCCGTGCAGCCCGACGCGCGCAGGAACCTGCATAGACGGCAACACAAGGCAGGTGTATAGGTCTGTTAATTAAAGCGCTAAAATTAAATAAGCGAGCGGTGTGACGTCGTACTGCATGCGCATCATGAAAAGTCTACCTGTCTCTCTCGCGGGCGGTCTAGGTTATGAGTGAGAAGGGGATTTCGTCTTTTGACCACTGGGATTTAGTACACAGCCGTTTTTGAGCCTTCTCTTTCTCATTGCCTTTCTAATTAAGGTACCGCGGAGTTTACTACCGCCGCAGAATATATTCTTCATATCGTACCCGTTTACAAATTAACAACCCCATTTTCCTTATTTTTTTCTTTCATATAAACCTTCTTCTGACAATAACAATTTCTAGAATTCTTTTTATAAGATCAAGGGACATAAAAAATAATTATGTACTATAAATTTTTATATATGACTAGCTTTTGCCCGCGACTTCGTCCGCGTGTTTAAATTTATACATACAAAAGTTTTTTCCCGCTAACTCCCGTTCCCGTGGGAATTTCTCAAAATACAGCCATAACTAAACTTTATATTTACTAAGGTACCTGCATGCCAAATTTCAAGCGTCTAACTTAAGCGGTTTAGATTTTTCATACAAAAGGATTTTCCCGCTAATTCCCGTTCCCGTGGGAATTTCGGGAATTCCTTTCTTAGTGCACCCCTACAGTACCTAAGCTACGTCCCTTCCAAATTTCAAGTGCCTACGTTTAGCCGTTTGGGCTGTGCGTTGATATGTCAGTCAGTCAGTCAGTCAGTCAGTCAGTCAGTCAGTCAGTCAGTTTCTCCTTTTATATATATAGATATCTATTTTGATTACCAAACATGAGAAAATTGAGCTAGTTTAAATGAATAAAGAATATGAACTCACCACTGGCCAGCGAGCTGATCAGCCATCACCACCTTGCTGTTGGAGGCGCGCGCGTCGAACAGGTAATAGGAGCCGTTCCACAGCTTCTCCTCGTACGAGTGGCGGCCCTGCTCGAGCAGCTTGCCGAACTCGCGCTCCTCCTCCTCGTGGCCCAGGGTCTTGGCCATCGAGCGCACCATCGACACAGCAGCCAGCCACAGCCCGCCACAATATGCACTGAAACGGTTACAAATATTATAATCATTCTTATTTACACAGGACATGTAAAGCCCGCCATACACGAACAGCTCGAGAAGTTTATCAGTGATAATCATACGGGGTCAAGGAGTAACCTAACATATTTTCGCTTCAAGCCACCCTTACCTGCAAGTGGTGCATAATGCCGAACAAACGAGGCTTTGGCAACCGAATGGTGGTGGTATAACCATCAAATTTTGACTGGCTCGGTGGCTCAATTGGTAGTGATCCCTGCCTTCTGAACCAAGGGTCGTGGGTTCGATTCCCACCCGGGACAAACATTCGTGTGATGAACACTCGTGTTTGTTCCGTGTCTGGGTGTTTATATTTGTATTTAAGTATTTATTTGTGGTACCTTCGTTGTTCTGATACCCATAACACAAGTGCTTAAGCTACTTACTTTGGGATCGGAGCAATGTATGTGATGTTGTCTGATATTTATTTATTTATTTAATTCATCTATTCAAAACGTAGCTAAATATCACATAGGCAGCAGCATCACCTAAGCGAGGAGCAACGCATTGCGATCCGCGTGCCCAGCGTGGCGATTATAGGTAAAGCCTCCAGATGTTTGCCCAAAATGGCGAATAAAAGGCCTATGTCCAGCAATGGACTGCGATAGGCTGATGATAGTGATGATCATCATACACGGACCGCTCTTGCAGTCAGTCAACACCTTGAAGCAGTCACAACTGCTCGAGCGGTTACTTATATGCGTGTAAGCAAAATACTGGTTTACTATGCTGTCGCAGTTTGAACCTGTCTATACTAGCTGCTTCAAGCGATCTGTGTATGACGGGCCTAAGAATTAGACTCCCGACCAACAGAAGCCGGGGACGGTACAGCGATATAGTAGATTAGACCAAATAGAACAAACAATAGGCAATTTGACCATTTTATTTTTGCTTCTATGCTATGGATAGAATACTTCATAAAAGAAATATTGGTGAAATGATTAGTTCGTTAGCATTAATTGTCTTCGAGTTATCACAATTTCAAAAGCACAATAAAGGAGCGAGTCCAAAAACGGTTTATACAACAGGCGACTTTCTGTGTGACGTCACAAGCTATTTTAAAACGCCTTAATTTCTATGGTAGCTATATTAAATATTGCGTAAGTAATTGTTTTCATAACAAAAGATGTTACAAATAATGCAACTTAAAGCATTTTATAATGTTTTCGAATGAATTTAACGATTTCGAAATGGAGTTTTGCGATCAACTTTGCAAAAGTCATATTTTATGTATTCTTTCTGGTACAACAAGCAAAATCAGACATAGTCAAAATACCCTATTGTAAAAACTGCATTAAAATCGGATCATCCGTTTGGGAGCTACAGGCAGACATACATACATTTACACACACAGACACGTCAAACTCATAAAAACCGTCGTTTTTGTATCGGGGGTAAATAAAGTTACCTAGGTCCCGACATGATCCACGCGTCGTACGTCTGGTCAGGGAAGCCGCCGTTCTCGATGAGGCCGTCGCCGTCCTTGTCCCACTGCGCGGCGCGCCGCAGCAGCGCCAGGCACGACGGGTACATGTCCGCCAGGTACTGCGCCGCGTCCCACACCTGCGCCACAACAATACGGGTCATACTCGTGCGGTGAGGAGGAGTGCAGAGGATGTGAGGAGTGTCTTCTTTGAAGGCCTTACGTACGGGCCTCGATGAATTAATAATAATAAATAACCCAAGACATGCCACGCTGGGCCACACAGCGACACCTAGCCCCAAACTAAGCCAAAGCTTGTACTATGGGTACTAGACAACTGATAAACTTACTAAGATACATTTTTTTTGTAAATAAGTACATGTTATACATAGAAAACACCCAGACCAATACAAACAGACATGTTCATGAACACAAATGTTTGTACTGTGCGGGAATCGAACCCACGACCCTTGACTCAGAGGGCAGAGGTCAATACCAAATGAGCCAACGAGCTGTCAAATTATCTCTGGGGCTTCATCTCCGGGATTGCTTCATACCGGGTGCTTTTACTTCCTTATACAGGATACCCTCCCGCGCGACCTGACGCGTCTGCGGCTTACAAGGTTATGCGGGGCGGGAGGGGGGATGATGATGTCTGTATGTCGGGTGGGGTATATGTACTTATTATCATCATCATATCAGCCTATTGCAGTCCATTGCTGGCCGAGGATATACCCATAGTCGCCACGCTGGCCAGGCGGATTGGTGATCGCAGGGCGTAGCTTCTTACTCCGGTGACGCTGCTGCCCGTCATTGGCATGTAATATTTAGCTACGCCTCGTATCGTGATGGTTATACTGCCACCAGACGGTTTGCCAGAGTTTCGTTTGTTGTTCGGCAGGATGTGCAGGTGAGGATGGCTTCGAGCGAAAAGGTGATAGGTCGCTCCCTACATTTGCTATTTTTTAATATGCCCGTCTTTTCAAAAGTAATGTCTGTCGGTCGGTCAGCCTGAGGGGCGTGTCTGTCTCTCGGGAGCCGGGCGGCCAGCCACGGTAACGGATCTATCGTCGACTGCAGTGGGCCGGTCTGGGGGTCGTCCGCCACCACTCGGAAGCGGGGGCGGGGGCATGGAGGGATAGGCGGGGTTGGGATATATGTCGCTGTAGGTGGTGTGATGTGTGGTGAACGTGGTGTGGGGTGCCGGTGTGGTGCTTGGTGATGGTTATCCTCGGTGTCACCGGCGAGGACGAGCTCCCTCAGGAGAGCCCGTCCCCCCGGGTCAGGCGATCAGGCATGAAGGCGCTATGCCTTGTTGGCTGTGCGGCCCGTTGTCTGCCGCGCGCGTCGTACATCCCACGGGCGGGGCGGATCGCAAAGTCCTCTGCCGACTGCACCCTCAGGTCCCGGGCGATTACGTCATTGCGGACGTAACCCCCTGTCCCTGATAGAACACGGAGGGTAATGTTTTGTTAGGCCTTTAGTTTCCCACGTAAGGAGCGGCTGCACAGGCCGTACCACGTACACACCTGCGCCGTCTCGCGGGGCTCCTGGCGGTCGCCGCTTTCTACGGCCTCCGGCTCCCGGTCCGTGTTCCTGGAAAGAGAGAGATATACATAATTTATTTGTTCGAAACATGTCCACATGGATGTGAGGTTAAGAAATTATTTAGTTGATATTAGACCTATTCGCGAAATGACTTGCAGTATTTAAGGACTTATTCGTGAAATTCTCATTCTTAAAGTGCCCTATTTGTAAAATACCCTAATTATACTTTGGACTCATTCGCTATGACTTATATTCCTAGAAGGACCTATTCTTGAAATGTCCTATTTTTTTGTAGGTAAGTGTACACTAACCGATATTTTTATGTAAGCCTTAAGCGGGGCCGCTACTAAGTAATTTCCTGATGATCCGGGATTCAAACCTTGGGACCTCTCGATTTACAGGACGAAATTATTTTCTGATCAATCTCTGATGATGAACCTATTAAGTAGTTCCTGACAGATACACCGGTTTTATAAGCGTTAAGAGACTCCGCAAACCAAAAATTTTATATCGGCCGATAGTTTGTTCGAGCTCATAATCAGTATGAAGATCAACTGGTTGTAGTGTGCGGACTTGTATATGTTATGGACCAAGTGATTAATGCGGGCATTATTTATAATGCGAGGGCATTATGAATAATGTCGAACTCTATTGGGCAAACTGATAATTACTATCTAAACTTCATTATTTATCACATTGCCCTGTCATTATTGTATTGCTACTTGATAATTAGGCAATTTGATAATAAAGTAAGGTCTCCCTTGTCGCGTCCGCTAATGTTTTTGTTTAGTTTTATGGACAATGTTTGCCGATGCGACTTATTAAAGTGGTCTGTAGTGTAGTAGAAATACTTTTTGATCTATCACTTTGGATTCAGCCAGCGTTTTAAAATAATACACATTAGAAAGACGTAAATACACAAATTTTAATATCCACTTTAACGAGAGGTCTACCTCTAGAAATTTTCAATGCAAAAACCAGTGGATTCTTAACATAAGAGTCCTTGCTAATTAATCCAAATAATGAGTCTCACTATCTGAATTGTTTAACATCTAGTTCAATTTAAGTTAAATAACTATTATCTATAATAAAAATCAGCCAAGTGCGAGTCAGTGCCTGCACGAAGGTTCCATACCGAGCCGTGACCTGAATCCTAAGGTTTACATCCCGTAAACTAGGTGTCCTGAAAGTCCTGAACAAGGTGAAGGGGTATTTCACGCCGGTGCAGCGCTGTCTCTTGTATAAGACCCAAGTTCGCTCCAGTGTGGAATACCTTTGGGATGGATACGCTAAGTACTTAAATTGCGCTTGCGCATCCGCAAGACTGGTTATAAATGCGAGCTATCCGAATATGTAATTGGTAATGCTGATGTCACTGGACATCTTGAGGATGTGCTGCTGCGTAGAGACGTAGCGTCACTTAGAATTTTTTACCATATACATCACGGCGAAGGCTCTGAAGAACTCTTTGATATTGTCCCTCCCTCTCCTTTTCTAAAGAGAACTACGCGTGCAGGTTTGAGATGCCATGAACTTATTTACTGTGCAGTCAATCAGCACTCGTACTATAAAGTACAAGTATTTGGTCGTTTGCTAACATAAGACAGGACAAGTTTTTTAATAAAAAAAAAGCCTCTGATATTAGCAAAAAACGCGTGTGTTGTATGGAAGCCCCCTTATATATATATGTACCTACATAATTTGGAAAATTTTCAACTATCTAGCTATCGCGGTTCTTGAAAGACTGACGGAGACGGACCGACTGACGGACAGTGAAATCATAGTAATAGGGTTCCATTTCACCCTTTAGGCATGGAACTCTTATAAAACTGAAATGGCAAGCGTCCGTTATCTCACACCAATAGCCAAGGTATCCTGCTCACAGGACCTCTGCCAATAGCCCTATACCTTAGTTCCCATCATTATGCAATAATGCTGCATTTGCCGTCTATTACTACTGAGTACATCATCTTGGGGCAATCAAAAGTAATGTCTGGCCTGTTCATCCTGTCGTGAGGCACATACACATATTAAATTATCTCAAGGAGCGTTGGGTCTGGCCCCCCACGCAAGCTTTTCAGAGGACCGGAAGGGGTAACACTCCTAAAGGAGAATTCGAAATAGTTATTTTATTACTCTGCCCAAAAGGTGATAAGCAATAAGTATAATGCCCGGTCAATTTGATTATTTGAATATTTTGAATAATTGTTATCAAATTGCCTTCTCATATTGGCCATTTATCATAATGCCCGGGCATTATGTATAATGCTACATTTATTACATGGTCCATAACATATACATCTTCATACTGATTATGATGCCGAATGCCAAACTATCGGCCGATAGAAATATCGTCAGCTAGATGAGGCTACGGCTAAACCGCCATGGATTTTAACCGCCAGACTTTGAGAGTGCCGCCAGATTTCTTTCGCGAATGATATTTGATAACCGCGCTTTGATGAACTTTATATTCGCGGTTTTAAACCGTATTGTGTGCATCTCGAGCGGTTTTGCAGTTTCGCGGTTTACCGCTTGCGAGAAAAAACGGTAGTGCGGCCTAAGGCTTAGGCCGCGGCGGTTTAGCCGGAGTGCGGTCCATGCCTTAATCATGGATTTCATGAGCAGGTATTACTAGTCAGTCGGGCAGCGTCACCGTACACCGACCTGTACAGCAGGTCTAGTATCTCGCTGACGGCGCCCTTGTGCGCGGCGCTGGCGACGGGCGAGGCGCGGCCGGCGGAGCGCGGCGAGGCGCCCGGCGACTCCGCCTGCCCGGTGCAGCGCGAGTACAGGTCGTCCTCCGTGCCGGCGCGCACGTCGTCTATGAACGCCATCGACTGGTACCTTACAAACGTCAACGTTTGAGATTAATTTATTTTGTTAGTTATTATTATTATTCAAAATGCAATTGACAAGGAGAACACTTCAAATGCTACCAGGCGGAGGCGATCATAAACAAACGTACTAAACGAGCGACTATGCGCATGGAAACTCGGAATTTCCATATAAACGGCTTCGTCCATGCAATCAGTACATAACAAAGTTGCTTTTTTTTCTGTGTCACTATGTATGCTTATAACTTTATAACTACGCAACGGATTTTGAAGCGGGAGGAAAGGGATTCAAGAGGAAGGTTTGTGTTTAATATATGCAGAGTATTGCACCCGTGCGAAGCTGGGACCGTCGCTAGTTTAAGTATATACGGTACGATTTATCGTTACGACCGAATCTGACGTTATTCGTAATAATTGATCGCTTCTATGCGTCCTTCACGATTTTACCGAATCATTATTGCGATCGGTCTGAAACAACGCATCGTACAGATCAATCATACCGTATATTGCCCTTTATGTAACAAAACCTTTTAAGAAACAATGAAACGACGTGGACCCGAACCAACTTGAGTTGTGCATGTTTGACCGATGAGGTACAAGATGTGATTAAAATAAAATGAAAATGAAAGAGAAGCTAGCTTTTGTGTTAGTGTTAAATCTTTTTTCTACTAACTTCTGGGAACGTCACTAAAACTAAGAATTAAACATTATACACATTAAAAATGTATGAATATTGTCTCATTATGCATAATTTCAAAACAATAGTAAAGTAAAAAACGTAGTTAGTTATATTGTAAAAAGATACACTTTTTCATGCATTCTTGCAAAATGTAACAACATTCGCAGAAAAAAGAACTTTTAATATTAATAATAGGTGATATAAACGGTGTTGAAACTAGCTTAGAAAAAATATGTCACCGTAAAATTGTAAATACCGTTGTATTTATAGCATTTTACTGTAAGCTGGTACGTATTAGCTCACAATTTTTCGACAGTTTACAATCTCGCAAGAAAGATTATAATCTAACGGTATTTATTTACAATAGGCACATATCTGCCACATATACATGCATATTACTTTTGGGATATTTCAAGAGCAAATCTCATGCTAATCTACTTACAATCTCTTCTTACTCTTTACAAAATATAATAAACAGTCACCTCTGGTTTCCGAAGGGTGCGTGATGGCCACGAAGCAGCCGGTAATCTCGCATCACCTGCAGGATGAACTTGAGATTCAGGTCGCGCCACTCGCTTACGTCGTGAATGTTGTATGCGTTTATGTTCGAAAACGGCACGCCCTCTGTTGGTCATACAAGTGTTATGTAAGGTAACAGTACCTACATAGAGTGAGTAAGAACCTGACATTGCTTAACGGGGATTACGTAGAATCCACTTATATTAACGCTTATAGTGGCGAGGTAGAACAGAGTTGATACGTGTCCACGTAAACTCCGCGTCTACTTAAAGAAATCTCTTAGAGACCCCGCAATCCCCAGATTTTCTATCTGCCAATAGGTTGGTAGGGCTAATTTATCAGTGAGAAGATATTATATGCAAGTCCTCATACTACAATGATACATCTTCATACTGGTTATAAGCCTGACTAAACTATCGTCCGATTGAAAATATGTGGTTTTGCGGGGCCAATAACGAACTTATTTCGAAACAAGGTGACCTGCTCTACCCAGCCTATTCTCTGAGAAAATAATTATTGCTTTTCGAATAATACCTAATAATACATAACGCATAAAAAAGTAGTCTCGTCCCTCGCTTTTACGTATAGTATTTAACTCTCGATTAGCCTGTATTGGTTCAACAGTGCAATAAGGTTTGGAAAATTGGAATATTTATTTATTTTGGCTACTCAAAAAATAAGGTTCGTTTTAAACTACATGACGCCAGCTCTATTTTATTTGGCGAGTTTGATTTCTGCAATATGAAATATCTACACATAAAATCCATAGTCTGAAGTCTAACATCACAATGACTGAATGAAGTAATCGGGTTATCGATATATAGCAGGTGTCCGTTTTATCTACTAAACTTCTGATAGCCATATTATCACATATTATTAAAAATCTTTAGCACCATAATTACATGATAAAATAATTTCGCCACGTCATTTGAGCAGCCAATTTTATCGTTACGATGGGAACGTATAAAACACCTACTTAATTAGATTATGTACCTGGGTCGCCAAGGTCATGCGGTATCGAGTCCTTTATTTTGTACTTGACAGTTTTTCCGTCATACAGTGAGGGTCTGCACTTCACAGACTCCATAGTGATTGTATCGCGGAACATGTATTGCAGTACGACCTGTACAGCAAAAATAAAGGGTTATAAAAATACTTCACAATGCCGAAGTCGTTTGCGTAAAGTATATCTGAAGGCTCCAGTGTTTCTTGGTTGAGTTAAATTAACAATTGAAAAAAATATGTTTCTCTAGAAGTATCTATAAAATAAAGTATTATTAGCTGGAGTTCAGCACTTGTGGCTCCCCCAGACCCTAGCCAATTTAATCATCATTTAGTACTCTTAACGAAAGAAAAACGTCAGTTTAAGACTATAAAAATTAAAAGTTGATCATAATAAAATTATTATCCTACTAATATTATAATCCTACTATCCTACTATATATATATATATTATTATAAACGCTAAAGTTTGTTTGGATAGATGGATGGATGTTTGTTCCACTTTCACGCAAAAACTACTGAACGGATTTCAATGGAACTTTACAGGAATATAGTTTGTACATCAGATTAACACATAGACTATGTTTTATACGAATATCACGCGGGCAGAGCCGCGGGCAGCAGCTAGTAGGATAATAAAAGGAAAAATATATGAATAACCTGTAAATTGGGCCATAGTTGAGCTAACGCAAATGATGCGTAGAAATGGACGTCGTATGTATTATACATCCTGTATTCATGACCCTCTAGGTACCCGAACAGTCCAAAGTCATGTCTACAACAAAAATGCAGATTTAGAGAATGAATACACACAGTAAATCACTACACAATATAAATGATTCAGTGATTCAGTGTTTCAAAAGGAAGGTTTATATATTATAATACATGCATAATAGAGTAGAAAAACACTGAAAAAAAACCGGCCCGGGCGGGCCGCTTGTTACGAATATACTATACTGCGAAAAACTGATGATGATCAAATTACCAATAACATTAAGATATTTACCTAGGATCAGACTCTGGATACTCGTCGTGTACGTCAAACCATATAGTACCACCATCAGCAATAAAATAAAGCTCATTCATTAAGGCACTTTTTAACCAGTCTGGAATATTGCTGTGAAACATAATAAATAATAAGTATTTCAATAAAATGCTGTATACTGACCATATTTTTAATTGCATTTGATATACAAACTAACTACACTTATTTGGCATGCAAGCAATGCTAACATGTTATATCATACAAGAAATAACTAAGTGTTAAAGTATGTACCTACACTTTATTATACTTACTTATTAGTAAAAATGGGATCTTGCCATTCTGATAATTGCTTCTCCCAATTTCTATAATTCCTAAGAGCATACGCAGCTATGCTGGGGCCCGCTATACCATCACTACCGAAAAATTTTGTATAATACCTGCAAAGAATAAATCACTAGGTATAAATGATATAAATACAATAGTCTAATGTATAATTTCGAGTGAAGTAAGAATTGGGAAGTTTTAATTTAAATTTTATTGTCTAAACTCCAGATGTGAGATACAATAAAATTATCAACAAGACTATTCAAAATGCGATTTTTGGCCGGATTCAAAAACGTTCACACAAATTCATTCAAATTTGATTAGCCTAGACCCACTAATGTAAAATTTGCCACCTATTTCATATAAAAATAATAATCATCGAAACGGAAATAGGCATTGTGAATAGACTTTACCAGTGCTTTTGATCAATAGAGAAATGTTGAAATGAATAGGTCAAAATTTATCACTGTCAAAAGAAACTCGGAATGCCTACCCTATAGTTCATTCAAATTATAATTTCTAGCGTTTTAATTGGCTAGTGGCCGGCAGTCGGTGATGAGTCACTATTTTCTTAACGCGAATGAACTATAGTGAAATTCAATTACCTTTTGTGTGCTTTTTTATCTTTTTTGTATTTAATAATAGGCATATCCCATACGAGACAAAACTCAGTAGATGCAGATCCACCTGGATCCAATGATATCACACTTGATAGCCCCACAGAGTCACCTGTTAACATTTAATATTTATTATATTGACATATTTATTTATAATACGAGTAGTAGGTATCCTTTATGAAAACAATATTTTTGAACAATGGCATACTGAAAGCTCTCTTCTATTGCGATTATTGCGAAATATATTCGTTAATAGGCATATGAAATGTTAAAAGAGATCGTATGAGCGGACCATCGGAATTTAGGATAGCTTGTTCTGGCTATGGCCCATAACCTGGGTGCCTGGGTAGGTAGAATGAGCTAGGCTAGGAACTATAAAGTTTGCCCCGTGGGGGCGCCGCACCACTCAGGCCATTGGCCCCATCTTGGAAGAGTGGATGCGGCGCCCCCACGGGGTGGTGACGTACCGGCTGACCCAGGTCCTCACGGGACATGGATGTTTCGGCCGGTACTTATGGAGGATCAGGCGAGAGCCTGATCCTCTATGCCGTCACTGCGACAGTGGCTCGGAGGACACGGCAGAGCATACGCTTCGGCATTGCCCTGCCTGGGCCAATGAGCGCTCCGTCCTCGTCACTGTCGCACAGGACCTCGACCTGCCGCAACTCTTGCGGCAGATGACGGCGTCGAAGGAGGTCTGGCGAGCGATGCTCGCATTCTGCGAGACAGTGATCTCGCAGAAGGAGGCGGCGGAAAGAGAGCGTGAGGCTGCGGTAGACGCGCCCGCTCTACGCCGCCCCCGGCCCGGGCGTCGCCGGAGGGCATACAACGCATCGTATGCCCTCTGAGCCTCTCCTTCGTGCCCCGAGTGGTGAGTGCGGGGGCGCGATCCACTCATAGGGGCGTAACGGTGTGGTGGGTGCAGCCACACCGTTGCACGAGGTCCGCCCGGGGAGCACTCTACTGCTCCCCGGATCCGGGGGCAGGGGTATTTGCCCTCTCCGGACCAGGAGTGCCGGCCGCTTATCATCTGCGGCTGGCCAGGGCAGGCAGGGATATGGCCGTATGCTTCGGCGCTACCCGTGTCCCTGCAACTTGCTGCCCACTGGCGACACAGGGGGGTTTAGTGGGTATGCCCTCCCTTTTGGGAGGTGTGAGTCCCACACACCATGCCGCCTCCCCCCGGAGACGGCATGAAGGTGCCTAATGCATTCCCCTCTTAAAAAAAAAAAAAAAAAAAAAAAAAAAGGAACTATAAAGTTTCAATAAAAACCTTTAGTTTTTGTGTGGATTACTAACAAAAATACCTCCAAGCAAACAAACTTTTGCATTTACAATATTAATAGGATGGTCAAAAATGAGACTCACATTTATAAATCTTTTTTTGTTTCTCTTTCTTCTCTTTTTCTTCAGAGTCAGACTTATCAGGAACTTTCGGAGGAGGGGGCGTCAGACTCGGGTCGGGCTGCAGTCTGCCGCGCCGCTTTAGACATTCCCACACATATGACGATGTCTTAGATGCATTCCACATGCAATAATCCTCATGTATGGTTTCAGTCTCTTGTTTCCTTTTGGATATAGTAAATGTGCAAGGAGTTTCATCAATTTTCTGCTCTAAAGTCACTCCACTAGTATTTTCCTCTGAATATCTTTCTAAATCTAATTTTACTGAAACATTCCATGGTCAAATTAGGAGAAAAGTTACAATAAATTCAGCAACCACTCTTTGCTCTGATGACCTTACATATTTGGCTATTTTTAAATGCCACCTTTAAGAACTACTTACCTGTTGTTTTTTTCTTGTTAGAACCAGCTAACACTTCTGTCCATGTAAATGTAATGCTCACATGTCTGGGTTCAGTGGCCACATTTTGTGCGGAAAATACAAATACTGCACATGGCAGACTGCTATCCTGTAAATCATAGCTATTTTCAGATGTTGCTATCAACCTTGGTATAGCTTTTAGGTTGTCTCTAATAAAATATGAGTATATCTATACTTATAATAAATCTATAGGGAGGTCAATTCTGTACATGAAATATATTTTCAAATTAACTATCAGGGGGTGATTAGTGATCGATACTGATGCCAAAAATGCAATCAGTAAAATTTTTGTCTGTTTGTCTTTCTGTCTGTCTGTCTGTATGTTCGTTATAGAAAAAAACTACTGGACGGATTTGGACGAAACTTGGTACAATTATTCTTCGTACTCCTGGGCAGGTTATAGTATACTTTTCATCATGCTACGATCAATAGGAGCAGAGCAGTGATGGAAGTGTTGGGAAAACGGGAGAAATTTTTATCTGTATGTTTGATCGCGCATTACGCGAAAACTACTGCATGGAATTAAATGCGGTTTTCACCAATGTATTGCTAGAAGTCTAACTTAAAATTTAGGTATCATTTTATGGAAGTCCGTTATTTTTGAAACCCGATATAAAAGCGCGCGACGCCGACGGCACAGCTAGTTGACAATAAAACACTTATTTTTATGAAAATATGACTGATATATTAATCTTATTTCAAGGCTATTGTACGCCACACAGCCCTGGGCGTACACAACGGGGTTGGAATTCGCTAGACCAGGTAGTCTTCCGGGATCTCCGGCAGTAAAACTCGCGGTCCTTCTTCCAACTGAAGGTTTATTCTTCTAAGAGTTTACATCCATACTACAACTATGTCTATTCTATTGCTTACTTAAGTAAACCGATCATAATAATATTTGGGGATAGAAATTGTTAGGGACCGGTGGTATTTCTTAAGTTGCGCAAAATAAATTATCGTCTTTTAGGTGTGCAGGTGTGCAGAGGAACGAGACGCCAAGCGCATCCGTCCCGCTCGCACCTTACTTGACGCCTCAATACTGGCCTACCCTCAAGGAAAATGCGGGCGAACGGGACAGCCTATGCAGACTCTCCCTCCCACAAAATATACAGCTACCGCCTCTGTCCGTAACAGCTATTTTATCCTGGCTTATTTACTAGAAAATATTTAAATTAAATTTTGAAACAAAACTAACCTTGTAATTATTGGGGATCACAGGTGATATTTGTCTGCAAACTAACTTGATACCATATTTAGATAAATCATAAGTTGTCCATGCTCTTGGGTACAGGCCAGTGTATTCACAGTTCTCAGGATCTAAATTCCACTCCCAAGATGCTGGTGCTTTTTTGGGCTTACTAAACAATACAAAAATGGAACCTCTACATTTTTTTTGTCTATGTAGTATTTCAATATTTAGATACCATATACAAGCCCCGATGCAAAATAGTTCGTCTAGTACGAAAAACGTGAAGAAAGATTTTTTCTAACTTAATTATTTTTGTACAGTTAAGTAAACGCAAATCTGGTATCCGGGCGCGTTCCATTGGAATTATAATAAACTTTGGAATGTTACTCAAATTGTGGTTATCATACTTTCTTAATTACTTTACTCAAATACTCTTCACATTATTTTATATTATCCTATTTTTCATACTAGACTAACTATTTTGCATCGGGGCTTGTATGTATTACAAAATATAACTAAAGTACATAGCAATAAGATAACACGATATATTTTCAGTTAGATAATAGTACATGACAAAGAGTTAATTATCTCTTATGGCATATAATAGTATTATCTATAAATCTTTGTTGTATTATAGGTATGTCTAATAAAGATACGCTAATTAAATTTATTGATTATAGGTTGAAAAAAGAAAAAATATTGTGTCCAATATTTTTTTATCATCTAAAATATGGACTAAATACAATAACCCTATTGCTTGTACATACTAAGCAATAGGGGACTTTGATTAATTAAAGTTAATATGAACTCTAAAATACTTACTCATAAGTAGACAGCACAGACTGGAATAGCATTTCTTTGTTGGCATTTTGTATATTAACAATGAACTGACATTCTGGAATAGTGACATATTCATATATGCCTGGGTACAATTGGAATCTACAGAATTCCCCTTTGAAACCTCTACCAATGGTTCCTCCGCCGATGCCTCCAATTGGACAGCCTGATAAACGTAATTAGAGACAGTTAAAACATCACTAAAGTGAATTTAATTTGGGATGTAAGGGAGTGAGTCATCATCTTTTTGTTCCAAGCAACAAGGGTAGCTGGGAGGATAGGTAGCTAGAGGGAGGATAGGTGATGTAGGTCCTCACCTATCTGTGGTTTTTCCTGCTGAACAGACAAGTCTCTGGCAACCGCTGACTAATGGTGGTATAACCATCAAATTGAAGGCATAGCTAAATAACACAAGCTGATAACAGGGCAGACCCTGAAATCACCAACCCACTTGCCCAGCATGGCAATTATGGGTAAAGCCATCAGGTCTTTGTCCAAAGTGGCAAACTACTGGAGAAGTCTATGTAACAGTGGACTGTGATAGGCTGATGATGATGGTGATGAATTTTTTAAAATTATTGACAAATAGATAGACATCATTACATTGCATGCAATATAGCTGATTTCAATCTAGGCATAATTGACAATAAATGATTTCTTCCAGACAAACTTTGGAGGAAACTTAAAAAGAAGGGGTCAAGTGCAGCCATTACATTTCTTAAGTACCATTTCATATTCATAAAAGAATATTATAATGAAATACATTTTGTTGGTAACTTTAACAGGTATAATTTTACAATTTGTTTGTTGTTTTAATCCAATATGTCATTACTGAACATATTAAAACAATTTGAAAATTTTCTCACCATAAATTCTTTGTGCAGATATCATGTGCACATAATCCATAATTGGGCGCTTTTTATTCAGCCTTTTTCCAATGTAATATTTTAGGTATCTAGAAACAAATTCACATCATTTATTTAAAAGTTTTAAACAGTTCTTGTATAACTTATGTATCAGTGTATCTAGAGATTTAAATATTATAAAAAATAACCTTACAATACCTTGCAGAAAGAGGCATCATTTCAAACATTTGCATTGGTCTAGGTTTGACAATCTGTTTGCTCTGCAGAGGGAACTCATGGTTTAATTTAAATTTTAAACCTATATTGGGAGGTTTATCATACTCGGGCCCCGATTCCCCAACTGTTTCCATTTCCATAGTTTTATCGTCAGTATGAAATAAATTACTACAACTACGGTTACAAGATCACGGACAAACGAACGACTGTATATATTTATCACTGTTCAAACATGATTATATTTCGCCTAATCAATTTAAATTCAGATAAAAAATATTATCGCCAAAATATTATCGTGATGACAGTTTTGCATAAACGATGTTCCTACACTATCGATGTCTTTTTCACTTCTGGCAGTATTATACTTATTATGTTTGCGTACTAATCCAAAATGCATTTATGTCTTCTATAAATTTCAATAAACATGGAACACGTCTTTTTTTGACAGTCTTTTTTTTTAAAGTAATAGGCCTAGGCAATGCACCATAAGAATTCAAACACTTATTACACTACCCGGTATTCAGGGCACTGCACACCGGGCCGGCGGGGACCCTAGTTAGTGCGGCGCTTATTACACTACTCTGAAAATCGGGCCCTAAATTAGTTGATTCGTGAATGTCGAGAGAATTGGACGTTTTTTTAACCGACTATAACGTACGCGGAATACCGATACGCACAGGGTTGCCAGTGCAGTGGTCGGCAGAGCGGTTAGGGAGCTAGGGACCCTTAATCCCTTAATCTTATTACACCACCCTAATTCAGGGCTAGGGTCCCTGAATACCGGGTGGTGTAATAAGTGCTAATAGCAGTTATTACACTAGGGACTCTAACTCTGAATAAGGGTAGTCTAATAAGATTTAGAGTAAGTGTCCCAGGCTGCCTATAGTTCATTCGCGTTAAGAAAATAGTGACTGACAGGTCACTGACAGGCCACTAGCCAATTAAAACGCTAGAAATTATAATTCTAGCGTTCTAACCTAACCTAACCGCTCTGCCTATCGCGTAATGTAATAACATTTAGGGCTATTATCGCGTTATCAACTGGTTAAAGGACCGATTTTCAGAGTAGTGTAATAAGCGCCGCATTAGACTATAATTATAGGGTCCCCCCGTCCACCCGGTATTCAGTGCCCTGAATACCGGGTAGTGTAATAAGGGTTTTATTCAGAGTTAGGGATAGGGTCCCTTGAAAGCGAGCGGTATAATAATAAGCGCCTCAATGTCACAAGTGTCACACTGTACTGTCAGATTTGCATACCTACCAGGGCTTGGAATACCGGTAAAAATATGGTAACGTTACTTTTGCCTCGCCGAGGTATCGATACTTTTTTATGTAGCGATACCTAAAGTAGCGGTAATTTTTAACGTTAAAAATTACCGCTACCTTCATGATGGTATCGGTAAAAGTATCGGTAAACGTTTAAACGTTACTTACTTAATTTTGGATTAAATTCATTCTCTGTCTCTATCGCTCCCACCCAACATGGTCTCATGCGTCTCGTGTCGCGAAGTTGCCGCTCTGCTATAGGTAACCGTGCGGAGCGGCAACGCAGCAAAGTAGCGTAATAAGTATCGTTACTTTTACCGGTAACTAAAGCAGGTATCGATACTTTTAACGTTATATTGCAGTATCGATACCTGAAACTTAACGTTAAGTTTGCGTTCCGGTAAAAATTACCGTTATAATTTACCGTTAAAATTAAGTATCGCTACCGACTTACCGGTAATTATTTTACCGGTAAAAAAAGTAACATTATAAATTAACGTTACTTACCGCTATTATAATGTTAAATTGGTAACGTTACCAAGCCCTGATACCTACCATTTTGTTTCTGTAGGTACCTATTGTTGAAGTGAGTAGACGAAGAAAATAAACAGAAAAGTATAGATAAATATTTCAATAATTTAATCCTTGTTGAAGATATTTAATATAATGTTAAATAACGACAATGCGGGAATGAAATTACCATTTATATCTCCGTAAACGTAGTTTTAAGTGACATTGTAATCGTCTAAATATCGACAGGTCAATTTTACTAATAAAATGGATATACCGGTCCAAATAGCTGTGAGACTGAAACCTCCAAGTCTTGCAGACTCGACACAATGTATATTCAGCAACCCAGTTACTCAGATAGTGATTACAGAAAGTGGACAAACATTTCATGTGAACAGAGCCTTGCCAGTGGACTGCACTCAAGTCAACTTATTCCAGTCTTTCATGATACCTCAGATCAACTGCTTCTTGGACGGATGTGATACTTCAGTTGTGGTATTTGGTCAACAAAGAACTGGAAAGACTTACACACTGTTTGGTCCAGGTATGTAATTAGGTATCTATATCGTCGCCGTAGAGCGAAAAGTCACTAAGTCGACATATGGCCAAAATTGAGTTAAATACCTAACCAGATTCTCTAATTTTTTCTGCAGTAATTCTTCTTTTTGACATTTCGGTATGCATCATAGTTTCTGTTTTACAGAGAGTGAAAACACATTAACTTTACGTTTGCACTACTCATTGGCAGTCAAAAACTAACCAATTTCACTAAACACTTTTTCTTTATGATCTAACAAAGCAAATCTATATCTAAGTTGGGTTGGTTATTTCTCTCTTTTACAAATCAAATCAAAATTTTGGACCCAATCCATAATACACTCTGACCTAAAAATACCTAAAGTGACTTAACTTCTTTTAGAATTACTGGTTCGGTTCAAAACATGAAAGCAAAAACTAACTCAACGAAGTCGACTTAATGACTACTCGATTGATCGAAAAATTGTCTCGATATGATCCAAACATGAGTGAAAAATTCACTAACTCAGTTTTTTGTTATTATCTCAGTAATTAAACATAATTAATTGAAAATGATAATATAATCTTATGTGTCTATCTATTCTTTAAATTAGAGTAATCTTTACTAAAATTGAGTAAGTAAATTATTTTTTTGTTTTATAAAACTTTAAACTGCCATAACTTAGTGTTTACTATTTAGTGACTTTTCGCTCTACAGCAACAATATAATCTATGTTCATTTATTTAATTTTGTTTCTACCATTCATGACCAAAGCTTACATTGAGAGAATAATTGTATGAATATTAAGAAGATTAAATATTTCAATCAACAATGTTGTTTTGTTTCAGGTTTTGAATGCATACATAGTGAAAGTGATCAAGGTATAGTGCCACGGTTCCTTACTGAAATATTTCATAAACTCAATCACATGCCAGAAAGGGAGTTCATATTGCATATTACATGGATGCAGGTTGTGAACAATAATATCTTTGATGTACTTGGTGCTGGATTGATAAGATGTTATAATGTAGAAGAAGCTTTCCAGTACTTGCAAATGGGATGGAGGCAAAGATGTCTGGGAAATAACCACACAGTATTTACAGTTAGTGTCGAACAAAAATGGGTAGCGACTAATGGTGTATTAAACCATAGAATGTCCACTGCCAGCTTTTGTGATCTAGCAGCTTATCCAGAACCAGGTCTCTTTGCTCTGGAGAATATCATCAAAGAATTACTAGCCGGCAATCCACCAAAACAGATTAACTATGACCAATGCATTCTTACTGCAATGCTCAGAGATTCATTTGGTGGCAGAGCCTTCACTTGGGTTATAGGCTGCATTAGCACAGAGCCTGAGGATTATCAAGATACATTAAAAATACTCAACTTATGCCTGTGTTGCAGAGGTATAAAAAATTTTGTAACTGTTAATTTGTTTGCTGATAATAATACTCCAGTTTATGCAGATAAGGGTGTAGCACAACAAATAGACAACAATTTTAATTTACAATTTGCGACAACTCAATGGATAAAACTGGTGTCCAATGCTGAAGGACTTTTTAATAAAATACTTCAGTCAAAGACTTTATCTGAGGCTGATATTAATCAAGTAACTGATTGGTTATTCTTAAAGGCTGAGTGTGATGAGTGCCTAAGTACTGATGTTGGTGTAGATAATAAAGATGCGGGACTAAAGCAGGGATTACCAAGAATTGCAGAGGACACAGAGCCTAGTGAACCCAGTGAAAGTGATGGTGACAGTGATTCTGAAGAAGATAGCCATACAGAGACAGTCTTCCAAGACAAACTTGAGAAGTTCATGGAATACTTTAGAGAAAAGAATGATCAACTTTTTGCTGACAGATGTGAAGAATACTTAAACCACATAGATTCTGATGACATCACTATATCAGAAACAAGTGGTTCACAGTCTCTGCCAATAATGACTTCTCAGTCCAATTCAGGTCGTAGGAGAACAATACAACCAGGTGAAAGTTTATCTGGTGCAGAATTAGAGTTGCTGAGGAAGGTCGCTGCAAAAGCTATTTCCCCAGAATCACAGAAAATTATAATAGAATCTCATAAAAAAGATCTTGATCCAGAACCAAAGTTGATTGAAAGAGAACTGCTAAAAATGATAGACTCCCCAAAGACTGAGGAAACATGTAAGAAATATAAAATAACTAAAGAGAAGTATACTCAAAAACAAATATTAGCTAGGAAATTGTCCAAAGAAATTAGCAGTAGTCAGACACAGTTAAAAGAACTCATTAATTTGTGCATAGCTAAAGAGAGGTTGATTGATGATCTGTCTAGGGCCACTTCCCTCAACACCCAAAATAAACACTATTCAGAGAAGACTGATGTCAACATAGTGGTGGATCAAGATACTCTAAAAGAAATAAGGCGACATGAGACTAATCTGAAGACTTACAAAAAACAAATTGAACAAATTAAAAGACAAATAAAAAAAGATGAGAAGCGTAAAAATACTTTAGATGTAGAGCTTGTAAAGGACAGATTGAAATTGGATGAGTTATCTGAATCTTCAGTGGATATAAAAGATAGGAAGGTTACTTCACTTAAGCACTTTACACATAGGATTACCCAATTGGATAGCATTTTGAAGGAAAAAACAAATGATTTAGAAAACTTAGAATTGACAAAAGAAAAGGAATTAATGTTAAGAAAGGAAATAAAAAATTTGAGAAAAACCAGGGAATGTCTGCATGAACAAAGATGCAGCTTAGGCCATAAGAGGAAAATATATAAATCCCTTTCAGATTCAGAGGTAAGATAATACATACATAATGTATGTCTATAAAATGAGAATAAACTATGGTTAACTAAAAAAACTGATTAAAACTTTTCTTCTAAATACATATTTTACTGAATGGCGTAAGTTGTAAAACTGTGTTTATTACTATTTTGCAGGAGCGAAAATTATTAGAATGTGAAGAAGCAATTGAGGCTATAGACACTGCTATAGAGTATAAAAATAATTTGATATGTGGAAAGTCCCCATCTGCTTCTCTATCAGATACATATGATAATAGAGATTCAAGGACCCGAGGGGAGCAGATGCTGATGGGTAGACTGGACAAATTATCACATGATGAGATGAAAACTCTGTTGTATAGATATTTCCAAAAGGTAATAAGGATTTAATTATGTGTTTAATCATTGTTGCATGCATGTTAAGTTATCAGGCATCAAGTGTACATTTCATGTACACTTGATGCCTGATAGTATTTCATACACTCATGAAGTGCTTTCATAATCAGTCGGCATATAGCCAGGGATTGACATCGCCCTCGAGGAAGACCCAAAATGCGTTGGGACGACGACATTGAAAGGATGGCAGGACAAAAATGGCTGCAAGTGGCCCAGAACAGAGATGGCTGGAAGCATTTGAAGGAGGCCTACACCCGAAGGGTCGAGACGGGCTGAAGATAGAGAGATAGCCAGGGCTATCTTAGTTAGTTAGTTTTATCAGGCCGTTTTCCGCAACTTGACGACTGAGCGCGTATTTTGCGTGGGGTGGGCCGAATTTGTTGAAAACATACCAAACTGGTGTTTATCCCTGCCACCTAGAGGATTCGGTCCCGGGATCCCGAAGACCGGGATCCCGGGATCCCGGTCATATTTTAGTCCCGAAATTTTCGGGATTAAATTTAAAGAGATCCCGGGATTTTCGGGATTGATATATTTTTAATAAAAGTTAGTAAAAATGTGCGTAAAACGAAACGCACTTACTTTCATTCATGCTTTCATTTGACGTTTTGACGGCCAGCTCATTTCCACGGCTGATTTCATTTGATTTTGCTAACGACCGGTACCGGATTATGTGTAAAAGTATCTAAAAATTCCTCATCACGTCGTGATAAGTATTGATATTTATTTTGTTAGTTAATGAATTCATTATAAAATAAACATGTATTAAAGGTTTTGGAGTTTATCGAATTATCATCCGCCATCGCCTTTTCTTCTTTGATTACTTGTCTGATGTTACTTACATCAGAAAATAAGCATAATGTACCTAGTCCGTTCGGCCGCTAGTGCTAATAAATTATCGTACATCGTCCATTGAGCTAGTCTGTTTCCATTGTTTGGTTACAAAGTTGATATTGAACCTAATGTATAGTGCTGTAGATTGATCATTTTAAATAATAGTCAGTATTGGACAGTGTGGTACAGGCATACAGTGACCAATGCGGGATTCCGCGCCTTTTCTAGTTCTTGCCGCGACAACGGTCACTTCTTTCACGCCCTCCCTCCCTTATCCACTTCAATGGCACGACGACGACATCGCAAACGTCCTACAGCGGCATCCCAATCCTCCCCCACCAGCTCGCTGTTTGAGGGGAGTTCACCAAACCGTGGACTCCATGCAAACCTCAACGCCGTCCACCAACACCTCGAGACGGCGAGGCCTGCGATGCTGTTTCTGACGGAAATTCAGATTGGCTGCCCTGCCGATTCGGCATATCTGCACTACCGGTTATGTGCTGGAAGAGTCCTTCCAAGCCAAGGCCTTTGTTCAGTTTTTTGAAAATTTGACTAAAGATTTAAAATAAAAATTTGATTTTGAGGTTTTACTGTCTTTTTGTTACCACTTTCTATTACCAATATAATCCCGGGACTGTCCCGGGATCCCGGGACCGACTGTAGAAAATCCCGAAATCCCGGGATCAGAAAAATCGACCGGGATCGAATCCTCTACTGCCACCCCAGCTCGTCCAGAAACCTTAGCAAGCTACATAGCTTGCCAAAGGTACTCTGGAGAGTGTCGGGCTGGCCAAGGTGTTTCAACTGGTATGCTGCCACTTCGGGGCATTCCAGCAGAATATGGGCGGCTGTTTCCTCCGATTCTAGGCAAGCTCTGCATAGAGGGCTGTCCGTGTTGCCTAGATTCTGGAGGTGTTTGTTGTAAGGCCCAAGCCCTGTCATGGCCGCCACGATCTGCCTTAGTTGCGCTCTACTTAGTTTAAGTACCTAGTCGTTTGGTTAGTTTTGTCAGGGCTATATTAAAGACCGGCATGGCGGTGGCAACTGACGAATGACTTATTATGGTTTATATTTGTCTATTATCACAACAACTCTGTCTTTTCTTTCGCTATTAAAAACGAAGCGTTTTTAGTAGCGTTGCAGAATTAATTTTCAGTAGTGCAAAGTGTAGTGGTTTGCAGGTGGTGGACCTTCGAGGCGCGTGCGCAGGGCTGGAGGCGGGCGCGGCGGCGGCGGCGGCCGAGGCGGCGGCGTGGCGCGCGCGCGCCGCCGCCGCCTGGCGCCACGCGCAGCGCGCTCGCTCGCACACCCACACTCACCACCATGCCAGGTAACGCAACTATACGCCTAACAATTATAATTACCTACTTCAAAAATACAATCACAATTTTTAATCATTGTTTATCATTATGCATCATATGCAGGGAAGACACGAAGTTTCAGAATACTAAAAAGAAGAAGCAACGGATATTATCTTACTTTGTCATGATCTATTGCTTTAGAGAAGATTCTCTGAATTTTTTCTAAAATATTTCTTTCAGACATTTCCAATCTGTACACCGATGTCTGGATGGCGGCCCTGCCGAGCGGGCGCTGTCGTTCGGCATAACCACCGACTCGGAAACCTCCGATGACGCGATGAGGCTCGTCGACCGTATGAAGCAGCTCGCCCGGTACCCTCCGGTGAGTCAGAATATTTTTAGTCTCATTATTATTATTACAGAGAATTCGGATTAATAAGATAAACAAAGGCCTTTATAATATAAAAAGAACTTGTAGACAATTTGGAACGCCTGAGCCGAAAAAGAAGAACAGAGAGAGGATATGGGGTCCTTTACCCCTACTGAAATGCATCACATTATTGGGGAAACTTTTTTCTGTACTTTTTAATGTCTGGTGCTCTTGCGCCATGGTTCTATTATTTCTTTAATGGAAGCTTTGAGTTCTATAATAAATGTAATGTAAAGTGATTCCATCTTGCCAAGATCTTGGTTAATCAATTTATAATTTCCATAAGTAATTTCTAGATTCTTCATTCGTCAACAATCTACACCTACACCTATAACAATTTTATACATTGCCATATAAAGAAAATACAAATTAATTGTTTGTATGGACAACTGGACTAAAATAATAGCGATAATACCGAAGTCCTTTTAGTTTCCGAAGCGGGCTGCTACTGCTTACCATCAGGCATCACACTTGCTCATCTGTCGCCTCTCGCATAAAAAGAAAACAACGTGATGTGATATTTTGTAGCTAAGTCTGACTATCGTAATTTGTTTCCAGGCTCCAGTGATCCCGAGTCAGAATCTGAAACAACTGATGCCGGCTACGAACATTCCAGTGGCGAAGGTGACAAAGGAAAAGAATAAGCTAGTCATAATCCAGCAGTCCAAGCGCAACTGATATTTACACATTGTGTTGATTATGATCAACTTTAACATCATCTTATTGGTGATTATTTCGTACGTACTTGAACATGTTCACACGCATCTAAGCAAGTAAGTCTTTTTGCTGACTGGACTGGCGAAATTTCTAATGTCTGATAGTCAAACAAAAAGTGACTTGGCCAAAATAGTAATTATTTTGTCAAATTATCAAATTGTGATCTCTCTTAAATAATAATTTTGTAATTTTTGGGCAGTAGATATAAAATTATTGGATTACGATAACTCTTTGTTATCTACACTAATATTATAAAGACGAAAGATTTGTACCTATTTTTGTATGTTTGTAATAAATAGGCTCAAAAAGTACTGGGCTGATTTAAAAAAATTAAAAAATTCTTCCAATTTGACTTAAGCTACATTTCATTTTGAAAAAAATTAGGCATCCTTGGTAAAATTTGAACAAATTGTCTACCCCGTGCGAAGCCGGGACGGGCTGCTATAATAAGTAATTCTCAGTGTTGCAAATGAAACAAAAAATGGACTGAAATGTGGGATTTGATGTATCAGAGAAGGAACAATAGAAATAGCTTTAATTATAGGCACTAGTGAAAAGTATGGGATATTTGATCTTATAGAAATATTTTACAATAAGAATTCTTTATGAGTCATCATCATCAGCGTATTGCAGTCTATTGCTGGACCCAGGCCTCTACAGTAGTTCGCCACTACAGACAAACACCTGGAGGATTTACCCATAATCGGTACGCTGGGCAGGAGTACCCTATTTAATTTTGATATTGACCAATCATCATTCAGTAGGGACCATGCCTTCTTTATGATTTATGACAAGCGTGTGAAACTCGATCAGTTCCTCCTTAGAATGAATACATTTTGCATGCTGCTTCACAGTACTTGCTCACGCAAACTAAATGTAACACAAGCGTGATAGCGTACTGCAGATCGCTGCCGCATGCAGCCACATTCCGCAGATCGGATGTAGCTCGACTTTTAGGCTTGAATTCCCTTCACGTCGGTCCCAGACATCAGTCGAGCGTACGAACATACCTACACTAGTTCTATCAAGCACCGCCGCACTGCAACGCTGTCGTCAGAGGCAGATGTTTGTGAACATCAAGATGGCGGGACCACGCCAGGTTTTTCGAATATAATATTGAAAAGATTTAATACAGAATTTCTACTATTTCATACTTTCACAGAAAAATTCTACACTCAAAAATTATCAAAATTTTGTAGGTAGTAAGTGGCGCCGCGCCGCCACTTTGACGTCAAAATGGCGGGACCACAGCTCAATGCCTAAATTTAAAGTTAGACAATTCCATGCAGTAGTTTTTGCGTAATGCTCGATCAAACATATAGATAAAAATTTCTCCCGTTTTCCCAACACTTCCCTTTACTGCTCTGCTCCTATTGATTGTAGCGTGATAAAAAGTATACTATAACCTGCCCAGGAGTATGAAGAATAATTATACCAAGTTTCGTTAAAATCCGTTGTCTGATAGTTATTTTGAAAATATATTTCATGTACAGAATTAACCTCTCTACAGATTTATTATAAATATAGATTACAAGTTGTAAATAGGTTGTTTAAGCTTTTCTTACGTGATATTATATTTATATTGAAAATTAAATTAATAAGTACAATTTTATAGACATTAAACTATTTGTTTAGAAAATGTTATATATTCTTTATTTAGAAAATGATCATTTAAAGTAAAAAAAGTCAAGATATTTTATGTAATCTCTGCTATTTATTTTGTATTGTATGAAATTTCGATGTCTTATTCGTTATAACTTTGTCAATATTAATTTATGCAGCTATACATGCTAGCTGGAGTGAATTTATACTTTTAATTATGAATAATAATTATTAAATATGTTTAAATATCATATTACACTTCGATTCATTCAATAACCTACATGTTACATTTACAGGTTAATATCACAACTTCTATAGGATTATGTAAATTAAATAAATGTATAATGTTAATAATTTTATTTCAGTTACAATATTTCATTGATGTTACACAATATAAGCTATATATCACAATAAAAGTACTATTTAAAGTTCCAAGGTATACACAGCACACCATCAGATAAAACGGAATAGTAATGGGTGATGTACAGAATGTTTCCCTGTAGAACCTGTAATAAATATTAAAAGATTAACAAAGCGGAAACAATATCGTTATACACTCATACTTTATATGTAGTTTACAAAATATTTACTGAAGAACTACTGGATGTCGTGCATCTTTAAAATTAAATTGCTTTTCGAGATGAATGGACTGGCATGGAAAAAGAATGGACATTCGTAAATTTTATTAGATTTCTCAAACTGTTAAGTTGCTGTTCTAAGTAATACCGGAGCAGGCATACGTGATAGTGTTTTAATAGGAATCCGGTGCTCAAGTAAGCATGCATAATTATAGATAAGCGAAATCGTAGTAAACGACGGAACGCGTTCACCCAGTAAAAACTGGTTCACTCTCGCCTCGTCTCGCCATCGGAAGATTATATTTCTCGGGGAACATGGATCCCGGCAAAGAGTTGTGTGCTTCAAGCTGGAATCCTCATCTCTGAAACCTGCATGAAAACGAATTTTGACTATGCCAAAAAATAGTCATGAAATAGTCATAAATAGTCGCCAAGTAAAAAAAATAGTCGCATTATAGTTTCGGAGTTATAGCTATAGGTTGGTGAGGATTCTAGCTTGACGTTCAAGCTGTAATCCTCACCTCTGATGCAAGCAAACGGCAAAGTCTATCGAATTGGTTTATGTTCCAAAAAATAGTCATGAAATAGTCGCAACGGCATACCAAATTTCAGAATTAGTCGTTAAGAGATTCCAGAGATATAAGGGTACCCTGGTGAGGATTCTAGCTTGAACATTTGAAAACTTCAAATATCTCCGAAACGGCTACGATTTTCGATTTGAGTTTTTGCCAAAAAATAGTCATGAAATAGTCGTCTCCAACGGAAATAAGGGGCGTAAGGGAGCGACCTATCACCTTTTCGCTCCAAGCCAACCTCACCTGCCCGTGGTGCGTCCTGCCGAATAGCGAACGGGGCGCTGGCGACCGACTGGTGGCGGTTTAACCACTACAAATTGAAGGCGTAGCTAAGTACTACAGACCGATGACGGGCAGCAGCGTCACCGGAGCGAGAAGCTACGCCCTGCGATCGCCAACCCGCCTGCCCAGCGTGGCGATTATGGGCAACTCCTCCTTATGAAAAAGAAACTTAAGCCACGGCCCCCAGTTCCCGGCGGCCCCGCTATCCCTGGTCACGGTGGCGACCACGGTAACGGCGGGGCGGGGGGTGCTAAAAATCACCGGGCTACGGCAGGCCACCAAACCAAACTGACCCTGGCGACATACAACGGACGCACTTTGAGGCTTGACTTGCATCTGGCACAGTTGGAGGTGGAACTCGGGAAAATTAGGTGGCACATACTGGGGTTATGCGAAGTCCGAAGAGAGGGGGAGGACACCATCACCCTAGAGTCAGGCCACCTTATGTACTTCCGCGAGGGAGACCAAATTTCCCAAGGTGGCGTGGGGTTTCTGGTAAATAAGTCCCTCTCCGACAACGTGGTGGAAATGTCCAGCGTGTCGAACAGGGTAGCGTACCTTATCGTCAAGCTCACCGAGAGGTATAGCCTCAAGGTGGTGCAAGTGTACGCACCGACTTCGACACACTCGGATCATGAAGTGGAGGAAATGTTCGATGACATATCGAGGGCCCTCCACTTCACTACCAAGGCCCACTACAATGTCGTGATGGGGGACTTCAACGCTAAAGTGGGAGTACAGACTTGCAGCGAATCGGTAGTAGGATCCCATGGTTTTGGAGTCAGAAATCATAGGGGGCAGATGCTCATCAACTTTCTCGAGCGCGAGGGGCTCTTCTTGATGAATTCTTTCTTCAAGAAGAAGCCCCAAAGAAAGTGGACGTGGCAAAGCCCCGACGCTATGACAAGGAACGAGATTGACTATATCATAGCGGACAACCGGCATATATTCAGAGACGTTTCCGTGATCAACAGGTTTACAACCGGTAGCGATCACAGACTTGTCCGAGGCTCTCTGAATATCGACTTTAGAGCCGAACGCGTCCGCTTGATGAAGTCAAGACTCCGGCCTACTCTGCTCCAAAGCCTGGCGGGGTCTGAAAAGTTCCAGTTAAACCCGGAAAGCCGATTCGCTGCCGTGGAAACCACAACTGACGTTAACCAGAGACTCGGAAATGTGGTTCGAATCCTCAGGGAAGAAGGAACGAGATTTTGCAACATGCGGCGTATGGGTAGGGAGTCGAAACTTTCCGAAGAGACCTTGGGGCTAATGAGGCAACGACGTGAAGACCCACCCGTCACTTCGTCAGGAAAACGGACTCTAAACCGAGAGATCAATAAGCTTGTACGACGGGACCTCCGACGATTCAATACTCTTTTGATTAAAAGAGCTATTGAACAAAATCGGGGGTCTAAAGTGTTTGTACAATCTCTTGGAAGAAGCCACCTGACCAAGTTGACCACAACAAGTGGAGAAGTTGTTGCCTCCAAGCCAGCGGTCCTTTCGGAGGTGGAAGACTTCTACGGCCGGTTATACGCTTCGCATGCATCTCGACCTGATCCCGAAAATGAGGATACTAGAGCCACGTTAACACGCCATTTCACCGAAGACTTGCCAGAAGTCAGCATTGACGAAATCGGGATCGCTCTTGGGCAGCTGAAAAATGGAAAAGCCCCTGGAGAGGATGGCGTAACAACAGAGCTTATAAAGGCCGGAGGTAAACCCGTACTGAGGGAGCTCCAAAAGCTTTTAACGCTGTCCTACTTGAAGGGAGAACTCCGGAGGCGTGGACTAGGAGTGTGGTTGTCCTGTTCTTCAAAAAGGGAGACAAAACCCTATTGAAGAACTATAGACCCATTTCCCTTCTAAGCCACGTCTATAAGCTGTTCTCAAGAGTGATCACGAACCGTCTTGCGCGAAGACTCGACGAATTCCAACCGCCGGAACAGGCTGGATTTCGGAGCGGATACGGCACCATAGACCACATCCACACAGTGCGGCAAATTATACAGAAGACCCAAGAGTATAATCAGCCCCTGTGCCTTGCATTTGTGGACTATGAGAAAGCCTTTGACTCGGTGGAAATCTGGTCTGTTCTGGAGTCCCTGCAGCGATGCCAAGTAGATTGGCGATACATCCAAGTGATGAGATGTCTCTACGAAGCTGCCACTATGTCCGTCCAAGTACAGAATCAGCAAACAAGGCCTATACCGTTGCATCGAGGAGTGAGACAGGGGGATGTCATTTCCCCGAAACTGTTCACTAATGCAATGGAGGATATGTTCAAGACGCTGAACTGGAAAGGACGTGGCATCAACATAAATGGCGAAAACATATCTCACTTGCGATTTGCAGACGACATCGTCATAATGGCAGAATCGCTGCAGGACCTAAAACAAATGCTGAATGAACTGGCTGACTCCTCTATGCGCATCGGCCTACGGATGAACTTGGATAAAACCAAGGTCATGTTCAATGAACATGTTCTACCGGAACCGATTGCAGTACACGGCGCCGTCCTCGAAGTTGTTCAAAAATATATATACCTCGGGCAGACCCTGCAGTTGGGTGGTAACAACTTTGAGGATGAGGTGAATAGGAGAATTCAGCTAGGCTGGGCAGCGTTTGGGAAACTACGTCAAGTCTTCACATCGTCGATCCCACAGTGCCTAAAGACGAAAGTCTTCGATCAGTGCGTCCTACCGGTCATGACATACGGAGCCGAAACGTGGACACTAACGGTACGGCTAGTCCACAAGTTAAAGGTCGCTCAGCGAGCTATGGAAAGGGCTATGCTCGGCGTCTCTCTCCGGGATCATATCCGAAACGAGGTGATCCGGCAGAGAACCAAAGTCACCGACATAGCTCAACGGATTAGTAAGCTGAAGTGGCAGTGGGCTGGCCATATTAGCCGCAGAACCGATAACCGTTGGGGTAAACGAGTTCTGGAGTGGAGACCGCGTCTCGGCAAACGTAATGTAGGACGCCCTCAGGCCAGGTGGAGTGACGATTTGCGCAGGACGGCTGGCAAGTGCTGGATGCGAGAGGCCCAAAATCGATCAAGGTGGCGAACATTAGGAGAGGCCTATGTCCAGCAGTGGACTGACACGGGCTGATGATGACGAACGGAAATAAATTTGAGCTGATTTAATTTGAAATTAAAAAGTGTTAATTTTTCCCTACATTTCTATGGAGGTACAGTCGTGTACAAAATGTTTACTTCATTTTATACTATTGTAAAATATTTCGCTTGAACTATAATATTTCGTCAAATTAGGTGTTTTCCAAGACTAGTGACTAGTATAATAAAAACAAACATTTATAATTTTTGTAGCTATTTTTATTTAGTACAATTTAAAGCTTGATTTTGTTAGGATGTGTCACATGTTATAAGTGCTCGTACACTGATGAAAAATGTTTACTAACATTTAAATCTGGCATTTGCTTACTTGGTTTTGCGTTCTGAGGGAGTGTCTATACAAAAATGGAAGAAGAATTGCCCATTAGAATAGCTTTTAGTTTTGTTTACAAAAGAAGAAGCGATCTTATTGGATGCGCCAAACAAAATATAACAGTTACGAAACATTTTCTAACATGAAATAATTTTTAACACAATGACATGTGATTAAATGTCTGCTAACGTTGCTAAACATTTTCTAACGGCGCGGCAGTGTGGGAGCACCATTAGTATCTTCCCACAATCATCGTCGCGGACATTTCATTGACTTGAGTATTTTGCTTGACAGTCACGCTATCTAGTAAGTGTTGTGGAACTAGCTCTACCCATTTTAAAAACGCATTGCTGTGATATTAACATTAAAGGTAAATGTGAAATATATGTAAAGATCAATAATTAAAGCTCATAGTTATTCTTTTTGCTGGGTGGGAACAGGTCGGTAATTGTGTATTATATGTACTAATTTCAGATTTAAACAAGTTTTGTACTAATATGCAAACTTTATATTATAATAAATAAAAATAGTTACATAAAAATGTTTGTTTTTTTTTGTTTAATCATAACAGCTGCCATGGAAAATACCTAATTGAACGAAATATTAAATTTTTAGGCAGAACATTTCACAATAATATCAAATGAAGTAAAACATTTTGTATACAACTGTACCTCCAAAATTGTAGGGAAAATTATAACTTTTTATTTTCAAATTAAATCAGCTCAAATTTATTTCCGTTGGAGACGACTATTTCATGACTATTTTTTGGCATAAACTCGAAATCGAAAATCGTAGCCGTTTCCGAGATATTTGAAGTTTTCAAATGTTCAAGCTAGAATCCTCACCAGGGTACCCTTATATCTCTGGAATCTCTTAACGACTAATTCTGAAATTTGGTATGCCGTTGCGACTATTTCATGACTATTTTTTGGAACATAAACCAATTCGATAGACTTTGCCGTTTGCTTGCATCAGAGGTGAGGATTACAGCTTGAACGTCAAGCTAGAATCCTCACCAACCTATAGCTATAACTCCGAAACTATAATGCGACTATTTTTTTTACTTGGCGACTATTTATGACTATTTCATGACTATTTTTTGGCATAGTCAAAATTCGTTTTCATGCAGGTTTCAGAGATGAGGATTCCAGCTTGAAGCACACAAAGAGTTCCATAGTTTAGTATAATATGCTAGACAAAGCGTATTTGTTTATATATTATTATGTCACCGTACAATTGTAAATACCGTTAGATTATAATCTATATCGCGAGATTGTAAAATGTCGACAGATTGTAAACTGTAACATAATGCTTACAGTTTAACTATCAGTCTAACTATCAACAATCTACCGAAAAATAATTTCGGTAGATTGTGAGCGATTAAAGTGGATAATTTAACGCGTGACAGATTGTGGAACTTAACAATTTCACTTCGATCGGTTACAAATATGTAAATAGACTGTAAGCATTATGTTACAGTTCACAATCTTTCGACAGTTTACAATCTCGCGAGATAGATTATAAATAATCTAACAGTATTTGCAATTGTACGGTGGCATATATAAAACATTGTTGGTCTTATAAACTCACTGTGCCAATTTTGTCGATTCGAGTAAGTAGTCTCTGGCAACACGAGATCATTAAGCCTGGTGTAATACTATCATCCTTGTGTAGCTCTAGAAGTCCAAATCTCTCCTTCACTTCTTTGTATAGAGCCCTTTCAACGTGTTTGTTTCTAAAATAAAAACAAACATAAAATAAATACGTACCTACGCCTATAAAGGTGCGTCAACTAATTTTCTTTTTTGGGTTGCGAATGGCGATGTCAATTATATAAACATAGGTAATGGGTAAGAAATGTAAAAGTTCCTAGGATATCATAATTCCAAAATCATAAACATGATCTCTCCCAAAACCGCTTCATACAAACTGAATAGAATAGAAAAACCTTTATTTGCAAGAACTTGTTGTTGGCGTCACAAATTGGGCAATTTCAATGGTTCATTCTGGTTTTGCCATGCAATAATATCAAAATACAGAGGTCATAATATAATAAAAAAATATTCTTAACCCATTTAGACCTGAAACTATTTTTTATCTAAAACAAATGTTTTTGTCCATTTCCTTTAGTCATAGAGTATCACAGAACATGAAAAAAATATTAAAAAAATATATACTTCAATAGGGGAGGTAGAAAGCACCGTATCGTATGTGATACGGTAGGCTCATATGTATGCAGTTATGCACTAATACCAAACTTAGTAAAGAGGATCTTTATTGTTGAAGTTATCAATATTGTGTCACTTTTTAGTGTGATAAGCTAAGAAACAATTAACATGGGACCATTATGCACTTGACGTATTTTCCAGGACATAAATCGATGACAACGCACAGTGTAGGATTTTGGCTGACTTTCAGACACTCTCTTTTTACAGTCGATTTCGATGCATAGAATCATTATACATTATATTATGGAACACCAGTTTAAATATCTTTCTTAATTTTGAATCTACGAATTTTTTTTGTTTGGTCCAAACATATTACTAAATTCGTTTTATATGAATAATTTCTTAATTTTTCACAACATGGCTTTAGTAAAGTTACATATCAATTTAAGATTATAAGTCGAATTTAATGTAGAAATTACAAGCTTTTTATTACCTTTGCAAGCGAGAAAATAAATATTTTATAAATTTCAGTTTTTTTTTTATATAAATTTTTCTATTTAATATTAGCATTTACTTTTACCAGAATAAAATATACCGGTAATGCACCTACCTGCAGTCAAAATTTGAAATAGATATCTCACGGGACATCAGAGTTAGAACGTTTCTAAGTTTTCATAGAATTTCTATGGAAATAGGGTTGTCACAAAAAGTTTAAGTATTATTTTATTTTACTGTTTAAAATCAAACATTTCACTGAACTCGGCCTGTTTGTTTTAAATAAGTAGCAGATAATTCATAATACAGGCAGAAATAGAAATACAACAACAGTAACAACTATCTATTGCTGCAATGATTTAAGTGAATGAACTAAAATTTCATTATTTGCAAGTTCGGTACTTGTTGACTGTGCCATTTCATCAAGGTGGATTGTTATATTTTCTGTCGATGGTTTTAGAAGGAAAAGAACTTTTTTGGGTATGGTCAATCGTTTATTTTTTCTCGTCGACTGACGGATTGAACGAACACACCCTGGTTGCGAAGGCGAGGAAGGCTATCCGCTTCGTACAGTCTTTGGGCTCCGTTCAAACTCTCTCCACTTAACAAATAACACCGCACCATTTCATAAAACTCGCGATTGGAATAGGCTATTATGGCTAAAAATTCTAATTAGTCCGTCTTTTAGCTTATTCAAAAATAAAAGACACGTATTTTTCCTTTTTTCATTCAAATAAACAATAGCAAAGATACAAGGCATCAAAAGTTAGGAGTGGGAGTCTTTGACGTCACTCGCTCCCGTAAAAATGCCTCACCGAGTGACGTCACGCGTAATTTCAACAGGCTATAACTTTGTAATTTTTAGTCTAATTTACAAATAAAAAAGTACGTGTCTTTTATTTTTGAATAAGCTAGAAGACGGACTAATTACAATTTTTAGCCGTAATAGCCTATTGTTTGGAAGACATCGCGACGGAGAGGTTTGTGCTGCGAGACGTGCGAAACACGGAAATAGCGCGCACTATCGCCGAGCGGGGATGCGCGGGCGTCTGCTTGACCTTTGCCATTTTGTTTTGGGCTGCTCGCTCGCTACCCTCCTGCCGCTCCGCCCCGCACCCCATCTCTACCCCGCGCGGGATATCTTTTTATTGATGTTTATAGCTTTGCGTAGTACATTTTTACGCTAGAAATGGTAACCATGCTATATTTATAATTGGTTCGGTAAAATGAATTTGTTGTGAAAATATGACCTATATTTTTTATAAATGGGCTCTATTAACGATACCTAATGCCCAGAAAAAATTTGGATAGTGATTAAAAAATCATCCGGTATGTTGGTAATGATATAAAAAAAACACGTTACTAAAAATCCCTAGTTGCAAGTAGAAGTTAACTTTAAACCGCTAAGAAGGTGTACTTTCCACCTGATTTAGATTCATCGCACATAGTACAAAAAAAACTAAGTAAAATGCCTACCCCATAAAATTTTTAATATTGCGTTCGGTTTTTAATGATCACATTATCAGACTTTGACTTGCTGACAAATTAAAAATAATATAAAAATACAACCAGCAAGGCATCTTGAGTAATGGACAACCCTAATCAGAAATTTTAAAAAATTATATCTCCGAAGTCCTGCGCAGTATCAACTTGTATTTTTTAAATATATTTAATACTGCTTTGAAGTGTATTTTGATGTCAAATTTAGATGCTAATAATAAATAGTTTTGCAGAAAAAAATATTTAAAGATTTTCAGAAAAATAAATATTTCTTTGTTGCGGTAACTCTAAATGATTTCTTTTGCCAGTGATAAAATACTTGACGGGTACTCCTACAATATACTAAAACTATAGCCAATTATAATTATTTGAAAACATAAATAATGCGTTTCTAAGGTTTCTATGGGAGTTTCTCGATTTTTTTTATTACTCAAAAACTATTCAGAATTTCGCGATAGGAGTTGTACAGAGAATGTTGTTTTCATCTTATCTATTCAACACGATCATAAAAGAAGATGTCCGCAAGTCAGGCCAAATCCCACACTGTGCAACGTGCACATCTAGTTCTTTTATTTTGTGGCTGATTGATGACGTAATGGCCTTGCCCATCAAACCTGGCATCCATAGGAAATGATGATGGTTTATTCGGTCCTGTTTTATTTTTTAGTGGATTTCTTTATGTGCGATTGCTACACGGTTTCTAAATGTTAGCATATCCATACGACCGCCATTGTACCTGAAGAGACACTGGACGTTTATGAATGTCTTGTCAATGCACTGCAAGATGAGGGGCATATACCACTTCTTACCGAGTGGTGAGTGGTGTTTGGGGCGAATACTTGTTCTGAGTAATGATATGTTTTGGTCGGGAAGATCTCTACCCCCCATATTTTTATTATATTGGTGTGTCAAATGTGGTTGAGAAATGGTATTTTCTGTTTTTCTTTTTAAGAGTACCTTTTAGTTTTGTGCAAGGGGGTTATACCAGTTTGAGCACACTGTCGCGATGCTATTGCCATGCCTTTTGCAAATTATAACCTTGGCGCAGACACGATAGTCAAAGAAACCCCCTCTTCTTTCATTTTAGCCTCTTTATTTTCTAGTAAAAGACAATTTCTGGTTTTATTTTCCCTCATAGTACCCGTCACTCATATGTTCCTGTTAGTAACTTCAGCAATCAATGGCAATCCAGTAAAAAAGTTGTCTATAAACAAGTGGTAATTACCTCCAAGACCCATGTGGCTAAGTTAAAAATCGGGAATAAAAGTCAATGATATAATGTGTTTAGACCTACCTACTGTATCAAATACGATACACTACTTTTGACGAATAAAAAAATTACACTAAAATATATAAAACAATAAAAATTTGTTCTCTCACTATTGTTTTTACTATAAATTTACCAAAATACGTAATATTTAAAATAAATTTATACATTTTAACTGTTTTCATGACATGTTAAAATTCTTGTTCACGAATCACAATCAAAAAATATAGATAAGCACCTTTTGTTGCCAACTACGACACTAAAGTTATTGTTATTGCATTGTTTAGACCTTACACTTGACACTTACACCAAATGTAAACAAATTCTTATCAAGGGTACTTAGAAATAATTTATTACTTTTGGTGTATCGTATATGAGACGGTAAGTCTAAATGGGTTAAAGGATATACTGTGACCCTTCACTTATCCTTAATATAAGCATTTAATGAAAAAATAAAAACTTTATCATCAGTATCAGTATTCCCAAATTTGGTTTAAAAATAAATAAATAACCTAAGAGCCAAGCTAGGCCACACAGCGCCTTTAGTCGCGAATTAAGCCGAAGCTTGCATTATGGAAACTAAACAACTGATAAAGTTACAAGATTCTTTTTTTTTTTTTCAAATATTATTATATAGAAAACACCCAGAACAATACAAATGTGTTATGTTTATTCTCAAATGTTTGTACGATATTGGCAGAGGCAATTTTCACTACCACTGAACCATATACTGGTCGTCGAAGGTTAAAGATATAGGAATTAATAAGAAATTAGTTTACTCACATGCTATATTCCGTCATTAAAGTTGTGGCCTTATCAAGGTTGTTGGAAATAAAGTATATCAGTTCAGTTGCAGGACAGGATGATGGAGTAATAAATTGACCTGTGGGTGACACCATCAGTGGACCAGCTTCTCTAAAATTGTTTTATTATGTTTTAGTGCGAAAAAAGCAAAGACCACCTCACTTCATTATCTGTAGGTATTCTCTCATCCTTAACTATTTTGATGCAAACCCAAAATAACTATGGATGGGAGGTAGGACTTACGGTTCTACCACAATTTCATATTTTTTAAGAGACATTGGAACAGACGATGGAAACTTAAGACCGCGACCATAGTAATCGCCAATCGATGTAATTATTTGTCGCAGATGGTTGCAGTATTGATGAGCAGATACTTTAGGCATGAACTTTCTGCAAAGAAATATATTTAGCAGAAAGTAAATTATACCTATTTCTATTAATTTTTTTTAAATAACTTAAGGAATATGTGTGCTTCAAGCTGGAATCCTCATCTCTGAAACCTGAATGAAAACGAATTTTGACTATGCCAAAAAATAGTCATCATCATCATCATTATCAGCCTATTACAGTCCACTGCTGGACATAGACCTCTCCAGTTGTTCGCCACTTAGAGCAAATATCTGGAGGATATACCCATAATCGCCACGCTGGGCAGGCGGGTTGGCGATCGCAGGGCGTAGCTTCATGCTCCGGTGACGCTGCTGCCCGTCACCGGTCTTTAGTATTTAGCTACGCCTTCAATTGTGATGGTTATACCGCCACCAGTCGGTTGCCAGCGCCTCGTTTGTTATTCGGCAGGATGCACCACGGGCAGGTGAGGTTGGCTTGGAGCGAAAAGATGATAGGCCGCTCCCTTACATCCCTACGAAACTATAATGCGACTATTTTTTTTACTTGTGCGACTATTTATGACTATTTTATGGCATAGTCAAAATTCGTTTTCATTCAGGTTTCAGAGATGAGGATTCCAGCTTGAAGCACACAGGAATATGGCACGAACATACCTTCTGCAAATATGGATTTCTCTTAGTACACTTGATAGTGCCTTTTCATAATTAGGTATGGTAATTAAGGCACTGTCTTCTTGGTTGACTTTTTTGATTAACTGAAATATAATATTTTCTTTATTATATATTATACTGTATTCAACTCTGCCAAAGGAGTGTAATATAAAATAGATACCTCCTTAGTAAAATATATCTTACCGAAAGCCACTCATTTCGAACATCAATTATATTTAGGAATACATCACCATCTAAGCTTACTCCTGTAAATTGTCCTAAAGCTATTGTCCGACCTGAAAAAATTGGAATACTTATCTACTATATAAAAATAAGTCGGGTTTTCCTCCCTGACGCTATAACTCCAGAACGCACGAACTGATTTTCACGGTTTTGCATTCGTAGAAAAGTCTCGGGCTCCGTGAGGTTTATAGCAAAGAAAATTAAGGAAAAAAAAATTTACAGCCATCTGGTGGCGAAACGGAGTTCGCCGGGTTTGCTAGTTATGTATAAGATATACCCAAGACAAAAACACGTTACGCTGGGCTACACAGCGCCGTCTAGTCGCAAACTAAGCCGAAGGTTATACTATGGGTAGGTACTAGATAACTGATAAAATTTCTTAGATATTTTAATAGAATATAAGATAAGATAGAATTTTATTAACCCTTTACCGCATGTCGTGCCATATCTGGAACACTTACATTTTCTTTACACATACACTTTCCTATATACAAGACCACCAAGGCCACCTTTGTTTTGGTATTGCCTTTAACACCTTTCTATAAGTTCTAACTCACATATAAAATGAGGGAAGATTGACAAAAAACGTCTGTCAGTAGGTAAAATCAGGCGGTAAAGCAGTCACAATTTTCTATCCGCACGATTTTGTGACAAATGTTCTCAATATTTCTACTCATTAAAATAAAATATCTGTCATAAAGGGTAATATTTCGGAAAATACAACGTATTTACAACATTTCTATGGAATAAAACGTAAGGATTTTTGTATCAGTTATGCTTATTTGAGCAGTTAAAGTTTGTGCCATATTTGGAACTGTATGCATTAATGAACAAATTAGCTGTACAAATTTGGCACACTATGCACTCGGGTCTCAAAACCTTCCTGGTCATATTTGACACATGATGCATTGAAGTCATCATTGGTCATAGACACTTCCCGGTACTTACTTCCCGCAGTTTTGTAACAATACCAGATAGCAATGAGGACGAAAATGTTTCGGACGATGATGATTATAGTGCCAAGATGACAATATTTATTCCGGCGAACATACTGATGATACAAACATTAGACATGACGATGATAATAAAGAAGACGATGATTTTACTTATCAATCATCTACTTTAAAGGCTTCAGAAAAATAAAGCGGCGTCGCATTGAACTGCCTACTCGGACGGTTTCTTAAATTAGGAGAACAAAGTACTAGTTGTAATCATCCGGTCAATCAAAAGAACACGTAAATTGATTTATACATACATACATACTTTTTTATTTATTACCCTTATTGCATGGTGGGTCATATATGGACTACGGATTTTTCGTAACCTGAATGCATGTTGTCCCAAATTTGGCACTTACTGTTTTTTCTAATTATCTCTGACAATTACCAACATTGATTTTTTTTAAATTTTTCCCATGCTTAAAAAAGGCTTTTAAATAACATATATTTATTTTACAACTTTAAAAAAATCCAAGCGGTAAAGGGTTAATAACATTGTCTAGATTCTTCATAATATTATTATTACCTTCTAAATTCGCCATAATTTTTGTATGTTGACTTGCCAATGAAACTAGGCTTTGGAGAGCACCGCGTATGTGACTTATATTCCACCCATTGTCGTACTTAACCTGAACATACATAAAATAAAATATACCTACATTCAAATATAAGTAATACATTTCTTTGAAATAAAAACTTTTATTGGCTTCTTTTCTTTAAAGACTTTCAGATAAAATTAAGTAACTCTGTATTGTACTCCTAAAGTAAACAGGATTTAGTTTTATCAACAATGGTATTCTGACTTTACCAACTTGTTTAATACCATAAGTTTTGCAAAGGTGGTCCATTAGACTCTCCACTTGGTCTCTCGTTGCTTTTGTGGACTCATATTTGTCTCTGGCAATCATACTATTTTCATACACCCATTCACTGCAACAAGACATAATTTAATATTAAGAGCTCATAGTGTCTACATACTATTAAATTATAGATAGATAGAGTAAATAATTACTCAATCGATGAACTAAAATGAAACTTACATAACATTAAGAATTGCTTTTTTTTCTTCCACTTTCCTCTTCATTTCATTGGCTTTTTCAAACTCACTACTATATTCTCTATAAGCTCTAGCAAAGTCAGAATGTTGCTTTGCTTCACTGAAATTAATAAATAATTTTAAGTAACTTTCTTAAAAAATGCTTAAAAATGAAAACTCCAGCTATCTGAAGATGTTCATTTATCATTACAATAAATAATGATCAATTAACATGTTTCATCTAGAAATGAAATTTATGAACTTCTTGTGATAATAAGTACTATTCAAATTGAATTGGGTTTAAGATTAGATGCCACATATATTTACTATAGGCAATTAATTATTAGGCTAAGCATATGCTGAGATGTAGGTGGTGCAGTAGGTACAGGGCAGAGCAGGCCAGGGCATTTGACACAAACATATATGACAGACACATGTCTGTGGCACATATCTGCAGTATTTATGTAATAACATGAAATGATTTTCTTTATTTTATAAAATCTGCTCTGGCCGGTGTCACCCAGCCTGCTTTTAGCATACACTTAGCATTATACCTGTTGACATTTGTGATTGTACTCCTAGGAATTTTATCTATGTAAGTTGTTGACATCTCACATGATTTTAAAACCTTCACTACAGTCTCACGCACGTTGCTCCCATTTAACTGGATTTTCACTAGTTTGAAATCTCCTAAAATAGAAAAAAATAATTAATAAAATTTTATTCCCTTCCTGATCTTCATCAAAATCTATTGGATTTATAATGTGTTTCCTTTGAGAGTGTTATGTATGTAGCACACAAAATAAAATTACCAGCACATAATATGTTTTCTTTAGTATACATTTAATAAGAAAGAAGTTCCAAATCATGGGAACTACCTACTCACCTTCGGGCATGTCTTTTTGTCGTAAATAAAACGATAGAGGAGGTACTGATATTCGCTGACTAGATTGTTGTGCCTCAAGTAAGGCACTTAATTGTTGCAAGGAATTTTCATTTATTTTCTGGAATTTGTTACAAAAAATGATATCAATACTAATATTGGACTTTATTAGTTCCAGCAACCCATCCAGTGACTAGGCTAGGTGCATTATTTAAGAATCATCCATGAGTTTGAACTAGTGATGAAAGAGACTCAGTCCTTTAAGTCGTTTAAAATAAGACTAGCCTCTTTTTGCTATTAAATAAGGATCCTTTAACATATAAGACTAAAACGACTTAATCGCCTTTAACGCCTTAAACAACTAAAAGGACTTCACAGACTCGAGTCTTTTACAAAAGGGCGCCGCGGCGTTTGAGTAAAGCGTTTAGGTTGCAATGAGATATTTTTTTTATACATATTATCATTTTATAATTTCATAATTATCATTTAATATTTTGTCTTTATACTTAGTTAAGCACATGAACACAGTCCTGAAAAAATACAAAATGTCATTATATAAGGGACTTTTATCACAGTACTTTTATTCCTCCAGGCGGTAAAGAACAATAAACAAGGGACTATCCTTAATCCTCAGGTGCTAAGTATGTTAGTCTTTTAAGTCCTTTAAGCTGTTTAAGTCCTATAAGCTGTTTAAGTAACTGCTGAGTGTTTTACATTAAAAGACTGGGACTAATAAGGCAAGTCTTATGACTAAAGGTTAGGGACTAAAAGACTGAATTAGTTGTGAGGCCTCAAAAAGGAGGCGAGTCTATATTAAAAGCCTTAAAAGCCTGAGTCTCTTTCATCACTAGTTTGAATTTTTCTGAATTTCATTACATTTGTTTATTTTAATGGTTATGTAAGTTGGGTGTATCACCAAAAGGTGTGTAAAATAAAATTTAACCGTTCATGTTGTTTACAATGCTGCAACTCCAACAACACTAAACCTCATTTAAAATAAACTATACAGATTATTTTAAAAGTTAAGTTAATCAAATAAAACCACAGCACAATGAATGGAATAATTACTTAAAACACAAGTTATTTGTATTGATTTAAAAGAAAAATGTATTTACCATATTAAAACAATTATGAAAAATTTATAACTATTTTTTTTTCAGGATAATATCTCGGTTTAGAACTCGTGTAGTACCTACTTACTCTTTGTTCTGGATATTTTCCAAAAAGGTCTGGATGGACACTGAAGTAAAATGGCCTTAGTGCAGTGGAGATTTCGGCGGAACTCAAATATCTACAAAATACCCCAGTACAGCCGCAGCTACTGGAAATAATAGGCAAGATATAGTTTGATTTGTACTATAGAACACCCGAGAATCCGTGCACCAAAGAACGTACTTAATTAATATAAAACTGCAAAAAGTTAAGATCTACACATAATGAAATCGTAACCTTGTCGACATAATAATATAACCAAGTAGCCAAAGAAAATAGGTACCTTATTTTAATTCTGGAGTACATTTTGTTGATATTTGAAGTAAACCGACAAGTTTATGGAATTTACGCACTACAATCCATCGAAAACCATGGCTTTTGAATTGAATTTGGTGACCTTCAACTGTCAGACTGTCACTGTCAGCTGTGGAGAATGACGAGTAACTTTTTAAATGCAGGTAGCCTTTGGAAACAAAAATTATTATGTATGTACACATGTACCGAAAAGGTTTGTACAATTTACAATTTTATTTTAAAGGAGAGCATTAAACGTCAATAGGGGAGGCTGGGTCACTATCATATAATATATCATAAATTATGTCTAACTTATCAACCATATGAAAAAAGCCAAATTAATTATCCAGAGTATGTGTTAGGGGATCAATTACGAACATAGCTATAGACTGGAACACGCTAGATCTATTATCTAATAATTATAGCATTTACCTACTGCAGTGGCAGAGCTCCGAATGCACTCTTTTTTTAATTTCTATATTATTTGGCCATGGCCATATTGGCCATATTAGCCATCCAATAAAGTTTTAAAACGATAGATACTACTGTATGCTTTGGTGTGAAAGCTGAAACCAGTTTTAGTTACAAAAGATGAATTCCAGCTGCATAATTACAAGTCTACTGTACTATTTGTACACAGTCTACTGTGACCTGAACCACAGATTATTAAATAGTTACTGCCTAAACTAAAATGATTCACTGTGCGGCGCGCTTTCCAAGTTACAATACAACTCGGGTGTTTGGGGTTTGGTACTCTACTACGATTACTGTAGGCAGAGGGCCTCCTCCAAAGTTTATTTCCGATGATTTCCGGTAATTTCAACACGTTATAACTAATGCTTCGGTATTTGTAAACGTTGAGTGTGTATCTGGGGCATGTCTGATGTATGTTAACCCTCGAGAAGGATTAGCTGTGGATTATATGAATACCTTCATGATGGCCTGAAACTTCGGTATTACACTTCGGAGTAGGTACGCGTAGTGTTTTTAAGTCGTCACCGGGTTCCTACAAAACAAGCTCGAAGTAGATTTATTTTTTTCTTCATTTGGTACACATGAAGAAAAAGCTATCTTCTGTCATCTGTCATCATCATCAGCCTGCTACCCTCCACTGCTGGACACAGGCCTGCCCCAATGACAATTGTCATTTGGGGGGATTTGCCTTGGTACCCACGCTTTTCAGGACCCTAAAAACAGTATACTCGTATAGCTTCTGAAGACCGCGTACGGTTAACTCTACATTTTGACTCTACGCGACCAGATAATTTTATTATTGAGAATCTGTATTGGTTTTGTCTTGGAAACATTTTACATGAAATTATTTTTGGTAGGTTCATCTCTTCTGCTACGACACGTTAATATTGCGGTAAACTTTTATAATTGTTAGTGTCGTTGCTCCGTAGCTCCGTAGTAATAATTAAGGCTAAGTTGTATGGGTAGGTACCTACTGCGGAAATAGAAGACAGGAAGGTACCGCTAAGCGATGTTTGTTGGAGGTTAATGTGTGTATGAATAACAGGTGAGTTGCGGAGTGGATGGTAAGATAAAATCTGAAGGCTGCGCGTGCGCGGCAGCGGCGGAGCTGCGCGGACGCGCTGTGACGCAACGCGCTTCGCAGACGCGGTAGCGCCGCGCACCCTCCGCCGCCCGCCTGACACTCGCTGAGCTTCATAATTGTTACACTGACGATTTCAATAATTAAGCGATAAATATACAAGAGTGTGGCGGTGAGAGGAGGGCGGCAGTCGAGCGGCGACCGCGTTGCGTACCACACACCCGCGGAGTGATGGACCCGAAGCTCGTTCGACATTTTTCTATCGGACGCCGTAGGAATCTCACCTGACTGGTTCCCGCGCAACGCTGCGTTAGTGCGCCGCTCTGGTGAACCCTTTCGCTTGTAAATGTGCCGATATTTACATATTATGCGCGCTCGATCTTGCGTTGAACTTTCGATCAGCGACAGTGGCTCGAGCTTGAGTGGAGCCCGCGAGCTGGCGGCCGCCTGCGCCAGCGCGCCGGACTCGCCGTCCCAGCGCTCTCTTCTGCTGCACTACGTGCGATGACCTACGTATGTCCTTCTTTTTATAGCTCCGTTACACCTCTCTGTCAAACAGTAAATTATCCATCTAACGTAATGGACTGGGTGTAAAATATCCTCAGATCTTTTAATATTTAGGGTAGATTAACTCCAAGCAAAGGTTCTCATTTAGATATTACAATATATCTAAATGAAATCTATATTAATAGTAAAGACATTCTTAGAGTCGCCATATTATTAGAGAGCTCGCAAACATTTATCGATTACTAAGAAATCGGCCAGCCGTTTATGTTTATAATTATGTAGCAAGATACATAAGTAATGTAAATTATTACCTTGTTCCAATTAAATCACTGTCTGTTGATAACCGATGACGTTTTTGGTGAAGCTCTTATCGAGTATGCTAACGTGAATGCACATTAACATGCGCCCATATGCCCTGCATAAAGACAATGTGCGTGCATCATACCTACATAGAAATTTTATACAATAAAGACGAAGGCCTGTAATTATTTATAAATATGATATTTTACAATGTTACACAAAGGCAGGAAAATCAATGAGTTACCTAGTTACAAATCTATTTATAGCTTTCCTATTCCCGAGTTATTGTTATTCCATGCAATGATATGATGCATACTACTTTATAACACAGACTGGAACAAGACGGTTAATCCTAATTTAACCAGTTATTTAACTAACGACCATCACTAACTTGCGTTTACCTACTTTCCTCAAATCTCTTCATGAATGCAGACCTACCTACCAGCTATTTACCGAAAATATAACATGCTGACCTAGCTGCGTTGTTTACATTTATTTGTTGTCTACATTCAAAATAATATAGGTAGGGGTAGGTATAAGTAAATATTGCATTAATAAATAAACTTAATTGACAATTTAGATATTTTACTAAGCGTACCTACGCTATAACTTTTTTAGTTATGGATTGACTATAGGCTATCATGGCTAAAAATTGTAATTAGTCCGTCTTTTAGCTTATTCAAAAATAAAAGACACGTATTTCTTTATTTGTAAATTAGACTAAAAATTACAAAGTTATAGCACGTTGAAATTACGCGTGACGTCACTCGGTGAGGCATTTTACGGGAGCGAGTGACGTCAAAGACTCCCACTCCTAAAAAAGGAGAAACTAACTGACATATCAACGCACAGCTAAACGTAGGCACGGAAGGGACGTAGATTAGGTACCGTAGAGGTGCACTAAGAAGGATTTCCCGAAATTCCCACGGGAACGGGTGTCAGCGGGAAAAAATAGTATTGAACCCGTGCGAAGCCGGAGCGGGTCGCTAGTCCCATCCCATCCCATTTCCCATCCCACTTCCCACTTATTATTTATTTAATATTTATTTATTTATTTTATTTTATTTATATATATTTATATAAATATAAAATTTAATTTAATTAATTATATTATATTATAATATTTATATATTATATATAAATATAATAAAATAAACGCGATAAACGCGAAAGTTTGTTTAGATGGATGGATAGATGGATGGATGTTTGTTCCACTTTCACGCAAAAACTACTGAACGGATTTTAATGAAACTTTACAGGAATATAGTTTGTACATCAGATTAACACATAGGCTATAAATTACAAGGATTTATCATTTTTTTTTAATTATAATTTCGGGAAAATATGTTACGGTTTACGGACTTTTTGAAAAGACTGTCATACTGACATGAATGACGAAGTCAAAAAATGTCACTATGACAGTAATGACAGTCAGTGTCAGTGACTGACAGACGGTGAAATTCTTCTTAAAATACTAGAAGCAAACCGATATAGCTAAAAAGAAAATAAAAAAAGAAAGAAAATAACGCTCTAAAGTACCTAAGTAAGGATTCATACACCGGTCAAGGGGTCGCGTTTTGGTTGACGTGATACTTAAAATGTAAAAAAATATATAATGTAAAATATAACATGTTAGTAACATGTACATCAATGTACATAGTTAGATACCACCTATAAATAAAAAAATCTTTTTAATTTTACCGGTAAGTAACTTTCAAGGTAATTTCATTACATGTAGATGAAAAATTGACCATCACACATGGACGTAGAAAATAAATTCTGCGTCCATGCCATCACAGAATATTTTTAGGGGCGCTCAGTATGAAATTATTAAAAAATAGAAGATAGAAAGATGCTATTTTTACGCGTGGCTTCTTTCTAGCATCCATTTGTAAGCGCGTGTAATAAAATAAGAGACAAAGAAGCGTACATGATATTATGACAGAGGAAGCTCTTCATGACAAAACAAACCGATGTTCACGCAGGCAAAGCCGCGGGCAGCAGCTAGTTATCTATAAATTCTAAAAAGCATTGCTTTAAGCACCTCATTGAGTTACTAACAACTGCATTTCAAAAATACTTTCGATAACGGTGATATGTTTGTTTGCTAAGTCACCAACGTGGATAGCCGATTGGTGCACAGTCTTAGAATCACGGTAAAATCCAGAAAACTACTGAATTTTAAATAGGCATCAATGGTTTAAAATACCCATATTTCTTTGTTCTTATTAAATCTGATCGGGGGGCACGGCATGCAGTGCCCCCGCCAAGTCTAACCATTTCGCCGCATTTTCAGGCCCCTACCTATTTGAGAATCTCTGGATAAGACCAGAACGCTGAAATTTTCGTCATCCAGAAAACTATAATCCCATCAAAAACATTCTGTAAAAAACGAGCCAAGTCTCGATGGAGCTCCTTGTTTATCTCTAAAAAGTAATGAAATTTAGACAAAGTGCAAGTCTAAGGTTATTTACTGTGATTTTTATATTATTATAGTTTATGTTTTGTGACTTGACTGTTGCGTTGACCTGGACTGGAGGTACCTAATACTTTTTGAACCTGAGTTATGTGCTACGTTTAAACGAACGATCAGAAGTTTTTTTTAGATTACACGTAGGTAGTCATTGTACTTATTCTGAATACGTAGGTACTAATTAGTGATTAGATAGCTATTGTTGAGTTGAGTTGAGGCGATAAGAGATATATCTAGGTAGGTACTTAGCTGGGTTTTTCTATATAGTAGTTCATAACCATAACAGTTTTTTTTCTATTTTTATGTGTTGCATTCTACATGCGAAAATTGCACCGGAGTGCCAAAAACGCTGAATTGTCTCTTGTACCTATCAGCTTATTACCGCTTGGTATCTTTTTTTGATTTTAGACTATTGTTGCTCTTTGGGATCTAATAGAACTTAGGCTCTCATTTTTAGGGTTCCGTAGCCAAAATGGCAAAAACGGGACCCTTATAGATTCGTCATGTCTGTCTGTCTGTCTGTCCGTCCGTATGTCACAGCCAGTTTATTCCGAAACTATGAAAGCTGCATTATTGAAATTTGGTGCGTAGATGTATTATGTTAACCGCATTAAGATTTTAATAAAATCAGAAAAAAATCTAAAACTTTTGGGGTTCCCCATACATAGTACTGAAACTCAAAAAAATTTTTTTCATCAAACCTATACGTGTGGGGTAATTATGGATAGGTATTTGAAAATGATATTGAGGTTCCTAACATCATTTTTTTCTAAACTGAATAGTTTGCGCGAGAGACTCTTCCAAAGTGGTAAAATGTGTCCCCCCCCCCCCCGTAACTTCTAAAATATGGGCATGATAAAACTGAAAAAAATATATGATGTGTATTATGAAAACTACTAACGAAAATTGGTTTGAATGAAATCTAGACAGTAGTTTTTTTTTAAACGTCATATATCAAATTACCTAATTTTTTTCATTTAATTGGTGGTACGGAACCCTACGTGCGCGAGTCCGACTCGCACTTGGCCGGTTTTTAGAGTTCCGGTACCCGCTGTAAAAACCGCATTTGCAAACCGTTTTAGCAGTTTTCTGTATCCATATTTATAAAATAAGTTTATTAAAAAGACAAAATTATTTTCTCTCAGCCCAATTTGTGCAGTAAAAATACAAGTATTTGATGAGCTTATTGTCATGGGATTATATAGAAACAGAACAGTTCCATAAGATTCTTGTCTGATGATTAATTTTAACTTTCAGTCTGAACTAACCTAAATTTATGTTATGTGTCGTAATTTTTAATTTCATTACAGTAAATTTTTCTATTTTTCCATATTATAATATTATGTAAGTATTTATTGTATGATGTTAGTATACTATATATAGTATAAGAATATAGATAAACATATTAAACGTGCTAAATACCTATTAAAATTATTATTATGTACCAATTAGAGGTTCACTTAAAAAAAATTAATTATGTTAATTTTGTTGTCTGGTTGTACTACTCAATATAGCAAGCTGTGGTCTCCTGTACCTAATTGTAGGAACACGAGAAACTGTGCCCATTTGAATGTTTGTTTTATGTATCCTATTAAGATAATATGTGTGTGTCTTATGTTGGAGATCCTAATAAATAAATAAATAAATAAATTTCTATATAAAAATTAAAATTTCTGTGTACTGTGCTCTAACTGGACTTGTAAATCGTACTTTATGGACCTCGCAGGACGGACTATGCCTAGTGCGAGGTTCTCTGTTCCCCTTTGCTAAGTTTCTTTGTGTTTACTTAAGTTTTGTCCAAATTATGTAAAAAATATTATGTAATTATTTTTATTGGCCATGATCTTAAATTTTTATTAACTGAACTGAAGTGCAGCGCTTCAGTCCAGTTAATAATATTTAGCCTGTACGTTAATACACACAGCCTGAACACAACGCTTATTATTAGGTATGTATCATCATTGGACCAACCAAGCCTTTTGTGATTTGAGCCTTTCATTTAAAATGAGCAATGACGCAAATTTGTGAATTGTGCCCAAAATTTCTCCTAGGGAATGAAACTTCTAATTAATCATACATAATCTTATAGCCTATGTACCTGTTAATTTTGGTCACGACACTCCTCGCGTAGTTATCGGTTGTCACAAAAAGACTTTGTTTGTTATGTGCGTTTGTAATGTTTGTATAGCCATTAATTCTCACGCTTAGGCGGCCTGTCTGCCGAAGCGGAGCGAGGCAGTGAAGCGGTGAGCAAGGTAAAAAGCCACCAATGAAATCGCGGAGCGCAAAGAGGAGCGGATATGTCATGCAATTGTATTGGTGGACTTAACTAGCTCGCCGATGCACGTAGCAGCAATAGGTAGATTAGCTGATGAGCTGTAATAGGCCAGTTGCCGTAAATAATGTAATTAGTCTGTCTTTTAGATTGTTCAAAAATAAAAGACACGTATTTTTTGATTTGTAAATTAGACCAAAAATGACGAAAGATATAGCCCGTTAAAATTACGCGTGACGTCAAGGAGTGGGAGCTTTTACCTACGCCACTGTGTGACGTCAACCCCCCACTCGTACATTTTGTTACTTTGTATCTTTGTTATTTTTTGTTTAAATGAAATAAGGAAATAAACGTATCCAATATATTTTTGAAATCTAAAATATGGACTAAATATAATGTAATTATTTTGACCCTGGAAACATCCCTAGTAACACGGTCGGGAAGCACATTATTTGAAACGGTACCAAGGGCTACTATAATAGGCGATATGGTACCAGTGGGCAGGCTCATCAACCGATCAACCGCGTAAACGATAAGGGGCAGCGCAGAACCCAGACTATCCGTGACACACTTTTTTGCAATTATATGCAGTAACACGACGCGCAAAAATCTGTCGCGGATATTTCACAGACTCAACGCACATCTTCGATCATTCTGTTGGCAGACCTAGACGCTCTTTTTAAATGTCTCAGACGCAGAATCTATCGCACAAAATGTCTGTCGTCTGCGCAGCCCCTAAGACTTAGTATGACCGCTCTATAGTTCATTCGCGTTAAGAAAATAGTGACTCATCACCGACTGCCGGCCAAGCCACACCCCCTAGCCAATTAAAACGCTAGAAATTATAATTTCTAGCGTTAGCCACACCTTGGCCCTTCCCTGGCTAGGGGGTGTGGCTTGGCCGGCAGTCGGTGATGAGTCACTATTTTCTTAACGCGAATGAACTATAAGTAAATAATGTTTTACATATTTTTTCCGAATAGGTAAATTCTTCAAAGTCTTTCAAGTTATTATTATTAAGACCTTGCTTCACAGGTTTTCACATACCTACTATTCGCAAGATGGTACGAAAATATCACTGAAATAGCTATCACGTGGAGAGTGACCAGGCAAACATCTTCTTTATAGTACCTAGGGTGTACCTACCAATGCACACCATTGGTGGGCAGTGAAGCGCGGCGAGTTAGAAGGTCGTCTGTATCATGGTCGGCTGGATCCGCTGACGCCGCCTCTTCCAGATACGACTAGGTACATATTGGGAAATCAACGAAATGTAATATGAGAATTAATAAATAGGTAAATATGAGACAACATCACATACATTGCTCCTATCCCAAAGTAAGTAGCTTAGCACTTGTGTTATGGGCATCAGAACAACGAAGGTACCACAAATAAATACTTAAATACAATATACACACCCACACACGGAACATACACAAGTGTTCATTACACGAATGTTTGTCCCGGGTGGGAATCGAACCCACGGCCCTTGTTCAGAAGGCAGGGGTCACTACCAATTGAGCCACCGAGCCAGTCGTCATTAATTTTTTTTTATATAGTAGCTCGACATAATGGCTTTCCTACGCCTGATGGAAAGCGAAAGAGAAGCCCAAGTCGCTGTGACAACTGGCAAGTAACTGGTTAGTTACCTGTCAGTCGCCACTGCCATGCCGGCCTAACCCTAACCCCCCACGAGCTCCGGACACCCTACTCACCAGCAGAAACACGACCCGGAGGTCATTTGGCTGCGGTATTCTATAGGGCGGAGGTCCTTCCCCGGACGGGCAGCTCAATTCGAGCGAAGATTCGCTATGCCCCTGTGCTATGCCCTAAGTACCTCTCATAATTATTAATTTAAAATTATTAAACTTTAATCGGGATGCAAGGGAGCGACCCATCATCTTTTCGCTCCAAGCCAACCTCACCTGCCCTTGGTGCATCCTGCCGAATAACAAACGAGGCGCTGGCAACCGACTGGTGACGGTATAACCATCACAATTGTGTGTAACCTCCAGGTGTTTGCCCAAAGTGGCGAACACCTGGAGAAGCTTATGTCCAGCAGCGGACTGCGATAGGCTGATGATGATGAAATGAAAGCAATTAAACGGCTCGTTCGCAACTAGCCAGCGACGACAGACGGTGTGCATGATAGAACCTGTTTACGCGGCAAAGCAGTGAAATGGTGAACCGAATAATACCTACGGCCGAATATCCGGAAGATTGAACCGAATAGTATTCGATAATTCGAAATCACTATTCGGCATCTATAATTTTAATTAATTTAATTCATATATTCGAACACGGGAGGGCCACAATGGAGGGATTTATGGTGCAAAAGTACACGATCCGTTCAACGAACTATCGTTTTTGTCATTTTTCTCGCCTTGGCTTCTTCCATGTCCGCTGCCAGGATTGCTTAGGACAGCCTGGTTTTCGCCTTCCTAAGGGTTAACAATTTAGGGCTTATCTCGGTGTATGGTCGGTCCAGTTCTATCACATTCAGATGATTTATGTCTATACATAGTTATGAAAGAACTATTTTATCTGTAAGTAGGTAGGTAGGTACATGAGCAACATCTATCTCCCACGTCACTACAATAGTATCAATAGTTCCACCGATTAACAACAGATGGCGTTGAATGTGCCATCTAAATCAATTTCCAAGTTACATTGTGACCAGTCCATACATACAAGGTTCATAAAACCTCCAACGCATTTGCGAAGTTTTCATCACCGTTTAGCATACGGAAAGTCAAGGTGGTACGTTGGTCCACGGTCCCCACGAACTTCGGGAGGAGGAAGTTCACAACTTCCACATTTCGTAGTAACATTTTAGTTCATACATTCAGTAAGTTTATAATTTATTTGATTTAATCTCGTAGATAATGTAACAAGTGTCGCTGTGTGACTATATTGTTTGGCGAAATAGTTTGCTCCGGTCAACTAAGTAGGCATGGTACTACAAATCTCTTCTCCCACTATCCTTCGACTTTGAGTACCTAAGCTTGTGTAAATGATCTCTTATTCTGTTTATCCAACGACGGCTTCCCTACTACGAGTACGTCTTAGCCTTACGATCAAAGTGGAGTCATGTAGGCTCCGCTTTGGAGAACCGGTTCCATAGGCTTGAGCTGAGCTACCATTCGGCTCGATCATACCATTTAAAGAAAGTTTAAAACTGTGTTTTATAATTAAAACTGTTAAATTCAAAATGTACACTAGAACGCGTTTTAGGGCCCAATCAATATATTACAAAAGCTGTAGCGTTAGCCTAGCATTTGAGATAGATCAGAAAGAATAACTGAATGTTTTGTTTATATATATAGGGACAAACAAAAATATATACATATATCAATACGTACATAATTACTTACATCTCAATAAATTGATAATAATGTGTTGTGTTCACTTGTCAATTTATAGTTATTATTAGGTATCACTGGAAAAAAATGGCAGGTAGATTTAAAAAAAAGGGTTTTACACCCATGGACGCAGTTTGGATTTAATAATTTTATTGCATCAGCAATTAGGTATGTAGCATAGGTATCTACATTTTTCTCGAGATTTCAAATTATTGTGCGTAGGTACCCTATGTTTTATTTTCGAACATGATATTATTAAATTTTAGCATAACAAGTTGTTCAAGGTTAGGAGTCATCATTATGGGTAGGTAGATTATCTACTTGACAAATGTCTCCTATGGACTTTTATACGCGCGCCGGTAATATTTATTTTGCTTAAAAAAATAAGAACCTACCTAACAGGCGCCAAGTCTAGGCAAAACTTATGTTTTTGGGCGATTCTCACAAAGTGAGCGTTTTTGGCTCATTGATCTGGCGCGATTTTTTTTTTAGTCTATCTATCTATAATATATAAAGCTAAATCTATAATATATAAAGCTAAATTACCACTGACTCACTGACTGACTCATCGGGGGCTTTTTTCGGGTTGAAGGGGGTTAAATTGGTTTTTTTGTTGTATGGGGGGGTTGTGTATTTTTTTAATCGATCCAGCTTTTTTTATTTTTTTTTCCAAAAATCCAAGATGGCGGCCGTTTTTCGAAAAAAAAGTTTAAAAAAATGTATAGAATGCCCAAGCGGCGCATAGCGTGTTGGAATTGTCTATGGAAAAAAGAAACGTCAAAGTTGTAAAAAATTAAAAAAACAACATGTCCGCGCCGCCATCTTGGATTGAAAATTGGTTTTGGACCCATGTTTGCGTGGTCGTAGTGTCGCCGTGTGCAAAGATAAGGGCAAACTTTCTTTAGAATATAGCCACAGGTATAGTCAACTGTCAACCAGTGACCATAGATTATAGAAAAACAAGATGGCGGCGCCGCTGGCGGCCATTTTGTTCCGGGAATTTTTTTTCCATTTTTAAACTGATTTTTCTTACTGATGGCAACACTGAATCGATTTGGTCAGTATCGGGCGGTGGTAGGATATTTATCGGTCTATTGGTAGGTTTTTTAATTTCTACCAAATTCATGGTAGTTTTTGGCACAGGGCCCTAAATATGAGTGAAAAAATTTTGACTTGTATCCAAATTCCGAGTATGCACATTTATGGCAACCCCGACTGGTATTAGCCTCAGGGTAGTTTTGGAGAAAAATTCTGGCAACACTGGTTTTGGCGGACAAAATAATTTTTTGGCAGACCCTTTTTTGGCTTATACTTTGAGCATTCCGGCAAATGGCAGAAAAAAAGTAAAAATGCCAAATGTTGCCATATATAGTCAGGTATATGGGAAAATTCCGATTTTTTCGATTTTCAATATGGCGTCGGCACTGGCCGCCATTTTGTGAAAAAGTTTGATTTTCGAAAATTTCAAAATGGATTTTTAGTGTGATGGCAACATTTAACAGAATTGCAATGTACGGGTCGGTTATCCGTTGGGCTTTTGTGTGTTGCCAAGTATAAAAATATTTTCAACTTTTTTGATAGTTTTTGAGATATGGTCCAAAAAGGTCGAAAGTAGAAGGACCAATATTTTAAATAAAAAATTGCCATGTGCTCACAGATTTAGCCCATTAAAATGACATTTGACCATTTTTATTATGGTGGCCTGGCAACACTCGGCACGGCGGGGAAAACAAATTTTTTGCCAATGCCTTTTTTGCCGAGTTGTCTGGCCGCCAAGATGCTTGGCAGAAAAAAAGTAAAAATGCCAATCGACGTCATATATAGTGTAGTATATGGAAAAAATATGAAATGTCAGACTTTCAAGATGGCGGCTGCGGTGGCGGCCATTTTGTAAAAAAAATGCGTTTTCGAAAGTAAAAAAATGGATTTTCGGGTAGATGGCAATATTTGAGCGGAGTGCAATGTACTAGGCCAATATGTGTATGGTAATGATGTATTGCCAGGTAAAAAAATAATTTCGACATTTTTGGTAGTTTTTGAGAAATGCCCCGAAATAGTCGAAAATAGAAATAACGACATTTCGCAAAAATTATTCCCAGGAGCATAGAGATGGGGCCCATTAAAATGACATTTGACTATTAATATCTCCGTCATCTGGCAACACTGAGATGGACGGTGGCTCAAACTTTTTTCAAAGGGGTCCCTTCGAGGGGTCCTGGTCGCCGACTTTGTATGACGCGAAAAAAAAGTGTGAATGCCATTTAGTGTGTAATATAGTTGTTACTGACTACTGGGTACCAAAAGTTGGAAAAACAAAATGGCGTATGAGCAGGCGGCCATTTTGTAAAAAAGTTAGGTTTTCGAAAAATTCAAAGTGATTTTAGGGGCAGAAGGGTGCGTCTGAGAAAAGAAAGTCCGGGAGCTCTTTTGGAGGTCTCCTAATTACCTATGAACTGGTGTAAAAATTTACCCCATTTTTAGGGTAATTTCTGAGATTTACCCCGGAACGTAAATTCGCGATATTTTAAAAACCAAGTATGAGGTCCTGTCAAAAATAGTCCACAGACCCCATTGAGGTCCCAAATGGCCTCATAAATTTAGCAGGAATAAAAAAAAAGCCAACTCAAAAATCACGATTTCCCATACAAGTGACGAACATTCTTACATAATATATGACGAACATACTTACGTTACTGAAAGTGACGAACATACTTGCGTTACTGGAGGTGACGAACATACTTATGTTACTGGAGGTGACGAACATACTTACGATACTTGATGTGACGAACATACTTACGATACTTGGTGTGACGAACATACATACGATACTTGATGTGACGAACATACTTACATTATTTAACGTGACGAACATTCTTATGGTATCTACTATGACATGCGAGACCGAAGGTCAAGCCCTGCGCAGGGCGAAGCCCGGAGCAGTGCCCCAAGGAGTATGCGCCCACTAATGAAAAAAAAAAACTATGCGAGGCCGCAGGCCGAGCGAGCCCATCCTCTTTTAGTTACGCTACCATAACACGCGAGACCGAAGGTCGAGCCCTGCGTAGGGCGAAGCCCGGAGCAGTGTACTAAGGAGTATTCACGCACTAATGAAAAAAAAACAGTTTGCGAGGCCGAAGGCCGAGCGAGCCCACCTTCTTTTAGTTACATTACTGTAATACGCGAGACCGAAGGTCGAGCCCTGCGTAGGGCGAAGCCCGGAGCAGTGCCCCAAAGAGTATTCACCCACTTATGAAAAAAAACTATGCGAGGCCGCAGGCCGAGCGAGCCCATCTTCTTTTAGTTACGCTACCATAATACGCGAGACCGAAAGTCGAGCCCTGCGTAGGGCGAAGCCCGGAGCAGTGTACTAAGGAGTATTCACGCACTAATAAAAAAAAAATTAGTTTGCGAGGCCGAAGGCCGAGCGAGCCCATCTTCTTTTAGTTACATTACTCTAATACGCGAGACCGAAGGTCGAGCCCTGCGTAGGGCGAAGCCCGGAGCAGTGTACTAAGGAGTATTCACCCACTTATGAAAAAAAAAAACTATGCGAGGCCGCAGGCCGAGCAAGCCCACCTTCTTATAGTTACGCTACCATAATACGCGAGACCGAAGGTCGAGCCCTGCGTAGGGCGAAGCCCGTAGCAGGGCCCCAAGGAATAATCACCTACTTATGAAAAAAAAACTATGCGAGGCCGCTGGCCGAGCGAGCCCATCCTCTTTTAGTTACGCTACCATAATACGCGAGACCGAAGGTCGAGCCCTGCGTAGGGCGAAGCCCGTAGCAGTGCCCTAAGGAATATTCACCTACTTATGAAAAAAAAACTATGCGAGGCCGCAGGCCGAGCGAGCCCAAGCTCTTTTAGTTACGCTACTGTAACAGGCGAGACCGAAGGTCGAGCCCTGCGTAGGGCGAAGCCCGGAGCAGTGCTCCAAGGAATATTTACCTACTAATGAAAAAAAAAACTATGCGAGGCCGAAGGCCGAGCGAGCCTACCCCCTTTTTGTTACACTACTAAAATAAGCGAGACCGAAGGTTTAGCCCTGCGTAGGGCGAAGCCCGGAGCAGTGCCCCAAGAATGATTCTTTAAATAATGAAAAAAAAATAGTTTGCGAGGCCGCAGGCCGAGCGAGCCAACCCAAGCCGCCAAAGCAACGCCGCGGAGGGCGAAGCCCGGAGCGGCTGGCGCCCCAAGGAGCCCCCACGCAAAACCGAATCAACGAACTACAAAAAAGCCCACCGCGTCCGCCCACGCGGACGGTACAACCCAGAATAGTATTTTCGCGAGGCCGCAGGCCGAGCTGCGTATCGCGAGGCCGCAGGCCGAGCTCCGCGTAGGGCGAAGCCCGGAGCGTCCAGCGTCGCAGACCTAGCTTGAGCACGCACGCGCGAAGAGCGTGCGGCGAAAGCTAGTTTTATACTAAGGATGGATTAATTAGAAGCCGAACGATGTAAAAGGCGTCATTATCAGGCCCTGCGATCACCAACCCGCCTGCCCAGCGTGGCGATTATGGGTATATCCTCAAGATGTTTGCCTTAAGTGGCGAACAACTGGAGAGGCCTATGTCCAGCAGTGGACTGTGATAGGCTGATGATGATGATGATGATGAATTCGCCAGGAAAATACAGGTGAGTTAGTAACAGAATTATGAGATTTTTTCAATCAATGGCAAATATATTTTGTTACGAGCACTCTAGGAATATGTTAACATTACCCTTATGTAAAGAAAACAAAACACTATATTTTTTGTACAGTACACAAAACACAACTCCATGTACATCAGGAGGTAATCAGTACATAAAATTTAGGAGCGATGCCTTACAAAAGCCAGGTTACGTTATGTTTATGCTTATAAATTTCTTCTCGAGCGACGTAGACACGTATGCTCCTCTTGCTGGCTTTCCGGGGACTGAGTTTAAAGAGATGTTGCAGTCCACATTGACGTCACAATAAACTCACACTAACACGAACTGTGATCTACCGCGCCAGATCAATTAGTGCTGTTCCGTTGGACAAATTTAAAATTACCGTATCTTTTTTCCTGAATGTTGTAATCACTTAAACTGTTTATTCTATTAATGTTAAATAATGCAAGTATCGAATGAAATATTAATAAACATCGATATCGGTATTTTTCTATTTAAAATATTTTTTTAAAGTTAAATAATTTGCGTTTGGACGCGCCAGTAAACTGAAAAATCGGGTGTTCAACAATTTTTTTTTAAAAAAGTATACATATTACATAAGTATTATATATTGACCATGGTAGATACCAATTTTATCTACTCACTTCAAGTGAACAATTTTAAGAAATCGTTTAAACACATGTGTTCTCAGGCTGTGGACACGTTTTTTTGTCTTTTCGGAGAATCGCCCTTTTATACATAATACCTACACCTTTTATACACAAGGAATCCATGATAGCGATACAACATTAGCAAAAATCGTAAAGAGAATGGGTGCCATTCATAGAAAAAATCATGTCATTCGTTTTTTTTGTCAAAATACAGAAGACGAACTTACAATCCTAATAAGCTAAAATTACGTTTCATTATATAAAATAACAAACGTCCGAATCTCGCCTTTACGATTTTCGAAGACTCCCCTCAATTTCTCTGGGATGCTAAGTACCATCAGACCCTTATCCCTATCCCTATGTCCGTGGGATCATCAAATCCTGCACAGAAACCGTTACAACGACAACAATCAGTGATGTACATAGGCCTCTCCCAATGTTCGCTACTTTGATCTATTCTGGGCTTCTCGCATCCAGCACTTCCCAGCCGTCCTGCGCAAAATCGTCGCTCCATCTTGCCTGAGGGACTGCGGACTGGACTCAATGTTAAAGTAAAATATTAGGCTTGAAGCTTACATAAATTAGGACCTAGGTAATTACCTAACAGGACTAGTGCACAAAGTGCAACATGACACTTGCAATCGCCTGGGACTCTGATTAAAGTTGGAATTTGACCTTTATTGATTGTGGCTATGAATGAACCATCTTGAGTTTCAGAATGGTTATAAGGAAGTGTAATTTGAGATCAATTTTTTATATTATATTAATACGTAACTATGGATACATGGTGTATAGTAAATAAATATATTATTTTAGGAGATTATGTATGTATATCTAAAATCAGGTATCGATGAGGATGAGAATGATCGTTCATGGCTCAATTTTGAAGTTAATGGGTAAATTCGGTAGGGAGTAGGTATGGGGATAGAGTAGAAGGTATCCCACCAAAAACATTCTGTAAGAAACTAGCCAAGTCTCGATGGAGCTGCTTGTTTATCTCTAAAAAGTAATGAAATCTAGACAAAGTCGTGCCAAGTCTAAGGTTCCTTACTGCGATTTCTTTATTATTATCGTTAATGTTGTGTGACTTGGCCGTTGAACATTTTTTATGGGTCAATGGGTGCAAGTCAGTATTGTTTGAAGTGGCTCATCAGGTTGAATATTTTTTGTAATGGTGTCGATCTCCGATAGTTTGGCTGGGCTTTTGTGTTTTCTAATCAGGGTCAGCAGGTAGGTACTCCAGATCTTCAATAATCCTAGTTTTTATAATTTTCCCTTTATGTGGCCATTAAACCCTAATTCTGTATCAAATTTCAGCTCTCTGAGTTTATGGAAAGTAGGTTTTTTATATAGTAGCTCGACATAATGGCTTCCCTACGCCTGATGGAAAGCGATAGAGAAGCCCAAGTCGCTGTGACAACTGGCATTTATATTATTTATTTGGCTGCGGTATTCTATAGGGTGGAGGTCCTTCCCCGGACGGGCAGCTCAATTTGAGCGAAGATTCGCTATGCCCTACCTTTCTTAAACTACCAGTTCTATTTTGATGATCATGAGTGAGTGAGTCTCTGTCGGAAATGTGAAACTTTCATTTCGCTTAACTTCGGAACTAAATGACCTACAGATTTGAAATTTTGGATTTTAAGTATGTGAGTTTACTGAATGACGAAAATTTCAGCGTACTGGCTTTTTTTTATTGTCATTAGTGGCAGACGGGCAGGCGGCCTGTCTGATGTTAAATAGTAACCGCCGCCCATGAACATCAACAATGCCAGGGGCACAGCTATGCTGCTGCCTACCGTGAGGAAAGAGCTCTCTTTAAACCACGCTTAAAGAAGGATATATTTTATCCAGAGGTTCTCTAATAGGGGCCTGAAAATGCGTTGAAATGGTTCCAGTAAAGGATGGTACAGCAGTGTTTGCTTCGCGCTCGACTTGGCGGGTGCACTGCCATGCCCCCCCGATAGGAAAACCTCTACCGGTAGGAGAAATACTCTACCGGAACCGATTGCAGGACACGGCGCCGTCCTTAAAGTTGTTCAAAAATATGTAGGTGTACTTACACTGTACCTCGGAGTTAGGTAACAGTGAAAAACAACTTTAAGGAAGAGTTGAATAGGAGAATTCAGATAGGCTGGGCAGCGTTTGGGAAACTACATCGAGACTTCACACAGTCGATCCCACAGTATCTACAGACGAAAGTCTTTGATCAGTGCGTTCTATCGGTTATGACATACGGAGCCGAAACGTGGACACTTACTCTACGGCTAGTCCACAAGTTAAAGTTCGCTCAGCTAGCTATGGAAAAGGCTATGCTCGGCGTCTCTCTGTGGGATCGGATCCGAAATGAGGTAATCCGGCAGAGAATCAAAGTCACCCAGCTCACATAGCTCGCCTTGTTATTTAGTTGAAATGGCAGTGGGCTGGCCACATAATCCGCAGAACCGATAACCATTGGGGTCAAAGAGTTTTGGAGTGGAGACCGCGTCTCGTCATACGTAGTCTAGGACGCCCTAAGGCCAGGTGGAGTGACGATTTGCGCAGTACGGCTGGCAAGTGCAGGATTCGAGATGCCCAGAATCGATCAAAGTGACGAACATTGGGAGAGGCCTATGTCCAGCAGTGGACTGATGAGAGCCGATGATGATGATGACATTTTCAGGGTCGTGAAGCATTGGTAAGACCAGGCGGGATGGTTGTGTGTATCTTATTTAACCAAATGTAGTTGTTATTATTTATTTATTTATTTTTATGACAGAGGGGGTAATCGGGCCTGAAGGTCACCTGATGGTAAGTGATCACTTCAGCCCATAGACACCGCAACGCCAGGGGAGTCACAGGTGCGTTGCCGGCCCTTGAGAAATCTGTAGGCTCGCTTCTTGAAGGTCCCTAGGTCCCTAGGATTAATAATTACAATAAGAATTCTGATACAACTTTGACGTGCGATAACTCAGCTCCGATGCTAATTAATTATATGTATGTAATCCATAATGAAAAATGTTCCTATAGAATTACTCTTTCAAAATTCATAACTTTCGTCAGTGGCCGCCAAAATGACCCAAACCCCTTTCTGAAACCCTAGGGACTAAGTAGTGTTCTCTAATAATATATGATGAGAGCAATATAATATATCTAGAAATAGTTTATATAGTAAAAATTAATTTACACTCATAAGAAACGTGTAGGTACCTACTAAACATGTTTATCCCGATCAAAAGAGCAAGTCGGTACTCTCAAAGCATAATATGTATTAATTGACTCCAAGTAGCTAGTGAATATACGTAATTTATGCAATAAAGGTCTTTCTTTCCGTAAACAAACTGAAAACAGTATAATGTCATTATCATTAATAATTATGTTATCAATTAGGTATATTATAATAATGTTAGTACGAGTACATAGAATGTATAGCCAATAAGTACGGTCAGTTTACAGAAATAAATTAAATTGTTGTTATGGTTAGTTTTTCTTTTTTTACCGACTTCAAAAGAGGAGGAGGTTCTCAATTCGTCTGTATGTATAATTTTTTTTTTTATAGTGGCTCGACATAATGGCTTCCCTACGCCTGATGGAAAGCGAAAGAGAAGCCCAAGTCGCCGTGACAACGGGCAAGTAACTGGTCAGTTACCTGTCAGTTGCCACCGCCATGCCGGCCCAACCCTAACCCCCCACGAGCTCCGGAAACCCTACTCACCGGCAGAAACACGACCCAGAGGTCATTTGACTGCGGTATTCTATAGGGTGGAGGTCTTTCTCCGGACGGGCGGCTCAATTCGAGCAATCGCTATGCCCTACCTCTCTTAAGATACATAATGCGGTAGCATTATACCTAATTTAAAAAGATAAATTAATAAGATATTATTGTTATAAAATGTAGAATTATTATTGTGTGTTACGTTTTTGAATCCGTTTGTATGAAGACTATTGAACGAGTACAAATTTGTGATTTTGAAATTGTGATTGTGGCATTGAAAAGTTTTGATGGTAACGGATATTTTTCATGAAGCGATCACATTCTTAATAAATAATGGATGGCGCGTTCGGTTTCTTTCATTGTTCGTTAGGTACTTTTGACAAAACGTTCACCTTTTAGCGGCACACATACCTACTTGGTCTGTAATGTTCTATGAGTACATATCGAGTTCGATTTAGTACAAAAGACTCAGATTTATTTCTGAAAACAACGTGCTCAGACATATTTAGGAGCAATTTTGTTTTCTTAATGGAAACACGACTAATTATGTCGCAGGGACTGCATCCGCTATTGACCTTTGACACGCTCACTTGTGCCAAGGTTTCAATTTAGCGTCATCATTTTACGTGATTTGTTGGAAATAGTCCGAGTACACTTTGTATTACAATAGCATGACAACAACAACAGTGGATAATGTACCTATCAGTTATAAATTCTCAGAATCATAAATGAAGCAACATAGCATGTGATGAGAACCTAAAATAAAAATCTAAAATATGGCTTCTTACTTAATAAAAAAACTCGCAAATAATTCTCACGACGAGTTGAGGGCATGCATGCGACGTCACGCGATGCGCTTGGATGCGGCACGCGGCGGGTAGCTAGACAATGATAACTGTCAATTACAGCAAAGATTATCCTGGGTTTCATTGGATCCAACAAGAGGGACGTAATCTGCTCAGCTATTCTCGACGGTCGTTGATCTAATTGAGCATTTGAGCGGTGCGTGCGTGCTAATGGGCTAATTACGTATATGAGACGTCAATTGGTGAGTCAACGCAGGACGCGGCGCGGTCGTGGGTGGCAGACGGCATGGCTCCGGCCAACACTGACATAGTTTGTTATCGTGATTTAACCTCACGATTCTTAATCTTTACTCAAAAACTGAGTGTTCTCACGCAGAGGCATACGCAAGGTCTTTATTATTTTTCATTTGTATGTTTAAGCCCAGTTAACAGAGACTTGTTAAATCGAAGAATATCAGTAAACCACAAGGAAGTGTGGTTTGCGATTTCATAAAACAAGTAATATAATAATTGTTATACCTACCTACTTGTTGTTAAAATTCATATTAGGGATTTTGAAGAATAGCGCTTATCCACCTACGTAACTCAAATTGAGAACAAATTGGACCTGTAAAAGTATGTAACTTTTGCCAAAGTAAGTAGATTTAAATCAAGCAACAATAAATCATAACAATCCTGTTATTTTCATTGTAGCATTTGACCTTTCTTCTCTCGTTCGATGATAAAAGATGTCTTATATTAACATTAAACACTTTACCCTTTTGATACAGTAAATTAATGAGATGAGTTATAACAGGAGCTGTGTTTTGATAAACACTGTTCTTGTTATAACTGATATCTATCATTAATTTGAAATGGTGACCTGGTGGTCATTATGTATTTCGCAGAATAACACTTATTCGCTATGTCAATTAGCCTGTTCGGCGCCGAGTTGTCTCCCTAAAATCGTCATTAATCTATATATTCTAGCAATTTGTACCTACTCGGATCGGTGGTGTTATCGCAGTATTGCTTACTCTCAAAGAAACTGGTATAAATTGTGCTTCTAACTTTCGCTGCGAGAGCGCCGTATAACGGCTCGCGAGAGACACGTGCCAAAAAAAGATGAAAAAAAAACAAGAACAAGCAGTTTGCGCGTAACGGCGCGCGGTAGCAACTCACTTGCTTCCACTTGATCGCATGCTTAAAATAATTAAGAACAGAATTTATTTATACACTAGCTGTGCCGGCGGCGTCGCACGCGTGGATATCGGGTTTCAAAAATAACGGACTTCCATAAAATGGTACCTGAATTTTAAGTTAGACCTCTAGCAATACATTGGTGAAAACCGCATTCAATTCCATGCAGTAGTTTTCGCGTGATGCGCGATCAAACATACAGATAAAATTTTCTCCCGTTTTCCCGTTACTGCTCTACTCCTATTGATTGTATCGTGATGAAAAGTATACTATAACCTGCCCAGGAGTATGAAGAATAATCGTACCAAGTTTCATTAAAATCCGTCCAGTAGTTTTTTTTTCTATAGCGAACAGACAGACAGACAAAAATTTTACTGATTGCATTTTTGGCATCAGTATCGATCCCTAATCACCCCCTGATAGTTATTTTGAAAATATAATTCATGTACAGAATTGACTTCTCTACAGATTTATTATAAGTATAGAAGATGATACTGAATTTTATGACTTGCTCTTTGAACTTTTTATGCGTTAACGTTTCAAGCATCAGTTGGTGATGTTTTATAAAAAACATGAATGGTCATTGGCAAATAATTTCATTTGTCATAAATTGATCAGATTCTCCAAATTGGCCGCAAGTTTGTGCAAAACTAGCACAGTTATGTCGTGATTGACGAAGAAAAAAGTAAAGAGCATAAACCAGGGCACAACCCTACCACCAAAATCGAAAACGATCGTAAGACTAAGGAACAAATTTAACAATTTCAACATTACAAGATAGTCAGTTCCCTACTTCTTATCATCTTGACAAGGGTGGTTTCAAAATTTTTTATGATGCGGTGACGACAGAACAGCAATTGTGATTCTTCTCCACTTGTTGTAAGTATTGCGGTACTCAGCTCCACGGGATCAGCGAAAATAGCGTCTTTCGTGCGCATACCTTTATAATAAATATCAGACAACATCACATACATTGCTCCGATCCCAAAGTAAGTAGCTTAAGCACTTATGTTATGGGTATCAGAACAACGAAGGTACCACAAATAAATACCTACTTAAATACGAATATAAACACCCAGACACGGAATAAACACAAGTGTTCATCACACGAATGTTTGTCCCGGGTGGGAATCGAACCCACGACCCTTGGTTCAGAAGGCAGGGGTCACCAATTGAGCCACCGAGCCAGTCAAAATAAATTATAATGCACTTAGTCCCTATTCCTAAACTAACACAATTCATAACTTTATCCAATTTCTCTTCAATTATATACATGTTCGTTGGTAGACATGTTACGTTTCAAGTTTATTGTTCTTATGTAATACATTTAAAATACCATGCCTGTAAAAATTAACAATAGTTCAAAGCAAAAATTCGTTCACAAAATCACGCATTACCCGATAAAAAAAAATATAGCACAGTTTAGACAGCATCAGTACATCTGCCCAGCACGTGCGAGCTCCAATCAAAATAACACATCACCACCTGCCAATCGAACTTTCAATCATTGTTCACCGCACACTCATCGCGCAGGCTCGCCGCTCATGGCCTCCATTTATCACTGTAACATTTATCTTCCATATCTATTATTGTTATACTTTTGTAGCAGGTGCGAGAACTAAAACATAGTAACTCTCACTTATCGTCTCAGACGTGAAAAAGGTAAAACTGATGATGACGGACATGCGAACTGATAATAAGCGATCAGTTCTGTTTAGTTCCAGCCCTTATCTTCGTTTCGAACGTATTCTGATGAGTAATACATTTTGTAACAATTAAAGCACAGATAAAATACAATTTTAATGCCTGAGGGAATTTCAATGGAACATTTTGTTACGCTAATCGTCGGCGAAATTGATGTATTATGGGCAAATTATAGCAAAATAAAGGAAGTTTTTGCTAATTGTTAATGATGTCATTAACAACATTTTTTTACACCTGGCTTATTAAGCTTTTCATTGTTTTGTTAATACCGATATCGAGTTTTTTAATGGACGTGCGTAATTTTGGATACAATATAATTAATATTATAACCGCAATAATAAACAATTTTGCATTATCAAGCATTTTTTATAATTGTAAGTAGATCAATAAATTAAATGTAGTAACATCGGAAAATTGGTTAGGTCATTTGTATGATTTATTGCACAACTTATTTTACTTTTGACAACAATGGCCGAGGCGGAAATCTATTACATGATGCGAGTAACGGGGACACGGCTGTCAAGAAATATTATGATCTCAGATCATCAGACCAATCATTTATACAGTAAACCTTACTTTCAACAACGTTATAAATGTGAAAGAGCTATATTTTAACATATATAATGCAGGATTTTAGAGATACCTCAGCTACAAACCGTTTTAGTGTTAATATGATGCGAGTCATAAGACCTACATGAAAATCTGTACTTGTGTATTTGATTATAATATTTATATTGAAAGAATTTATATTATAATGAAAAGAAAAAATGTTTACCTACTTCTAATTTTTTTTCACAGTACTTAGGTACCTACTAAAAATTTAATGAGACAGCTTATTTTATTCAAATGGAAAAATGTATGAAAACTAAACTAGAATGATCCAGTATTTTACGACTGCATGTCTCTGAAGGAAGAATGTGTGTGTGAACGAATAACGAAGACGAGGAAGGGGGCGAATCAAATACAACCGAAGCACCGACCGAAGTGACTATTGACAGGCGTTGGAGCGATGGTAATACGTAGGGTGTTTTGCAACATGAATAATTTCATGTAAACCGAATTGACCTGGCCAAGGTCCCACAATACACGAGTCATGTGAGTACACGGCTCTTCAGGTTAATTGGTTAAACCGTGTCTCCAATTGTGTGACGAACGCAAATACTCGTAACTCGTTGTAGCCTTCGTAGTATTTGTACAGTTTTTAGAATTGTTATTTACCCATACGTCAGGACAGGAATCCATTTAGTATACATAATATCTACTGATTATTCATTAGGTGTGGCCGCCATAATTTTCCTAAACCGTAATAAAATACTGAAAGACCAATCCAATTACCTGTTTACTCTAACAAATTCCAATTGCCTTGCCTGAAAATGTCGACCTATGTACATTTTCGGCTGTAATAAAAAACAACAAGAATAAACCCAATGTCTGCAACCTTATTTTTTAATAAAGAGGAATGCATTAGGCACCTTCACGCCGCCTCAGGGGGGAGACGACGAGGTATGTGGGACTCACACCTCCCAGACTGGAAGGGCATAATCCATAAGCCCCCCCCTGTGTCGCCGGTGGGCAGCAACTGGCAGGGACTCGGGTAGCGCCGAAGCATACGTCATACGGCCGCATCAACGTCTGCAACATAGTAGAATCATGCCATAATGTCAAAAAGTGGAATTCGTAGCGGTTGTACGGAGTTCCTTACTAATGGGATCCAATAATGCCGACTTTTTCATACGTCTTGGTCAGACGTACGAAATTTACAGTCATAAAAATCCTAGTGATCCACCCGGACCAAAGACGAACAAAAAATTTGTCTAGTATGTGTATAAATTTATTACTCGTAGCATGTCGTAGCTGATTCGTAGCCGAGAGAGTTTTTGAAATTTTGTAAATGACATGCTTTTACAGTAAACAGTACCCTTTGATTTGTGTTTCCGAAACTGTAGGTTGAGGATTTTAGCTCGTTGGTAGATCGACATGGCAAATTTGCCAGCCTGGGTGGTTTTAGGAGATGCAGGTACTAAGTAATTATGATCCTACAAAGAACAGATGACATCACTGATAGAATTTTTCAATTTTCAAACAAACTATCACTTACCTTTTACTATACCTTACTGGGGGTTCCCTTCATCATCATCTTATCTTCTTTATCAGCCTATGGCAGCCCACTGCTGGACATTTCCAGTTGTTCGCCACTTAGGGCAAACATCTGGAGGATGTATCCTTAATAACCACGCTGGGCAGGTGGATTGGCGATCGCAGCTTCTCGCTCCGGTGACGCTGCTGCCCGTCATCGGTCTGTGGTATTTGACTACGTTTTCAATTGTTGCTTCATACAATTTGTTACTACTCTTATATCGTTTAAATTACAGTCTTCACCCTTTCCATTTTGCTATTGTCTTATCGGTTGTCTGGAAGAGAATCTTCATGGCGATAAGACCATCGAAATTGTACAGCAACTGTACCTATACTTTGCGTAATTCTAAGTAAATGTTTAGTGGTAAAACTAAGATTTTCCCTTGTATTATGAAAATCTGATTTGATCGGAGGCGTCTCCTAGAACAACATAGTAAAGCCCATTTCCTATCCTATATTCAACCGGAACCTACGGTTAATACGCGTTTTGGGTTTAACGCTTTAGCCATTGCGCCACCGAAGGATTCACCACCGATCACTTATTAGGATATGGAGATGAGATTTTCTTGTTGTTACATTAATGATTAGAGGGGCAGTTAAGATGGTCCAAGAGAGAAGGGACAGGAGCTCACCCTGGGGTGTGGGGGGGTGATGCAGCTGAGTGCGGGGTGCGGGGTGGCGGGGTGGCGCGGAGGCGGGTCGCGGCGGGCGGGGCCGGCGCTGGCGGGTCGGCGACGCCGCCGCGTCTGGCGCGGCCGCCGGCGGCCGGTCACTCCGCGAGCGAGCGCCGCGCCGCGAGCACGCCATGCGCGCCCTCACACACACACGCCGCGCGCGAGACCACTCCCGCGCACCACACCGCGCCAGTGATGTTACCAAACTCCGCTGTTATGTGCCTTCGGTCCGTTCCTGAACGAGTGCTTTGTTTGTTCCCGAAACGTTGATTGTGCCCCACGAGGATATCGCTGATTTTGCGTGCCTGTTGACGTTGGATGCGTTAAAATTTCGGGTGAGTGAGAGAGGCGAGCGGTCGTGCGCCCGCGGCCGGTTTGACCGCATTATTTTCGAAATACGTACGCCGCGATCCGGTCGACCGCGCTAGAATGATCAAAACATTATAACAACAACATAAATTCAACGAGTTGTGCTTGTACCTGTACAGGTACAAAAGTGATACCTGTAGGTATCACTTTTGCCTCGTTTGCTGTCCAATAATGCTAAGTTTCGCGACTTGGTTTGGAGTCTTTTGGTTGTGGTTTGGGTCGAGTGTTTGGGTTTGGGTCGAGTGCAGCCGATGGGGCGCGGAGGTCGGGAGCAGCGCAGGCGCGGCGAGCGCAGCGTGGCACGGCCGTGTTTACAAGCGCGTGCGCCAACGCCGAGCGGGATGCGTTGATGTCTTTTACTGAACGCTTTTGGAAAGTGTTTGATCGTGAAATCCGTATTGCCATCGGTGTTTATGTAACATAACAGCTTATTTTGGTTTTATAATAAGATTTTGATTAAAATTATGCCAATTTCCCGCGTTATTCGGTGATAAGGCGCCGTAGGTGTTTGTATAGCTTTCGAATAGAATGCAAAGTGGTTAGATACGAATGCGTTTGAAACTTACGTAGGTAGTTTATTCGAGTTTATGAGACAATTTTTCTTAACTTTTGAACAATTTTAGTCGTAATTGTTAATGAAAAAATAAGAGTCCCCTATTAATTTTGTCTGAGAATTTTATTGAATGCGATATAATTTACATTACCTAAAACTATATACTTGAATATTTATGTAGAAAGCATCTCTTACACTAGTTATTGTTATTCTATATGTTTAATATTAAACATTCTTATAAAGAATGTAGTTTATATAAAATAAGCTATATCCAAACACAATGTTGGTCGGTCGCGGTCATTGGTTGCTTATTAGAATATAAATGGAAAGCTCACCATTGACTTGAGGGTGGAAGGTGCGTAATTTATAAATGTTTGCTAGTATTACATTTTTCATCATCTCCACAATATACTTAATTCCCTGGCCCGTTGTACAAATTACCTATACGTTACTTTCTTCTTACTTATTATTGGTAATAAGATAATCCTTTAGGGTAAAAATGGACCACTGTCACTTCACACAACTTGTTGCCACTTGTCACTACACTGCACATGACTTGCATACCCTACCTGAGCTCTCAGCCAAGCCGACGACAACCAACCTAACGAGCTGGTCTGGGCGTGACAACTAATCCTTGTACCCATTCATGGTATTATGCACACAAATATTCCATATTGTTGCGAACAATGAGGGGGTGTGGCTTCATAATGTCATACTTTTTACACAAGAATAGACGGGGACTTAAAAATAATAATATCTATTTCGGACGAAATATAACGGTTGGTTCAATCTACGTGTCGTCAGTTTACACTGGTCGGGCAGGGAAGAGGGAGATGCTTGGCATGAACCCTTGTCACATTTACTCAGTGCCATTTTTGTTTTTACTACTGGTATTAAGTACTTCCTAATGCGATTATAGTTTGTTCGATTTATTTGGGATACCTACCAGATAGGTATCATCATTCTAAACAGTGATAAAATAATTTGTGAGTGGTTTTCCTATAAAACAATATTCATTAATGTAAATTTGAATTGGATTGCACTGTTACATTATATTACATTATACATGGAACATTCATATACCTACCTAATTGGATTTCGTTGTTTCTGATTAATTATTATAAACTAGCTGTGCTCGCGACTTCGTCCGCGTGGAATAGTTATTTTTCCCCCGTTTTTTTTACATTTTTCATTATTTCTTCGTTTTTAATAGTTGCAGCGTGATGTTATATAGCCTAAAGCCTTCCTCGATAAATGGTCTATTCAACACAAAAATAATTTTTCAATTCGGGCCAGTAGTTCCTGAGATTAGCGCGTTCAAACAAACAAACTTTTCAGCTTTATAATATTAGTTAAGATGATTTGTATGTTTAGTTTCCTTGAAGATTGAAATTCTACACAGGTTTTATTGAACTAACGATAATATTTATAGGCACTTCGTGCTAAATAAACTTCAAGTAAATCATGTCGGGACAGTAGGTGTAACTAAGTGTTTTTAATTTCATAGTTAGACCTCCTTTCGAAAAATAGATTATTTCAAACTAATTTGTAAGCTTTCAAGATTATAAGGTGCAGCGCAGCAGACGGCACACTTTTTGTGCGATAGAGTCTGCGTCTGAGACATTTAAAAAGAGCGTCTAGGTCTGCCGACGGAATATTCGAAGATGTGCGTCGTGTGCGTTGAGTCTGTGAAATATCCGCGACAGATTTTTGCGCGTCGTGTGCGTTACTGCATATAATTGCAAAAAAGTGCGTCACGGATAGTCTGTCGTCTGCGCTGCCCCTAAGTATGTAATCCAGTATATGTATATGTAAATATTATGCTAGCGTTCCTATTTTATCACTTATTACATTTATAATCTAGTTAAAGTCTTTGAAGATAATGGGAATATAATAAATACTTTAATTGTTCTCTCAGTTTCAATTTTAATATATTTATATTACAATATTTGCTAACGCTAATAGCTACAAATTTTATCGGTTAATTTTGTTCCTTTAAACATTACTTAATAATATTATAATTAGCGTATCTACATTAAAATATTATTGATCAAACAATAGTTCGCAGTTTTCCCATGAGACCAACATGTCCCGCTAATCCTACCTATTTAACGATCATTGTCAAGCTTTTTGGCATCCTGGCCTGAATCTTGTTGTAATTGATTTAATTCGACATTACGAAATCTATATCTATACTTATAAGAAATCTGTAGAGACGTCAATTCTGTACATGAAATATTTTTTTCGAAATAACTATCAGGGGCTGATTAGTGATCGATACTGATGCCAAAAATGCAATCAGTAAAATTTTTGTCTGTCTGTCTGTCTGTCTGTCTGTATGTTCGTTATAGAAAAAAAAACTACTGGACAGATTTTAACGAAACTTTGTACGAATATTCTTCATACTCTTGGGCAGGTTATAGTATACTTTTCATTTCGCTACAATCAATAGGAGCTGGGGCCCTACTACAGAAAACGAAAACGATCGTACGTTGAACGGATCGCGTATTTTTGCCACATAAATCCCTCTCATTTGTCCCTCCCGTGTTCTAATATACGAACTAAAATTCGCCAACGTCGATTTTCAATAATTTAATTGATATATTAGAACACGAGAGGGACAAATGAGAGGGATTTATGTGGCAAAAATACGCGATCCGTTCAACGAACGATCGTTTTCGTTTTCTGTAGTAGGTGACGGGAAGTGTGTGGGAAACGGGAGAAATTTTCGATCGGGTCACACTGTTACTGGCTGAGAAAAATATTCGCATCGAGTAACAGTGTGGCTCAAGTGTGACTCGTTGCGAATATTTATTCTCATCTAGTAACACATATTTTAAATAGTGTTACTCGATCGGAAAAAAAATCTCAACGAGTAACAGTGTGACCCCATGCAAATTTTTGTTCTCATCTAGTAAGACTGGAGTGTGAACAATCTTACTCTTTCGAAAAAATCAAACTCAACAAGCAACAGTCTGACTCAATTTGAACTTATTTTATTAAAAAACATAATTTAAAATGATGAAATAATCCGAATAAGTAAGACTGTTCAAACTCCAGTCTTACCAAATGAGAATAAAAATTCGCATCAGGTCAGACTGTTACTCGTTGAGATTTATTTTTCCGATCGAGTAACACTATTTAAAATAAGTGTTACTAGATGAGAATAAATATTCGCAACGGGTCACACTATTACTCAATGCGAATATTTTTCTCAACCAGTCACAGTGTGACACGATCCGGTGTGACTCGTTGAGAACAAACGGAAATTTTTATCTGCATGTTTGATCGCGCATCACGCGAAAACTAATGCATGGAACTAAATGCGGTTTTCACCAATGTATTGCTAGAGGTCTAATTTAAAATTTAGGTACCATTTTATGGAAGTCTGTTATTTTTGAAACCCGATATCCACGCGTGCGACGCCGCCGGCACAGCCAGTCTAAAATAAACTTCGATGGTCAGGGCGAATATGTAATGAGGACGTTTACATTGTGTGCCGGTGCATTCATTAGAAATATCTAAGATAAACCCGCCACTGCCGGTCGAGCACAACGCGCGCGTTGTGACCTGTGGGCCCGCACAATACTGAGCCGATTCTAGAAATTCATCTACGTACTCTGCTGGAAATATAGCTTTTATTAATTATTGTGATACAATCCTGACCTATATTATCATAATAACCCATTATTTTATCATTAATATAATAATTACCCTAGAGGTGTATGATAGTAAAAACTAGAGTAGGTACAGAGTTGATAGGTATGCTCTATTATCTCAGTATCAATGTTGGTTGCTGCTGGACGGAAGTAGGGAATTTTTTATCTTTGCTTTGAATACATGTTGTAACAATTATTATAAAAGCAATCAATACAATATTGTACAATATTGCGTTGCGACTAAGAAACCGGGCTGGATCACTTTTTAATTACCCTAAACGAGTTTACATACATTACTATAAAGTTTATAGTAATTATTATCGATTAGTTTTACGACTATTTGTGTTAAGTATATTTTTTTAGATGAGAGCCGTCAATAGTTTGTTCTAATGCAATATAGATTTAGTAATGGAGATTATAGAGAACAAAATAACTCATTTGATAATGATATATCAACAAATATTAATGTGTAATTTTCATCTTTCCAGGTGGGTCGAGGAGAATTATGCGTGGGGCGTGCGCGTGCGCGGTGGTGTGCGCGTTGGTGGCGCTGTGCGCGGGCGCGCGCTTGGACGAGGCGTCGCGCGCCGCCGCCGAGCAGCAGCTGCTGTCGCTGCTGGGCCTGCCGCGCCGGCCCGCGCGCCGCCTCGCGCCGCCGCCGCCCGTGCCGCGCGCCCTGCGCTCGCTGTACGCGCACGGCGCCATCCCCGCCGCCGCCGCCAACACTGCGCGCTCCTACCACCACACGCCCAGCGCGCTCGACGACCGCTTTCCCCGGCGACCACCGGTTCCGGCTCTACTTCAACCTGAGCGCCGTCCCGGCGGACGAGGCCGCGCGCGGCGCCGACCTCACGTTCCAACGCGCGCCCGGCGCCACCTCCGACCAGCGCCTGCTGCTGTACGACATCGTGCGCCCCGGCCGCCGCGGAAAGACCGAGCCGATCTTGCGGCTGCTCGATTCTGTGCCGCTTCGAGCGGCCGACGGCGCCGTGCGCGCTGACGCCGTGGGTGCGGCGCGTCGGTGGCTAACGGAGCCGGAGCATAATCATGGACTTCTAGTGCGTGTTATAGAGGAAGATGAAAAGAGTTCGAACGCTAAAGTGCCCCATGTGCGTGTGCGGAGACGAGCGACAGAAACGGAGGAGGAGTGGCTGGCGCTACAACCGCTGCTGCTGCTGTACACGGAGGACGCGCGCGCGCGCGAGGCGCGGGAGCGCGGCGAGTCGCGGCTGACGCGCACCAAGCGCGCGGCGCGCAAGGGGCACCGCTCGCACGCGCACCGCAAGGAGGCGCGCGAGATGTGTCAGCGGCGGCCCCTGTACGTGGACTTCGCCGAGGTGGGGTGGAGCGACTGGATCGTAGCGCCACACGGCTACGATGCCTACTACTGCCAGGGCGACTGTCCGTTCCCACTGACGGACCACCTGAACGGCACGAACCATGCGATCGTGCAGACGCTGGTCAACTCGGTGAACCCGGGCGCCGTGCCGAAGGCGTGCTGTGTGCCCACGCAGCTCTCGCCCATATCGATGCTTTACATGGACGAAGTGAACAATGTGGTGCTCAAAAACTATCAGGACATGATGGTGGTGGGATGCGGCTGCCGATGACGAAGGCGCCCCCACGCCGGGTGCGGACCTAGTGATATACTCGTGGACCCAGTGTACATATAGTAGCGGCCTCGATAAATTGTACATATATATTTGTGTATATATTCGTGTAATTACTATTTTATTGAAACGAAAATATATTAAACCATATAATTATAAATTTATTGATTTTCATTGAATTCCTTATATATAGGGTACGAGAAATAGTCAAATTATTGTACGTTCGAGTAGATACCTGATTAGATACAAATTACTAACTAGAAACAACGCATAGGTGACGACATTGTGTAATAGAAGTAATCAGATTGCTACTTTTATCACAAGAAGATATTCTACTTCTTGAAATAAACAGATAAATTAATTAATAGAATAGTTGTGACAATGACAGTAAAAAAATTAATATTAAATGTCATAAGGCGCAATGACACCAACGCAGATGTCTGGAGTATCAAAAAACAGGGTAAACGCAACTTCAGACAAATACCCGTACCTTTCTCATTGGTAAAATCCAGTGAATATTTTTTGGCCAACGTTGGATTTGACCCCGTTGAGACCTATGACACTGTCAAAACATATTTTAAAATATGCTGATCTATACGTTACACAATTCATACTTATAAATCTTTATTGAAAGAAATACGAAGCTTAATAAGGATATGTTAAGTTTTTGTACATAATCACCCTATAAATAAATTGATGGCACCAGTCGTTATTTTCCGGAAACCCATAATAGCATAAAAATAACGTTTATTGCTTTTGTAACAACTAATAGCTACCCTAATAGGTACCCTATTATTGATAAATAGGATAAAGAGATAACCAACTGCTGATTCTGCTTATTGCTTTTCCAGTAACACTAGATAAAATTAATTGCATAGCTCGCTTTCCATATCACACACTAATTATCAAGACAAACGAGAGTGTGTCAGTCGAGTTCCAGTGGAGGTATTACATATACACAATGATCGATATCGGCTATAGACCCATTTCCCTTCTAAGCCACGTCTATAAGCTGTTCTCTAGAGTGATCACGAACCGTCTTGCGCGAAGACACGATGAATTCCAACCGCTGGAACAGGCTGGGTTTCGGAGCGGATACGGCACCATAGACCACATCCACACAGTGCGGCAGATTATACAGAAGACCGAAGAGTATAATCAGCCCCTGTGTCTGGCATTGACAACGTGGACACTAACGGTAAGGCTAGTCCACAAATTAAAAGTCGCTCAGCGAGCTATGGAAAGGGCTATGCTCGGCGTCTCTCTGCGGGATCGGATCCGAAATGAGGTGATCCGGCAGAGAACCAAGGTCACCGACATAGCTCATCGGATTAGTAAGCTGAAGTGGCAGTGGGCTGGCCACATCAGCCGCAGAACCGATAACCGTTGGGGTAAACGAGTTCTGGAGTGGAGACCGCGTATCGGCAAACGTAATGTAGGACGCCCTCAGGCCAGGTGGAGTGACGATTTGCGCAGGACGGCTGGCAAGTGCTGGATGCGAGAAGCCCAAAATCGACCTAAGTGGCGAACATTAGGAGAGGCCTATGTCCAGCAGTGGACTGACACGGGCTGATGATGATGATGATGAGATATCGGCAGTCTAAAAGACAAGTCGCCTACGAGTATAACAAAGGATTACTTAGTTATTTAAACGATTTATTTTAACGATATATTTAAATGATATAGCGCATACCAAATTCAAATGGGGTAAACTAAAAAAATATATTTGTTAAATACATAAACATTATTTTGTCTCTGCTCATTAAAAGGATATTTTAGTGTACAAGGCGGACTGATGCGACTACGCACGCTGTACGCATGTGTCAACGACACAACACAACCGCCTGAATCTTTATTTTGAACTCGGATCGTTGCCATGATAACGTAACAGCTCTCGAGCACTACGCAGTTTGATTCTAGTTATTGTTTTTGTGAGACCTGTTGTAATGGTTTGCCGAAAAAATGGTGAATAAAATAATTAAGCAACGAATTGTCGTAAAATTTCACATGAAACTTGGAAAAAATTCTACGGAAACTTATCGTTTATTGAAAGAAGTGTAAGTGTAATGATTCTTGCTCAATCACGTGAACGAATTCGAAAATAAAGACCCGAATTGTGGAAGAACAAATCATGGTGTTTGTTCTGTTTCGTCAAGACAATGCGCCTGCTCATTGCGCCTTGTCTGTTCAGACGTTTTTGGCCAGACATGGCATTCCAGTGTTGCGCCAGGCACCTTATTCGCTAGACTTAGCCCCATGCGACTATTATCTTCCCCAAGATCAAATCGGCAATAAAAGGCACAAGATTCGAGTCGGTGGAAGCGGTTAAAGAAAAAGCGGCAGAACTACTGAAGGGGCTAACCAAAATTGAGTCTCTACAGATTTATTATAAGTATAGATGTGCGATAGGTATATAAATATATTTATTTGAAAATAAGTTTTTTTTCTTCAGTTCTCACAATATGAATTTAGGCTTCTAATTTAGTCAACCATCAAAGCAGCTCTAGGACAGCCATTAGGATGTTAATTGTTTTAAATAAGTACATGAGACACGGTACCTGTTAAGTTACTTCTTAATTTATCAGGTTAGCCGAATGACTATCCATGAAAGTTCCATCAAAATCAGACCAGCCAATTCAGATAAACATCTTTCATTACATTACAAGGGTGTTGTAAAGCTTTAGTTCTATTGATCCCTAGGTAAGACTTGCAAACCTTTGTGTTGATCAGTTCCATAATAGATTTTATCATGCAATTATATAGTAATGAATGGGCATATAGGAAACGGCACCCATATTCTTACAACTTAAATCTCGGTAGCTACATAGAGAAATGCAACGTCAGCAGTGAACACCTGATGTTTAAATCAAAAGGCTTGATACGAGGCATGTAGTCAAAATAACTTTTGTTAATTTGCCGGTTCAGATTGCTTGGCGGAACCGCGTGTCACAGTAACCTCGAGCTAAGGCACAGTAAGGTCATTGATAACTGAACTTGAATGAATGGTCAGTCATAATGTAATACTTTGTATTCAAAATTCGATTAGGCAGTTAGTAATTAGCTGCACGAGGGAGGTGTTCCGGCTTCATACACAGCTTCTTCTTCGTCTTTTATTCTTCTTTTATTCTTTCTTCTTTATATTTCATACTTACTTTCAAAAGAAAATAAAAACGAGCCGAGATCTTGGAGAAAAATATGGGAAAAGCGATTAGGTACCTTTCAACAGATAAAGAAGAACGTTAGTATCTCTATTTAAACATTGTTTTTAAGGTTTATCAATGATTAATTAATTGTAACCACAAGATATAAAGTTTTCAAGCCAGAATAAAAAGCAAGAACGATGTAGTGTCTACATCTGTTGGGTGCGTGGATGTTGTGTAGCGGTTCTAATGACAATGTAAGTTACATAATGATCGATAATAACTCCGCATATACAGGGGTCCAGCGCTGACACTAAAGCATGGTCTAACTTCACAAGGATTCGAAAATCATAATAATTGGTCCACCTTCTTATGTAAGTTGGCTGTGTTACCTTCATCCCTGTGCATATCAGAAATTCGATAAGCTGTGAATTTCACGAACTTTTTCGTTCAATGTTACGAACAACGAGCGTTTTCTTTCAAATATGTAGATACATGGAGTGACTAAAGAGGTATTCTCAGTCGTCGACCATTACTTATATTTAAAAAATAATAAAGACAAGACAAGTAGAATTTGATGATTTCGACGCTTGTGGAAACCGTATGAAATCATTCCAAATACAGGTAGATATATCACACTAAAACGTTATAAAGTAGTTAATAAAAATGCCAGAGATAATATTCAAAGTAAATTCCATTTAAAGTGTGGCAGGTCTCCAAATTTCAAATATTTCGTCATAAGGCGGCTATATATCATGTTTTTGCCGGCGCGCAGGAATGCCCGCTGTATAATTTGGCCGGCCACCCGGCAGCCGGCCGCCTCGCCCGCCGCCCTACGTCTATATTATCAGTAGATAAATTCAAGCTTTGTCTTTGCCTCGTATTTCGTCCTCTCGAGATTTTGCCTTTGTTTTTTTCTCCGTTCGCCGTGGACGGCAACAAAAAACTGAGTGGAAGCGAACGAAGTGGGTATAATTTATTTTATAGTCGGTTCGCTCGTAACTCGGCGGTGGACGGCTGGACGCCGATTTATCCCCATCTCGGCGTAATTAACGTAAATGGATTGGCCGGAGTCGGTGCCTGTGAGTGACCGCCCGCTTCGCCTCTCTCACGACACGACCCTCTCCCTCTGACCACTCCCTGTTTGCCTAACGCCAGCTCATTACCTCGCATTTCGAGCTTAAGAGCTACGAATGATGCGCTCTAATCCAATTAAGAATAATATTTTTACACAACCGCAAGTCCAATGAGATACAACAAGATACGCGAAACGTTCGCGATTACTCGTGCTCGGTTCCCAAGGAGCGGCGTCTTATCCCTGAGGGAATTATAATTGTTTTGCATTCTTGCACGGGTATAAAAACAAAAGGGCGAGGTACAGGCCCCCCGCGCTGCTGGCCCTACAGACCAGACCAAAGTCTGACGACTCGCATTCCCTTGAGACAAAAAGTTGCGAATGAATCGGATCGAGTTTTCAGTCTCAGGAGGGAAGAGATTACTTGTGTATGTAGTGACTCCTCCTTTTTGTACTATTTGTGGCACCTTCACGTCTCATCGAGGGTCAGTACCACTTTAATTTTTGGTGTGTACTACACCAAAAATTACTAATGGATAAATATATTTATTTGCTTTACGTCGCACCGAAACACATTTTTGCAATCAAGTACCTACCTAGGTACTTTACCTTTACCTTGTCTTAGCAATATGTCAGAAAAGTCTTTACCTATAAATTTTTTGAGTTTCGTTATTGTACTCAGTACATTTCATTCACGTACCTTTCCTGTAAATAATGTCGGTAGCATCTTCGTTTGTAGGTAGGTACTAACGGCACTTGTTACGTTAGTTTTATGTAAGGTAGGCCATGTGAGCCTCATGCCAATAAGCGGCGGTAAGGCTTATTGGCAAGAGGCATGGATTTGTGATTAGTTTATTTTACGCGAAAGTTATAAAGTAATATTATGAAAAAAAAACCAGTTTAATTTGTGCATACTTGGAATATTTGAGACAAGCGTGCGGTCGATGCCCGCTCGGCGTCTGCCGCGCGGCCCGGCCGGCTACAGTGTGGTGCCTACACGCACCACACTTACCGTCACATTTTATATTATTTATTTATAACAACCGGTAATTTTATGTTAACTGTATGTATCAAATACAATTAACAGTTACAAACGCAAGCGATAAATTGTGAACAATCTCATTTTGAAATTTGTCACTTACCTACTGGTATTTATTTCTTGGAATAAATCGCACCCGCACCGGTGGAAAAAAGGCTAACGTCAAAAATGATTTTTTTTTAATTTAGTGCTTATGTTTTTAGTTTATCGGAAATTAAAAAAAACTAATGGACAATTCGTAGTAAGATTACTAAGTTATTTTCCCACTGAGGGTGCGAAATGTAATATAACCCAAGACATGCCACGCTGGGCCACACAGCGCCATCTAGCCCCAATCTAAGCCGAAGCTTGTACTATGGGTACTAGACAACTGATAAACTTACTTAGATACATTTTTTTTGTAAATAAATACATATTATACATAGAAAACACCCAACTTGTTAAGCATACAGCGAGATTTATTCATCGTATCTAGGCTTTCTTTCTTTTTTTCTATATTTTAATGAATTGATTATCGGTATATAATTGAAAACAAGGCAACAAACCACTCGACTGGTTGGGTTAATGATAAGTAACTAAGAGTTACCAACAAAACACGATTTGATAGTTTTGGATAACCACCACTACAAATGCGATGATATACTTAAACCTGAATATAGAATTCTTGACAGGCATCTAAGTAATAATGTTCACATCTAGGGATTCTGAACCACACACAGCCCAAATGCAATGTTTCCTTGTAAATAATCCTGTACATTGGTATGTACCTGCGTTATGCTGCCACTGAGACTGGTCTAATTTGATTACCTTATTCCTGATAATAAGTATATTCTGATTTTAATACTCTATATGATGGGGCTAAAAATGTTACAACGCTTGGTGTGCCTATTTAATTCTTCCCACATTTCGAACTGGTGATAGATTTGGCTATTATGTAGGTATAGTAAGTACTTTTTTGATGAGTGATTAAAAATGTTAAATTACGAAACATACAGATAGAAAAAAGTTCTTACACTCTGGCTAAATACAAAAAGTGAAAATTACAGATTTTGACATCACCCAGAAATACCTCCTTACGACGAAAAAAAGATAAAGAATTCCAGAGAATAGCTTGGATGCTTAAAGTAAATGATGATCACGCCGGTAAGTGGAATAAACAAAACATCACAGGCGTGAACAAATTATCGCGCTGCTTTTCCGGGCACCTTGTTTGCGTTACCAATTTGAGTGTCACTGTGCATCTGGTACAGCTCTGGTGGCCATTAGAATTACAACCTTCTGCCTTTATCTTCAAGGGTCAATGGTTTGCGTTGCTGACGCCGAGACGATACGAAGCACACCGAAGACGCATGCCGCAGACCTCGCATGTAGTTGTCCCGAGCGTCTCCGGCACGATCGACTTTCACCGTAAGGACATCATTACATTGTAACGTGTGCTGATACGTAATTTCTTCTTTAAAGTGTAGGTACATTAAAGTAACAAAGCATGATAGGTCCCGTTTTCTTTAAAATTTAATATTACTATTATGTACTTATACGTATTTCTCGATGAACCAGTAAAAAAAGTATCTATGTAAATAGTTAGATGGGTGTAAATTAACATTTTATTACAAATAGAAACAAATATAAAACAACATAGGTATTTCAAATTGAACTTTCTCCACATAATATTTTTCTAAATAGACAAGTCGTAGGGGATGTAAGGGAGCGACCTATCACCTTTTCGCTCCAAGCCATCCTCACCTGCCCGTGGTGCATCCTGCCGAACAACAATCGAGGCTATGGCCAACCGACTGGTGGCGGTAAAACCATCACGATAGAACCCGTAGCTAAATACCACAGGCCGATGACGGGCAGCAGCGTCACCGGAGCAAGAAGCTACGTTCTGCGATCTCCAACTCGCCTGCCCAGCGTGGCAATTATGGGTATATCCTCCAGAAGTTTGCCCTAGGTGGCGAACAACTGGAGAGGCCTATGTCCAGCAGTGGACAGAGTAGACTACAATAGGCTGATGATGAAATAGACAAGTCAACGTGACATTTTGCAGGTCTCTGTGTAACACGGGAAGGTATAAAACCCCTCTCGGTCCTGTGCATAGCTTACTTGGGGGTAAGTACATGACTACATGTCCAACACGCAGACGCCCCTTGACACATAAGAAGCACCTATAAGACATGGGATACACACCGACGTAATAAAGACGTTTCGTTCTTTTTGTGCCAAAAGAACGAAAATTCATCTAGATAGATACCTTAAATTTTCGAGTGTTGAAGTTGTGATTACCAGACTTCTTACGGAATAAATTTTAATTCTACAGATAGTTTATTGACTAATTATTTATGTAGCTCATTGAGGTGGTGGCTTATTTGGAAGTCACTTTGTCTTCTAAAGTATATAGGTCTTGAGTTTGACCCCCATCCGGAACGCACCATCACGTGATATTGTGTGAATTTGTCTTTGTTCTGTGTCATACCTGTGTGGCGTATAGGTACTATTGTAATTAAGCATCTAAACATATTAACTACTCGTATCGTAAGAAACTAACACAAGAATTTTGAGAAGTACCTAAAATGTGTCCCTAAACACTCAAGTTTTTCAATGATCCGCAACTTTCTACGCAAACATAATCACAGCACATTTATTTGTCTAGGTAAGTGTGCCTACGTCTATAAAATTACTACAACAGACGGACAAGCACTATGAAATCTTAGGTGAAATTATTGTTTATTGTGGACTATACGACACAAATTAGCACCTTTCTAACAATTCCTGCTTAAATTTATTTCGATAATATTTAATGATTTGGCTTGCTAAAAATCCTATATTTAATTATAGTCTTAGACAATGGACAGTTGTACCAGCTCCCTATTGATGATTATTAGGTATTTATTTTATTCTGTGGCAGTTCATACCTATTCAAAAAAATAAACAATAAAATGTAGGTAGGTATGTTCCATACATAAAAGCATGAGGTGATTATTAGGTATAGCATTTGAATCGTATTACCATTATAATAGGGCAGACATTCGTAGAATGTACAGTTACGTAAAACTTGGTTGACTTTGCTACGTTGCGTTACCTGTATACGAATACGAGCAAAAACTTACATTTAGAATCTATTTTAGCATAAGTTCCCAATACAAGATTATACTCTTGCATTTTTATGCAGAAACATTTCAACCTTAAAATAGTGATAATCATGTTTTGTATTTTTATACATAAAAAGACAGGCTCAATTGATCTTTGCCTACTAAATCAGGGTCGCGCCGTGGGTCTAATTCTACCCGGAACAAACATTCATGTGATGAACATTGGTATTTGTTACGTGACTGGATATGACACACTGTGTGTATCAAAGTTTCATTATTCTCATTGTAATATTGCGGTTTTAGATAACTAGCTTTTTTATCGGCGAAAAACGTACACAGGCTTGTAACTTGGCAAGTCGCAGCCCAAGCTAATAGATTAAACGCGTTGTGTAATTATTAGAGCAAAAACTTAGTTCCAGCAGGGAGGGGCCGGGTGGCGGGTGGTAGGTGCGCGGGCGCAGCGTACGATAGACAGACATAAACAGCTATTTATTTCTGGCAACGAACCCACGTCCTTGGCGCCGACCTTATTGCGCAACACCGGTTTCGAAACCCGCACGCGTACACTCTATGTACGCTCATGCTCTGAACAGACGACCGATGATTTGACGATGGTCCTTTATGAGAGGCAACAATATTTTTTATTAAGTAACTCTGTATCAAGTTTTCGGCGTCTGATCAAATCACATAATTTGGTTTATTTTATAAGGAAATTTTAATCTGAGATTGTAAGAATTTCAACATTTTATCTTATCCACTGTTTTCTTTAAAAAGTGGCAAGCGTAGGACAGTAGAATTAGCATAGGTAGGTAAATATACCTAAACTATAATATATACCTATTATAACACTGACATAAAACACATACAACTTTATTTTAGGTACTTACTACTTATAGCTACAGCCAGCGGCTTTGGCCGCGTGAAATGATAATATTGTCTATATCTATACTTATAATAAATCTGTAGAGAAGTCAATTCTGTACATGAAATATATTTTCAAAATAACTATCAGGGGGTGATTAGTTATTAGGGTGATTAGTTATCAGGGGTGATTATCGATACTGATGCCAAAAATGCAATCAGTAAAATTTTTGTCTGTCTGTATGTTCGTTATAGAAAAAAAAACTACTGGACGGATTTTAACGAAACTTGGTACGATTATTCTTCATACTCCTAGGCAGATTATAGTATACTTTTCATCACGCTACAATCAATAGAAGCAGAGCACTGACGGGAAGTGTTGGGAAAACGGGAGAAATTTTTATCTGCATGTTTAATCGCGCATCACGCGAGAACTACTGCATGGAATTGAATGCGGTTTTCACCAATGTATTGCTAGAGGTATAACTTAGGCACTAGGCATAGGTATAGATAGGTATTTTATGGAAGTCCGTTATTTTTAAAACCCGATATCCACGCGTGCGACGCCGCCGGCACAGCTAGTTAGATATAAAAGCAAAAGAAATGGAAGTGTGTGTGTGAGGTTGAGTGTGTGTGTGGTGTAGTATAATATGCGCAGTAAGTGTGCTTCTATGAATTTTAAATACTAATCACCTATTTTGGTTTTCTTAAAATCAACGAGTATTAGGCATTTACTCGATAGGTGAGCTATATATCTACTATAATCTACAACACAAGTGGAACGTAAGCTATTACTTTGTATGTGATATCTGATATTAATCTAAGTTACTAAACTACTATTGTCACTAAAATATTCTACAATAACACGATCTTTTATAGTTTTGAATATTTTTACATTATTAAATCAGGTTTCACTACTAGTAGTACTATACATACAAAATAGTATATATGTATATTTGTAAGTTTCCTTAATCATTAATTGGACAACATGGTATAGTATCTACTTATTTCATTGAAAATCATAATGTTGGATTCATTTAACCAATGATAGTATAGCCTAGAAGTATCATATGTTGTACGAAACTTAGTAAAAAGGCTAATCTACATTTTCACTTCCGCAACTATAATTACTTACTTAATAATAATATTAGCGTTAGGAACGCAAATAAGGTGAAAAGTAAGTTATGGAGATATTGTTTTTTATGGTAAGAGCACGAACATCACACGTCATTCAGTTATGAAATTAAATCCAAAATGGAGGACTACAATAGGTTAGTTTCTTAAGTGTAATTTTCATCATAATTATTTTTATTTCAGATATATTTTTTTTAAAATTACATCACCGGTTCAGGAAATTCAACTGTTGAATTGAACAACAGTTGACTGTGTGGATCTCATCTGGGATGAAAAAAGTGACCTTAATTCTAAAGGTTCATGGTCAATCGAGAAAATCCTTTAGAGAGGTAACGTTTACCTACATAAAAATGCATCTTAAATTTTGCAATAAAGACATTAGTCTTATATTTTTTATGTTTTAGCGCGCAAAATCAACCTTGCCGTAAGTGCGGCTATCGCGTAAGGCCTCACCGTGCTTTCCGTACGCATTAATTTCGGAGGTGCAGCGCGTCTGGGTGCGAGTGGCAAGCTGGGCTGTAGTTTAAGCACTCCGGTACATGGAAAATGTTTTTGGATCATGTAGTTAAACTTCTGGCGGCACGAGAGATATTCTGTTCAACCAATCAGCGCGCGAGGTGTGTTCTTTCGCATACCTTATCACAGTTTGAAGTTTTCACTTCGATTGATTACAATCTATGGAAAAATAATACGTTACATTGTAAGCAGTACGTTCGGTTCACAATTTGTCGACAGTTTAATCATAATTTATGATCTATCCAGCGAGATTGTAAACTGTCATAAATAATAAATAATAAATTGTAGATTATGATTCATAATCACAATTTTACGGTGACATACTTAGTTAAGAAGATACAAACAGTCGTTTCAGACCGATCGATGCGACGAATCGACTTAGTACATATGTCTAAATCGCGAAGAAAAGTGTCAAAGAAAGTTATTTGTACCTTATATTTATTATTTTATACATTTATTATCTTTGAAATCAAATCAAATAAGGTACAGCAGCAGTAAGTTCAATGTTATACGGGTGATGTCATTTTTGATCTTGCTACCCATTTAGAGGTCTCGCAGTAGTTTTTCAGGCCCTGAAAAACTCAAGATGGTGATGGTGATGGTGATGGTAAGATGGTTTGGCCACATGATGCAATCAATACTTAAAAAAAACACCTTCGTATAAAGGCGCCTCGTCAAAAGTTTTTTTGACAATACCGCATCCATCCCATCCGAATGAGGCTTTCGTGTGTGCATGTGTCGGTAGCGGAGTGAAAGTGGCAGCAAGCCTCTTGGCTCTCGGCGAGCGAAGGCCGACCACAACTCAGCCGCGCCAGCCGTGTAAATAATATCCACACCAAAATCTGATCCATGCCACCACTGATCGGGACTCCTTCGAAGATCCTTAATACCTATCTTCTCTATACCTCAGAGTTACGCATTACATGTTCTCCAATCATAGGCTGTAACAGATAAATCTTGGTTGGTTCAGCATTGGTTACCATAAAATCCGATTACGCCGTACATACTATTTTTTTTATATAGTAGCTCGACATGGCTTCCCTACGCCTGATGGAAAGCGAAAGAGAAGCACATGTCGCTGTGACAACGGGCAAGTAACTGGTCAGTTACCTGTCAGTTGCCACCGCCATGCCGGTCTAACCCTAACCCCCCATGAGCTCCAGAAACCCTATTCACCGGTAGAAACACGACCCGGAGGTCATTTGGCTGCGGTATTCTCTAAGACGGAGGTCCTTCCCTGGATGGGCGGCTCAGTTCTTGCGAACATTCCCTATGCCCTACCTCTCTTACTATAAAAAGTTTGATTGATTGTTTGTACGTACATGTACCTAGTTACAAATTTGTCCAATATTACATCTCTCTCTTTTTTTTTTTTTTTTTTTTTATTTCCCTTTTTTTTTTTTTTCCCCCCTTTTATTTTTTTTTTTTTGCCAAGACGAGCCAAGCGAAGCGCAATGGCACTACCTACCTTTTCTCGAAAGGTTTCGCCGTTTTTTTGAACCCTCATAACTTTAGTTTGGATGATGCTAAATAGTTGAAATTTTCAAAATAGAATTCTATCAGTACTCTTATTAAACATACAAATTTTGAATACCGTAGCTTTGATACTTTGGATTTTATTAATGTGTAAAAACCTCCGATTTCTTCACTGACTGACTCACTGATCATCAAAATTATAGGGTACTTCCTGAAGTCCTTGAAAGCTAAAATTTGGTATGTAAGTTGCTATTGGTATACAAACAAACGAAAAATTACTAAAGTTTAAACTTTCCCCCCCTCCAGCCCCTCAAATTAGGGGATGGCAATTTGTATGAAACATACATTTTTAGGGTACTTCCTGAAGTCTTAGAAAGCAAATTTCGTATGTATGTGGCTATTAATATACAAACAAGAGAAAAACTATAAACATTTAAACTTTACCCCCCCAACCCCTAAAATTGGGGGATGGCAATTCGTATGAAACATAAAATTCTTAGGGTACGTCCTGAAGTCTTAGAAAGCTGAAATTGGGTATGTAAGCTGCTATTAGTATACAAACAAGAGAAAGATTATAAAAGTTTAAATTTTACCCGCCGACCCCTAACATTAGGGGATGGCAGTTTGTATGAAACAAAATATTCTTAAGGTGCTTCCTGAAGGTCTAGAAAGCTGAAATTAGGTATGTAAGCTGCTATTAGCATACAAGCTAGACAAAAATTATAAAACTTTAAACTTTATCCCCCCAACCCCTAAAATTAGGGGATGGCAATTTGTATGAAACTTCCACTAATTTTGATGTTAAAAGATTCCTTGATATCATAATCATATGATAAATAGTAACTGACTGCGTAAGATTTAAGGGCGAGCCATCCTCTTTTCGCTCCAAGGCACCCTCACCTGCCCGTGGTGCATCCTGCTGAATAACGGACGAGGCTCTGGCAACCGATTGGTAGCGGTATAACCATCACGATTGAAGGCGTAGCTAAATATCACAGACCGATTACGGGCAGCAGCGTCACCGAAGCGAGGAGCTACGTCCTGCGATCGCCAACCCGCCTGCCCAGCGATTACGGGTAAAGCCTCCAATTGTTTGCTAAAAGTGGCGACCAACTGTAGAAGCCTATGTCCAGCAGTGAACTGCTATAGGCTGATAATGATGATGAACTGACTGCGCACTATATATATGTTACCGGCAATCTATATAGTCCGGCATTCTATACAATACCTAGGCAATGTATAGAATGCCTAAAACATAAAGGTAATGTATGAAATACATATTATTTATTTCATACTTTGCCTAGGCATTGTATACAATACCGTATGTGGAGACGGTAATGTATGAATTATTTTTTAAAAAAAATTAAACCGACTTCAAAAAAAACACAAACGACCAAAACTAAAAAGCGATAAATAACGTAAGTAATTCTATCCTTAATACATAAATTTTTAAATATCACAATTATCACTTATTTTTGAAGTCGGTGCCAGCCTCTCGGTATCTAACGTAGACTGTTGTTGTATGACGCGCGCGGCCGGCAAATCCACACGACAATTAGTGCAGTCAATGAAGCATTATAGGTCCGAATTTTTTTACTGTGAACCGAATTGCATACAATTTTGGGATTAGGTTCATCTTACCATTAACTTCAAAAGTGAAAATGATTTGAACTCCGCCACCACCATGGGGGTGGTTGCCACCCCTTCTCGGGGGTCAATGGTTGTTTTTTCAAAATAACCTCGGATATCGATTGAAGATCTAATTTTAAGCAAAAAAGTTTCTATAAAGTTTCTCGAAAAATCTAATACTTTTCAAGTTATTGGCAATTGAAAATTCGCAAATTTTTCACGATTTTCATCAGTTTTTTTCAAATATCTCCAAAAATATACGTTTTATCGAAAATTTTATGAGGAACGAAATTGTAGCAGGTAAAAAAATGAACAATTTGGTTTTTTACAAAGTATTCTAAGTACAATATTAAGCTAGATATTAAAGATCAAAGCCGTTTTTTATTTTATCTGAAATTTCATCGATGTAGTCGATGCCATCTAGCAGCGAGCAAATGCATTTTAATGCTTTCTAATCAAAAAGGGTTTTGTAGTGCTTGAAATAAGCTTTAAAATGAGCACTATCAAAAGTCTTTAGCACGTAAAATAAGTGAGCTATATATATTGCAAATAAGCGGAGCATCGAATGTTTTTTCTTTTCAATCAATGGGTTTAAATAAGTGCCATTTCCACCAAAACTAAAATTAATCATATTCCGCCTAGAATTAACTTTATTATGAAGAGTTTTATATATTGTATTAGTTTGGCTGCTTTAGAACACATAGTTTTCAAAAAAGTCACGATTGAAAAAAAATCGAGAATTTCAAATTTTAAAAAATCCCACCTTTTTTTCATAATATCTCAAAAATGACGACAGATACGTATAAAAGTGTAGGGATAAAAAATTTAGGTATTTGTCTGACAAACAATTTGGTCTTTTTGTTTTTTCTATCAAATAAAAATTGACGGAGATATGATTGTTTAAAGAGCGCGTGGCAGCGCAATCACAGCCTCCCTTATTCGTGACTTTTTTGAAAACTATGTGTCCTAAAGCAGCCAAACTAATACAATCTATAAAACTCTTCATAATAAAGTTAATTCTAGGTGGAATATGATTAATTTTAGTTTTGGTGGAAATGGCACTTATTTAAACCCATTGATTGAAAAGAAAAAACATTCGATGCTCCGCTTATTTGCAATATAGCTCACTTATTTTACGTGCAAAAGACTTTTGATAAAGCTCATTTTAAAGCTTATTTCAAGCACTACAAAACCCTTTTCGATTAGAAAGCATAAAATGCATTTGCTCGCTGCTAGATGGCATTGACTATATCGATGAAATTTCAAATAAAATAAAAAACGGCTTTGATCTTTAATATCTAGCTTAATATTGCACTTAGAATACTTTGTAAAAAACCAAATTGTTCATTTTTTTACCTGCTACAGTTTCGTTCCTTATAAAATTTTCGATAAAACGTATATTTTTGGAGATATTTGAAAAAAACTGATGAAAATCGTGAAAAATTTGCGAATTTTCAATTGCCAATAACTTGAAAAGTATTAGATTTTTCGAGAAACTTTATAGAAACTTTTTTGCTTAAAATTAGATCTTCAATCGATATCCGAGGTTATTTTGAAAAAACAACCATTGACCCCCGAGAAGGGGTGGCAACCACCCCCATGGTGGTGGCGGAGTTCAAATCATTTTCACTTTTGAAGTTAATGGTAAGATGAGCCTAATTCCAAAATTTCATGCAAATCGGATCACAGTAAAAAAATTCGGAGGTTAGCCCGTATTTTTCGCTTCATTGACTGCACTAAATATACATTTATTTGTTTGGCTGGCACCGACTTCAAAAATAAGTGATAATTGTGATATTTAAAAATTTATGTATTAAGGATAGAATTACTTACGTTATTTATCGCTTTTTAGTTTTGGTCGTTTGTGTTTTTTTTGAAGTCGGTTTAATTTTTTTTAAAAAATAATTTTATTTCTCTATTTTTAGTTGCGTTAATGTGCTGTGACCTTGAGTAAAGGCTAATTAATGTCCTTAAGAGTTTTACTTAGGAATGAAAAATTTTGCTTTAAGTCAAGTGAAGACTTTGCGATCTAGAATCAAGCAAATCACTTACCAAATCACCTGCCCTATTAGCCCTGCATAACTACATACTACTACCTAGTTTAATATCGACCAATGTCAGTACTGTCCCCTAACTCCTAACCGTTAAGGAGTTCTGTGGCTTCATCATCAGCACCAGATGTTGACGCCCGAAAGCATATACCTAAGTAAAATATGATTACGTAACAAAAACACCATATGAGCATACAATTTTCGGTTGTTGCCCGCAATTTCTCCAGGATCCCATCATCAGATCCTGACTTGGTGATAATGGGACCACCTCGGAAGTGTCCTCTGTCGAACTGTCGAAAAATTTTTGAAATCCATCCATAATTGACGGAAATATCGGTGAACAAACATAAAAAAAAAAAAAATATTATACATACAGACGAATTGAGAACCTCCTCCTTTTTTCGAAGTCGGTTAAAAAGACGAAAGCAATGGAAGAGGAACGTCCCCTCTCTATTAGCCATCCACATATTTTTGCAAAGATGTTACATTTGTGGTTGTAGAATAATTGGGGGCGTGTAGAGTTGTAATCAGCTTTGCTCTTCATGATATCTGATAACTTTTTGACAGTGCACGCAATGTGGTCTCGCCCTCCTCGTCTTGGCTACATTTTACATGAATATTAAAGTCTCAATAGATAGTTTCAATAGACGCCCCGGCCCCTGTTAGTGTTATGACTTGCGCACCACGTAGTGTGTGGCGCTCTATTTAATAGTTTTACGCGGTATGTGTCGTTGTTTGATGTCAATAGAGTCCAGTTATGTTAGCTTTTTACATCACCTTCTCCGCCAGAAATTGACCTACGTTTTCGACGAAAGTAAATCGGCTAATAGATCATTTTTTTCCATTCTTCACTTATTATTGTTTCTTTTTGCCGTGCAGATAAGCTGCAAGTAGTTTAAGATATACCAAAAAGATACACGGGTTTTATATTGTCGATTGGTGTTCACAATGCCTGTTTCCGTTCGAATTCGGAAAGTTTATCGCACGTAGGTACATTAAAATTTGACAATGTTAAACTTTATTCAAAGTTTCTAAATCCAAATGAATATTGGCAATGTGTACTGTGTGTATTGTGAAAGTAATATGGGATGTTAAAAATTAAGAAATTCACTGAAGAACAGAGGTAACCTATAGGTATAGCAATATAAGTATAAGTAGATGTAGCAATGGGTACGCCGACGGCATCGCTCGCAGAATAGATATCGAAGGAGTCTTGTAGGTCCTTGAGCAATGACGACGAGATGGAAAACTAATTACGGAGGCTCCCATAAACTCGCTTGAGATGCCACCAGACCATCTGAATAAATCTTCAGTTAAGTAGGTTTAAATTAAAGTTTGAATTCCGGTTCAAGAAGGTATACCTGCTTTTGTTATATTATTACTAGCAAACCAGCCTCGCTTCGCTTCGGGTATTTCAGATAACCACAAATTAAGATGTATTTATAATTCAGTAACAATAAAAATGCACACGACTTCATTAGAGTTATTTATTTACATGACATAATTGTTTAGGTTGCTATAGTATCAGGAAGTTTTAACATGGATCCCGAACTTTTTTCAAATACGAGTATAATATAGCCTATGTTCACTTCCGACAATGAAAGAATTATTCAAATCGGTCTAGTCGTTTCGGAGCAATTCAATTCAAACAAACAAACAATCAAATATTTCCTCTTTATATTAAACTAGCTTTTGCCCGCGACTTCGTCCGCGTGTTTAAATTTATACATACAAAAGTTTTTTCCCGCTAACTCCCGTTCCCGTGGGAATTTCTCAAAATACAGCCATAACTAAACTTTATATTTACTAAGGTACCTGCATGCCAAATTTCAAGCGTCTAACTTAAGCGGTTTAGATTTTTCATACAAAAGGATTTTCCCGCTAATTCCCGTTCCCGTGGGAATTTCGGGAATTCCTTTCTTAGTGCACCCCTACGGTACCTAAGCTACGTCCCTTCCAAATTTCAAGTGCCTACGTTTAGCCGTTTGGGCTGTGCGTTGATATGTCAGTCAGTCAGTCAGTCAGTCAGTCAGTCAGTCAGTCAGTCAGTTTCTCCTTTTATATATATAGATAAATAAATAAATAATTCAAGACATGCCACGCTGGGCCACACATCGCCATCTAACCCCAAACTAAGCCGAAGCTTGTACCTACTATGGGTAGTAGACAACTGATAGACTTACTTAGATACTTTTTTTTGTAAATACATACATACATACATTTGTAAAAAATAAATACATATTAATTATACATAGAAAACACCCAGACCAATACAAACAGACATGTTCATGAACACAAATGTTTGTACTGCGCGGGAATCGAACCCACGACCCTTGGCTCAGAGGGCAGAGGTCACTACCAAATGAGCCATCGAGCCAGTCATTATTATTAGTCATACTATTATTATTAGTGTAGATTAAAAAGGCAGGCATTGCTTTCTGAACCGGGAGTTCTTAAGAACAATCACACATTTGCAGCCGGCCCATTTACTGACATGTAAAATTTAGCCATTTACTCTTAGAATCCGGATGTAAATAAATCACTGTGGCGTAGAGTCGGTTCCCAAAGCGGCACGGGCGCAGGCGCAATCACGCAGCGCCCGCGGCGCATTCCGCGCTGAGCCGATCGCGATGAGCCTTTGTCTACGTCTCACCTTGCCCTAACACCGCTGAGCGACCTCTGATTAAGGACACATCTCTGCCAAAAAAATGTACACCTAGAAATAAACTGCAATTCACTAACTACATGTACATAACTACATATATCCTTTTAATGTACGTCAAACAATGGTACTCACATCAACATTGAGTACTGAGAACTCTAGTAAAAGTATACGTCGTTTGGGACACACTCGATGGAGTTTTGATTTCCATCTAGTTCACCCTTCAGGAATTTTAATTTTTACTAAAAATATATTAGTATGTGGCCTAGACAAGCTTGTCTACTTTCTTTTTAATAAGTTTCAATTGAAGTACATAGTATTATAACCTACTTACATGTTTGTAGTTGGACATAATCGTACTTATAAATAAAATCATTACATGTTTTAGGTAGTCATCATCATCAGCCCGTGTCAGTCCACTGCTGGACATAGGCCTCTCCTAATGTTCGCCACTTAGGTCGATTTTGGGCTTCTCGCATCCAGCACTTGCCAGCCGTCCTGCGCAAATCGTCACTCCACCTGGCCTGGGGGCGTCCTACATTACGTTTGCCGATACGCGGTCTCCACTCCAGAACTCGTTTACCCCAACGGTTGTTTTAGGTAGTAGGAATATTTTTTTATTCTACTTAAATGAACTTACACTTAGTTCTCATTTCTGGTTAAAATAATAACGAGGTCCTCTTACACCATATAGCAGTTGCATGTCGCATCATGCAGTCCCCCAACATTCATCATCATAATGTAGGTAAGTATGTATGTAAATGTGTGATTTCCATGCGGCATATCTTCTGAACAGGATTAGGAGTTTTGCAATCGTATAGTCACGGACGTATGGGTACTTACATAACGGCATTTGATTCAAACTCTTATCTTTGATCAGAAACTCAAAGATATGAAACACATTTTCGTTCGAAATTATTTAACACTAGCGACAGCTCGTGGCTTCGCCTGTATGTAGATCAATGATTTGCGAAATAAAAGTATCTGCATAAATTGTACCCTATGTGTTAATCTGATATAATTAACTATGTTATTCTAAAATATCATTAAAATCCGTTCAGTAGTTTTTGCGTGAAACAGTAACAAACATCCATCCATCCAAACTTTCGCATCTAGTAGGCTTTCCATCTCATTATTTACAATAGAAAACACAGTTTCCCAATGATGATTTGTTTTTCGACAGATGTTAAACCGGCTGTCGAACAAACAGTGCCTCGGAAGCCGCCTAGTCTGCCCCGGTGTTTGCCCAAGCCGCATGGCGCGATGGCGCGACTCCCACATCCGAACACTGTTACGTAAACATGTCCAACATAGCAAACATACTGCGCTGATCATTAAAAATAATATTTATTCTACTATTCTATCTACAATCATCGATAAACATCAGGACAAGGATTCATTTAACGCATAGTACGAGCTCATGAGTACGTGTAGACGTTTAGTCGCCATATTTCAACCAATCTGCAGTTTGCCATTCAGCACTGCAAAAATGAGTCACTCTAATTTTTGAGTGATGCAAGGAATATAATTTAATGAAATGAATGAAATGAAAATGAAATGAAAAGTGTTTATTTCGGATCACATAATCCATACGTGTTAGTATACAGCTTAAAAAAATTTAAGAACGAAACTTATTTGTATTAGTGTGTGTGTTACCTAAGCGAGTAGCTACGCCCTGCGATTGCCAACCCGCCTGTCCAACGCGGCGATTATGAGTAAAGCCTCCAGATGTTTGCCCAAAGTGGCGAACAACTGGAGAAGCCTATGACCAGTAGACTGCGATAGACTAGATAATAATGATGTTATTGCTAGGTACAGGAACAGATACATTATTGGAAAAAGCTTTAAAGAGGTAGTATTATAAACCTAATCAACTCATTCAGTTTTTTATCATTATATGTTCTCGTGTAAAAGTCTCATTGAATTACGTAAAGCCTGTAGATTAAATTATTTTTTAAATTTATTTCTTAACTAGCTGTGCCAGTGACTTCGTCTGCGTGGAATAGTGTTTTTGGGTAGAATTTTTAGTTATTTAAAAGAGGTGGGGCAATTAGCGAATCTTTGATCGAATTGAGCCACCCGTCCGGGGAAGGACCTCCACCTTACAGAGTACCGCAGCCAAATGACCTCCGGGTCGTGTTTTATCGGTGAGTAAGTTTTCCGGAGCTCGTGTTAGGATTTATTTATTCATATCGAATCAACACAACATAATTCCATAGAACGCATTTTTGGCATCAGTATCGATCACTAATTATCCCCTGATAGGTTTTTTGAAAACATATTTAATTTACAGGATTGACCTGAGGATTACAGGACTGACCTTGATAGATTTATTATAAGTATAGATATAGATTTATGTAAAGTTGTAAACTATTACTGTATGATGCAGTTAAAATTCGTTAACCTAGCTATATCATACTACTTTTTCAAGAGTTTCACTAGGTACACTAGTTGCTTGTCTGTGACATTTAGTCTCCTAGTCCAGACACCAGTCTTTCACAAAGTTGAATAACAATAGATTAAGCATAATTTTGTATCTACCAACTATGTGAGTGAATAAATAAAGATTTATTATTATTATTATATATTGTATTATTATATACATATATAAAATTTATACATATGAAGATATGTACTAATATCTGATGTTTTTTATTACAGTACCTACCTATGCAATATATACCTACCAGTCAGTTTCCAAGATCGTGAAATGTTGTCAAGTCGCTGTGGAAACGGGCCTACCTATTTTTTCTTTCAGACTCCAAACCATATTGGCAAATTCAATTTTTTTATGCAAGAGGCGGCAGGCGAGCAAATCTTTGTTTAAGGACTTACAGATTAATAAAATTAAGATTAAGTATAGTCCATTTCACATGGTATCGGTACGATGACATTTGTGTGCAATGGATGAATTTTGAAATTATGAAAAATCGTCCTGTATGTGATTCGGATATCCCGTGGGGGTAACAAAAGAAAAATATTTATGCACCTTTAATGACTATTTGACGTCAATCTTTTGACCAATCTATCTACGAGTATATAGTGAACCGGCTTTAGTGCATCAAAATGTGACAAAATTAAAACACAATGTATCAAAGAAAATCTAGTAAGATGTGGAATGATACCTATTAAGTTTATTAAGGAATATTTACACATAATCTTTGGATTTTCATTCTTGCAAAGCGTTTGTTGAATTATATTTAGTATTGAATAATTTGCATAGCATTGATGTTAATTTAGTAACCTCACTTGTTTCACATAACTAATGATGACAATTGACTTTGAGTAAGCTTCAAGTTGAAATTAATTTTACGATAAGCTGTAATAATATAATAATATGTTTATAATAATTATGTTCTTCACAGAAGTTAAAGGGCTTTTAAGTCGTATTTCACTTTGGTATGTAATGTTAGATTTACAGCCTTGTACGTTGGAACGTCTGCAAAGGCGCACACACACAATGGCATCATCACCCATCAGACGTTTTCCACTTATTCTTCGAGTAAATGATCTCAGTGGTGTCCTCATTTATTATTAATATATGTAAAATCTTAAGACGTTTCCGAGATTGTGCAGACAGATAGAGACCTTACGGAAAATTATTTGTAGAGACGCTGCGCAAAAAGCTAGTAAACACTTCTGGGTGTACAATGTCTTATGTATATTGGATCTATAGAATTTGTAGTTAGAGAGTAAAATACGCCGCACTGCTAAGGGCCAAAGATTAAGCAACGCAGACTCTGCGCGTTATACAATGTTGGGCTAGAACTCTACTTACTAAAGAATATTGCATAAGTAGGTAATACTGTTGTGGACAAACCTATGAGTGAGCAGACATTATTTTTATTTAAATGTCAATGTACCTAGTGCTGTGTTGAATGCGAGAGATTGGACAGGCCTATGTTCAGCAGTGTAGTGGATAAATGTACCTAAATAACCAGCAATAATATCGAATAGCCATTAGTTAGGCCTTTTCATGTTTTTTATAGTTATTATAATAAATATATGAAAGAAAAAGAGATTTCCATTCCTTTTGTTTTAGTTGATGCGTGTGTATAGGGCTCTAGTTGTCACATAGAGTAATGGCATTATATTATCCTTATACTCTCAAATGTTCGCTAAAGCTCTCCGTTGGTTATTATTGAATATTGATTATAAATAAGTAGGTACATATGTTTTATGTTCACCTCAATAAAATTCAAATTATGCAGGTCAAGGGTTTAAGTAATATAAAACATAATTTCGTTATGAAACTTACCGACGTCTATTTTAAAACTAAGTCTCCTGCGTAATGGCTAGTTTCTTTTCAACGGTTGGAGGTTCGGTATTTTGAACGGAAGTTGCTAAAATTATATAGTCCTAATTTTCGCCACTTAGGTCGATTTGGCTTCTCGCATCCAGCACTTGCCAGATAGGCAAATTATATAAAATATTCTCATTTAAGTCACTAATATAGGAAATCTATTGTTCCGTGGCTGGATTCGGCCGTGTGGCCACGATTAAAAACTATCTATTTAATTAACAGAGATGAGACCTGTTCATAGGGCCTCTGAGCCGAATATTTTTAGTCTTTGGCCAAGGTACGGTCTGGTTTATAAATAGCTCGCGGCGGAGGCAGGTGGTGCAACGGGCCGGGCAGACGCGCGGACGCCGTGCGCTCTTCCGCGAGAGACCATCTACACTCGACTTCGAAAACAAACTGAATTAAGTCACCACACACTCCTGCCCAGAGTAACAATTTCTTTTTATAGTAGCTCGACATAACGGCTTCCCTACGCCTGATGGAAAGCGAAAGAGAAGCCCAAGTCGCTGTGACAACTGGCAAGTAACTGGTTAGTTACCTGTCAGTTGCCACTGCCGGCATGGCCCAACCCTAACCCGCCACGAGCTCCGGAGACCCTGCGGTATTCTATAGGGTGGAGGTCCTTCCCCGGATGGGCACCTCCCTTAAAACGATAAACGATTATGTTATAAAGCCTTTAGGTGTTTGCCCGAAGTAGCGTACTACTGGAAAGGCCGGTGTACCAGCAGTGGACTGCGATAGGTTGTTGATCATGATGATGATTTCGTTTTCAAGGAGAATCCCTTGGGACCTTTTACGATTCCCTCTGGGAGGTAGATGGTGGCGTACGGTGTTAGGTTATCTACTACTCACCAATGTTCCGGCTAGTGCCACCGACCGTTCTCGAGGAAGTCGGGATGCGCAGCTGATCACATCCCTACTTCAGCGTACTTCTGACAACCCCCTTTTTCTAAACCACTAGCATTAAAACATAAGAATTAAAGAGATTAATTAAAACTTTTTTAAACCATTTAACGTTTCAGATAGAGACAACCAACACTAAAGTGCATATTTCAAAGAAATAACGTATTTACAAAACGTAGGTCACGACACGACGGTACATAACGAATAGCTTTACGACTGACCCTTCGCATTCGTCTACTTATGATTAGGTATTTGTCTTGTTGTCATACAAACAAAGGTTATTGTCATCACTCCATTACACCCTTAGTGTGGACATTAGATCCCTTATAAAATACTTAGTAGCCTATGAGAAACCACAACACAAACTTATAATATAAATTTCAATACATAGAGTAGGTAAGTATGTCTTCAGGATGTCGTACCCACGAATCATAACTTTCTTGATGATTCCTGTTTTCGTTTAAAAATATGTAACGCAGCTGTCTGCGTGATAAATAATCTAAATACATAGTATAAAAATGTCAGAGCTAGACTGTACTAGCTTATGTTCGTTGGGTCGTAGGCCTTTTAAGGAGGTCTCTGGCTGATGGGCTCGCATAGATTGAATCTAGCCAGTTGAAAAAAGAAATATATTAAAATACTAGCTGTGCCAGCAGCGTCGCACGCGTGGATATTGGGTTTAAAAAATAACGGACTTCCATAAAATGAAAACCGCATTAAATTCCATGCAATAGTTTTTGCGTGATGCGCGTTTAAACATACAGGTAATAATTTCTCTTGTTTTCCCCACACTTCCCTTCACTGCTCTGCTCCTATTGCTTGAAGCGTGATCAAAACTATAACCTGCCCAGGAGTATGAAGAATAATTGTACCAAGTTTCGTTAAAATCCGTTGAGTACTTTTTTTTCTATAACGAACATACAGACAGACAGACAAAAATTTTACTGATTGCATTTTTGGCATCAATGTCGACCACTATATCACCCCCCCCTCCCCTGATAGTTGATAGTTATTTTGAAAAAATATTTCATCAGAATTGACCTCTCTACAGATTTATTAATTAAAATGCGTAACGCACTTCTTAAATTCTATGGTACCTACTAAGAATTATGGAGACTGCTCTGTGATGGTAAAATTCCTGCCATCAACTTTCAATGTCTTTTAAGAACGACTTCGCTTCACGCCCTAGCTCATACGAAGAACGGAACATGTGCGCTGGAAGAAAAGTCCACAGCCTAGTATTTTATGGTACGGTTGCCGATATTGTCTACATAGTGCTTCTATAGTTTATAGGGCTGGACGCGTAGTTCTATTAAAGAAAGGAAAGGGAGAGATATGATCAGATATGACTTTAGAGAGTATCTATGTAACTATGTCATTTGTATATTGGAAAGTATTTTGTGGAGAGAAAATGAAAAATTGATTAAGTATTATATTTTTGTATTTTTAATTATTATAGGCATGGTATTTTTCATTTCTTTCGACGAGAATGGCGCCTTTCCTATACTTATTTGAATTTAATCGTCAACTGAAGGACCAATCATAATTACATTGTTAATGTGTATCGTCCATACTTGAAATTTGCTTGTGCGTGTAAAAGCGGTAGTGGGGCGTGCGTGTCACTTTAGATAGGACGACCTATACCCAAGTAGGTACTCAATACAATAATAGAGACATTTTAACAAATCATCCGTTACCTTAGTTGGTAGTTATGTATTTCCTGTATTATTCCATCCTTCCTTCCTTTGTTATGAATTTGCAGTAGGCGGGTATCCAGGCACAAACACAATTCTTCTTCTTCTCGGCTCTTGACATATTTTGGTCATATAATGAGAAGAGGAAAGGCGGCCGCTCACCAACCAGATGGTCCGACCAAGTGAAGGAAGCCACTGCCCTGGACAAATTTCATCAGGCTGTGAGGGCAACGGACAGAGACAAGTGGAGACAGTTGGCTATAACATGTGATCACGATCCTCAGTAATGAGGGAACGACTGAAGAAGAATTTCGTCATAAGACCGTTGATGACTTCAAGAAAATAAAACCAAGTAAGATGATATTTTGGAACCCCATTTCGGCACCAGTATACAATGTTAAAACGTTGTCAAGTCCGGTTGATTTAATCCCTTTAATGATACAACGCTGTAAGAACGCCTATATGTAGGTAGGTACAGTGCGTATGTGCACTTACATAACTGCATGCCCGTTCTGGTATTGGCAACAGGAAAACAGGGACAGATATAAATGGAATCCTGATTGCGAGGGCTATCTTTATGCGCAACTTGTGGTATAACCGGCCATAAAATTGTGGATGGAATCGCTTAGATAAGATCGTCACGAATCTTCACGATGTAACTTAAATCCAATATGATGAGTCCGTCTGACCTATTCAATGGAAATTAGAAGCATTCATTAGTGATGAACTCTTTTTATAATAAATTAACGTTGCTATGGCATTACCTTCTCTTTCATCTACTTAGTTTTGTTTTAAAAAATAGTTTGGAGGGCAGGTTACTGCGAAAATCTGGTTTTAAAAAAAACTTCATAAGAGATATAAAAATACAGGCAATTAGGTACTTATAAAAAGATCCCGTTGGGAACATGCTTCGCATATCATCAAATTTTAATCGTCATTATTGAATTAAGCAAGTAATATGATATTATGCATGCGGGATGTAAGGGAGCGGCCTATCATCTTTTCGTTTCAAGCCAACATCACCTGCCCGTGGTGCATCCTGCCGAATAACAAATCCCAGCGCCTCGGCAACCGACTGGTGGCGGTATAACCATCACAATTGAAGGCGTAGCTAAATACTAAAGACCGGTGACGGGCAGCAGCGTCACCGGAGCAAGAAGCTACGCCCTGCGATCGCCAACCCGCCTGCCCAGCGTGGCGATTATGGGTATATCCTCCAGATATTTGCTCTAAGTGGCGAACAACTGGAGAGGCCTATGTCCAGCAGTGGACTGTAATAGGCTGATGATGAATATGATGATATTATGCTCATTATGAAACAAAATTGAGAATGACTTTGAGCCAAAAACGAACATATGTATTAATAAATACTGTCGTACGAATTGATTGTTCTCAGAATCGAAAAGAGAGTGGGAAGATGCACGCCGTGGATCGCATGTTACGAGAGTCATGCGAAAAGGCAGAGTTTATGTCGGTGTGGTTGAAGAAAAAAGGTTTTGGGATAAAAAAGTCGGTAGGTTTTCGTTTGGAGGGGAATAATGATAGGTGGCCGGTAGACGTCAGGGCGCCGAGCGCGACGCCGCGCCGCCTGACCCGCGCGGGCGCACGCGCGCGACACACGGCGCGCGCACTCGGGTAGCTACGACAATCTGCATACAAAAATGTCTACAGTGTTCACAATAACGATTTTTCATAAACAGATTTACTTACCTAATAAGTAGGTGTAAAATAATTTAATTCGTAAATCAATTTTTTTTATTGCCGTTGGTGGCAGACAGAAAGGACTGTCTTGATGTTAAACAGAGCTGCCCATGGACATCAACATACACAGCACTCCCCATAAAAAAGGCTGTAGAAAACGCATAGTAAGTTTGATTTTTGATATTTTAAACAAGAGTTTGTTAAAATTGCTTCCTGGAAGCATTCATATTTTTACCTATTTTATAAGAAGCATTCCAAAATTCTCCCGAAATGAATGTATCTATGCATAACACATTTACTAGGGAATGAGACCTACTCGTATGTAGGTAGGTACATTTTTGATTTCAATGGGTCTATTTTAATGGGCGTGCTTAGCTTATTTGGATAAGTGTGTTTAATGAATACGTTAAAAAATTTGGTAAATTATTATATACATTTGTGTAAGTTGTAATAAAACTAGTGGCAACGTATTGCGGTGCAATATAAGGTTGGTAAATTCGTTGGAGGTTAACTATATACAATTGGCAGACATTAGGGCGCCGAGTGAGGCCGCCGTATGACCTTATCAACTTATAACATTCGTATGTGTAATACACACTGTGAGTGAAGATGGCCAACTGGAATCTTGGACGTTTTTAGTGACGATGATCAAATGTAACTTGATTCTATATTTATACTGTCAATGAGATTTTCGATGAGTTGACATATATAAATTGATAAACCACCGTATCGTTGGTCTCAGTTCTTTGCGTATAGAGTTATATTATACTAGTCTATGAGCTGCGGTGAGCGCTTATAGGCATATAGGTTAGGAACGCAAACGTGCTTGAACTATATGCCTATAAATAAGCGGACTTTGCACAGTCTGACATAAAAAGAAATAAGGGAGACGTTCGAAACGACAACTATTGGGTTTTCATACCAACTTGGCTGTATGTATCGTCTCTCATGTTACCATACACGCACCCACCTGCGCGCACCACCGACACTTGCGTCATTTACAACTTAAAATAATAAAACTGGTTTCGATTGTGATCTATACGATGGTGGATCGACGATTAATGTCCACGGGCGCACCTGGCAGCGACCCCGTGCTGTCACGATACTTGATACCTTATTACCTAAACAATTTCTTTGTATAATAAAACAGAATAAATGTTATTTTTCAAATTAAAATTCTCAAAAAGTCTGCGTCATTTTCTTTTTTTAGATCCCAAGGTGTTATTCATATGTTTTTATTCTTATGATGATTACTTCTGTTTACGGCTGTCTACACTCCCTTTATTCTTGTTCCTTTATAGAAGGTCAAACGACGACTAAAACTACACTCCCACAAAAGTAATTTTAGTCGCAGAGCGTAAAATGTTTACCCGACGATTAATTTTCGCTGACACCAAAATTCTGTCATTACCATACGCATTCATAAACGCTTTTTACTCATTAGTCATTCAGGTGGCTCGGCCATACACGGCGCATGTGACATGTGTTATTTTTTAAACAAAGAAGTCGGTTCAACGACCTGCCCATAATCGGAGGAGCGGCGAGTCAGCGAGGCGGCGATACAGATAATGCACCGACAATCGCCACGTATGCACTGAAAATATACGCGCATTTCCCGGCGACTCCGGCCAAATGTTTGCCGAGCGTGATCGTTTGACTCTTTTGCATGCCGTTTCTCTTGGAATACCTACTTATCTCACAACACAACCCACAATCTATCCAAACATGTGTCTACACAAACCATTGATCAATATCAACATAATAAAGGGTGTGTAATTGCATTTAACTATGTATTAACACAGTTCTTCGTTCGAAATTTTTTTTGTTGTCCCTACCTACAGAATGTTTATTACACAGTGAAGTCAGGCATTTTATTTGTAGCGGCGAACTCTTTCAGATTTCAGGCATTACAAGGTTTATTGCGGCTTTGAATGCGGCTATTACACATAAACAACGCTTCAGAATATTTGTATTCTCTTATGTTTTTTGGTTTGGTTACCAAGGAATGTTATATTTTCCAGCTTGTCTAATACTTGGCTATCGCTTCAAGCAATAATGTATTTGTTGGCAGCATCCGCGTCGCTCTGAAGAGTGTGCCAAAGGTTCGCTCGCATTCCGCGCGGCGCCCACTGCCCACCGCCACGAGCCACGCCGTCAAAGTGAGAGAGAGCAGGCAAATTAGAAAATTATAATTATACAATTTCTACACGTAGATCGCGGAGCCACGTGCTATCAACAATCTATCCGCCGAATACGTCTTGATCTATCGCTGACAATTAAATTATTAGTTAACGAATAAAATTATTAATTACATCAAAATTAAAACTCAGATATTTGCGGTGGAATTAATAGATGTATGATAACTTGTGTTAGAAAATATTAAAAGTGAATTTGAATGGTCTATTAACGGAGTTGACGCAGCCCCGCCAGGTGTACGAGACTAACCTGTCCGATCTCGGTATCACGTTACACTAGGTTTCACATTAGGAAATTTATACGACGTCTCATGTGACTACTGACTGTTAATTATTGTTTTATTGACAAGATAAATTATAATAATTATTAATCGGTTCCAAGAATGTACTGCAAAACAAGATGATTCACCGGCCGTTATGTTGTCGCGGTACGCAGATGTGCTCGCGCGCCGCGGGGAGTGTTGATTAAATTAAGTGACATTTCATTTGGAGTGAGCGGCGTAAATCGGGGACATTACGAGAGCCATTATCGCGCAGGTGACGCGCGAGCCGCGTCGCTGCGCCAACGCTTCGCCGCGCTGTACCCGGGGTACAGCCTCCTCTTTTACGTTAACTACCTAAATTGTTCACAAACTTTAAGTAAGTATGGATGTCGACTGATGTTGTTGATGCCACGCATCCGTTTGTAGGCTACCAGCTCTCCGTATATCTACTTTAGCGTCAGTGAGCAGCGGATTGAGCTTACTTTCAAAAGTGTAGACATATGCTACAGAATTCTTTTTTTAATTTGAAATAATCAATAACATTAATAAAAACCTTCTTATATATGCCTATTATTTACGTGTAAAACGAAGGATGATCAGGGATGCATTGCTAATTCGTCTAGAATCTAAGTAAGTATTGTCTTCATATAGAGAACGCTATACGCCTATTACTGTAGAGAGAGTAGTGATTTCCACCACTACATTAATTTTCTCAAAGCCTATATTTACATCTATGCATTTGCATAGATGTAAATATAGGCAGATTAAATAAATAAGTAGGTAACTATGAAACAAAAGTGCGTTTTTATAATATAGGTATATTATTAATTGAATCAGTTATCTCCGCTGAGATGAAAACTCTACTAGAAGTGGGGAATTTATTCACGCAACAAGGTACGTTTAAGGTGCTCCGTTCTGTACGTTATGCGGCACCCAGTACCTGCCAATTTTACGCGTCGACTCAATACATTTGCAAGTATATTGTTTTTCAATACGATGCATTTGCATAAAAGCAAAGCGAAGGAAACTTTATAGGCGGGGAGCTAGCTCGCGCACGCCGTGTACCTACTACACCACAACCCAGCGTGTTGGAACTACTTATAAGAATCTCTTTATGACCAAAAATATTTGTATTTTTAACACATACAAAATTTGTAATGATGATGATGCTTTTCCTTTTATTAATGCAATGAGGTGAGGAATTAACTTCATACAATGATGCGAAACGTAGATAAATTTAAGTTACATACGAGTAACATACTCGTATCATATGTAAGGATCGGTTTGTTTGTAATAGATGGAATTCGAGGGACTACAATGTACAGATATGTTTCAAAAGAATCGAATGAGCTACGTTGACCCAAAAGGAATTCAAACTCTAATTACCAAGGTGCCTGGGGATTCTTGGTTTTTTTTTTGGCAATTATAAGATTTTTTTTGCAATTTACCAACGAAACGTTCATTTATTCCAATGTCGAAATATGTCTAGACTTCACTGCCATAGGGCGCTCTAAAGGATTTTGGCAGATAATAATTGAAAATACGTTACTATGGTCTCCGCGGCTATGAGGGTACAAAGTACGAACACTCCCGAGTAGGGCCGTGTGTTTCCATTTTGCAATACAATCAACACTATGATACCACACCTTATTAACAAGTATTTACGATCTTTACGAAGCTCGGTAAATCAAGACATTTATACGCACTTTAACGTGGCGTGTTAGCCTCGGTCGTTAATCTTGCCGCCGTGAACACTATACCCTGCTACCTCATTGTTAACCATGAATTCATGACAATTACAAAAATATGTATACTAATCGTTTTATTACCATTCCATTGCTTATTAAATAATGTATGTTAGATCACGATCAATGACACTGTGTGTTTGCATTATAAGGGGCCTGCCACACCGGTCTCGTGGTAGCAAGAGCCGTCTAAGGACCAAGGTATCACGGGTAGTGCCAAAAATTGTTACTGGGATTTTCTGCTGGAGGATGTCAAGCTCAGTATAGCAACAGCCTCCGAGGCGGAAATATGGCGTTAATACTCCCCCCAACTGCGCCTGATCCGGTCATGTACTTATTATGCAATCGGTTCGATATTTAATTTAATAATGAAGATGTATTTAGTTAGTATCTCTGGAGATTAGCCGCTGTGGCGGAATTTCGGTCACGAGAGCTTTATTATTATAAAGGACTATTTTTACCCATTGTTAAGCAAAGGGGTCGATTTCGCTGTAACTAATAACTAAGTATGTTTACTTTTTCTTCAATCAAGACTGGTGCGATTACTAGAGAAACACTAGCCAGCTGCAGTGTCAGCTAAGAAAGCAGGAAACAACGCAACGATGATCTCAAGTTTATTCCAAAATCCAAAAGCACATAACCTCGTGCTCAACGTCTGAGTTGAGCCAGGCCATTTATCATAGGTGTTATGGTGATATGTACCAAGGAAAAGATAGGCGATGCATTTCGTAGTGCAGTGTGATGTGTGCTGGTCTCGCTAGGTCACGCATGCGCAGTGCAGTAGCCGACCTTGCGGCGCGGGCGGCGGCGCGCGGTGTCACGTTGCAGCCACATTTCAGCCGATCGCCGCGCGTGCGGTTCAATCCCGAGACGGAATGCCCTCATCATTTGATAGCTTGCCTCAACATTTGATACACTGTCGGCAACATTTCTAGCGTGCCGCGCGATCAGTTGGTGTGACTGTCTGTGCATTCTACCATCAAACAAGAGGCTTGAATCTGAATGTCCTCATTTGAAATTACTAAGTATTCTACATTATGCTCTTACAATCTTCATTGTTAAAATATTTACATGAATACGTACTAATTACTGTGGCTTAAGAACACCTTGCGAAAACTTTGAGCTCTTAAAGATTTCATTCTATACTATACGAGTGATTAGCAGCCTTAGCAGGGATAGTTTAGCGCTCCCCCGTCTAGTAAAAATGACGAAGCCATCTTGAACAAACATGGGCAAGGGATGCCGCGGTAGATACAAAACCATAGCTTTTTAGGCGACTGAATTGTTAAGATAGTTGTTACTAGGACTCTATGTTATGGTAGGCTATTACCTGTGTCTTCTAACTTATCAAAAATATTAACTTTATCTAGAGAAGTTTAGGGTTTAAAAATCATAGAATTTCTTAGCATAATCATTTTATAAACACTTGTGTTATCATATGTTATCTATCTTCTATATCTATACTTATAATAAGTCTGTAGAAAGGTCAATTCTGTACATGAAATATATTTTCAAAATATATATAATTCCAAACTATAGCCAAAGAGCTATGGAGCGGAGCATCCTCGGTATAAAGCTTATTGATAAAGTGAGAAACTATAATTCGCTCCCAAACTGGAATAGCTGATGTTGGAGAAAAATCTGCCAATTTGAAGTGGGCTTGAGCGGGTCACGTGTGCAGAATAGATGGACCAGAATTGTCATCCAATATCAGCCTTCAGATGGCCACCGTCGCAGAGGTAGGCCAAAGAAAAGGTGGCGATATGATCTGGATCACATTTACCACAGGTTGGCAGGAGCATGCTGCAGGTAGGGACGGAATTGAAGGAATTGGGGAAGGCCTTTGCCCAGCAGTGGGACTGTAAAGGCAAACTAAAAAAAAACTAACTAACTAAACTAACTATCGGGGGGTGATTAATGATCGATACTGATGTCAAAAATGCAATCATTTAATTTTTTGTCTGTCTGTATGTTCGTTATAGAAACAAAAACTACTCAACGGATTTTAACGAAACTTGGAACAATTATATTTCATACTCCTGGGCAGGTTGTAGTATACTTTTCATTAAATAGGAGCAGAGAAGTGAAGGGAAGTGTTGGGAAAACGAATTTTTTTTTATCTAAGTACATGTTTAAACGCGCATCACGCAATAACTACTGCATGGAATGCGGTTTTCACCAATGTATTGCTAGAGGTCTAACGTAAACTATAGATATCATTTTATGAAAGTCCGTTATTTTTGAAAGCCGACATCCACGCGTGCGACGCCGCCGGTACAGCTAGTTTAACAATAATTTCATTGTGTCCATGAGGCCTTAGTAGTTACTCCAACTAGTCAGAACTCGTTTTTTGAAGTAGACCTCTCGACATGTAGCTGATCACCTAATCTTACACTTTGCAAAGCAAATAGTTTTATCAGTAACTTAAGTCAGTAGGTAAATATCTATATCGCAACACGATACACACGTGCACATGACACCAATCTGTAGCTAACAAATGTTACTATTAAAATTTATGTAGCCAGTTCTATTAATAACGTAGATAGTTGTTGTAATATCTGGGTACAAATGATGTATAATAGCGTTCAACACGTCTCCGCTGCCGAGTATTCTAATTTAAACTTTAGTAGGTAAGTGGGTTTACCGAGCTTTGAATATTCCATTAATTTAAATATCCTAATTGACGAATTCAATGTTCTCGTTGCATTGCCAAGCCGTCCCGCGCAATATCAGAATGCGCTGGTACTCGTCATCGAACTAACTAAATCAATTCCATTAACTATTCATGCATAATGGATCAATGTTGAGGAATTGAAACAGCGGCATACATGTGCGATGAGAATACAAACTGCACGATTGAAGTAAATTAAACAAGTAATTTGTTAGCACTGAATGATTCATCTCGTAACAAGCATGGAAGGTATTTATTAAATTTAGATCTAAGTACCTGCATCGTTTTACGTCGAATAGGTAAGGCTCACAAGCCTCGGTAATAAAAGGTTTAGTGAGGTATTTATACACCTTAAAAATTTACACAGATTTATCTTTGCTGCTCGGAATGGTCAATAAAAATTCAGTGCACCTTCTAAGTTTATTACCCACTTTACATAAACGCTCTGGTGCTCTAGACATCGGTGTTGGCTCTATTTTTAGCCAGCGTTGTTATAGCTTGCAACAGCTAGTGATAAATAATGCAAACCGAGCTTTTACACGCAGATTTACTACACATGGAAGTGGCATTACTTGCTGTTTTATGTAACGAACGAAAGAAATAACAAAGATTCTATTATAACAGTTAAGTTTATCATCATCATCATCAGCCTATCGTAGTACACTGATGGACATAGGCACTTACAGTTATTCGCCACACACACTTTGGCCAGCATTGGAGGCTATAGGTACCCATAATGACCACGCTGGGCAGGCGGGTTGGCGATCGCATTGCGTAGCTTCTCGTTCCGGTGATACTGCTGCCCATCACCGGCCTGGGGTATTTAACTACGCCATTAATAGTGATGGTTATTTCGCCACCAATCCGTAGCCAGAGAATCGTCTGTTATTCAGCAAGATGCACCACGGGCAGTTGAGGGTGCGAAAAGATGATAGGTCGCTCGCTCCCTTGCATCCCTAGTAGCAGAAGTTTATCTTGTATAGCCAAAGATGGTTTTTGTGATAAAAATTACGTAATATAACCTGACAGAAACACATTCATAACATCTGAATATTAGACTTTAATTAATACTAATTACTTGCTTTATAAAAATAATAGTTAAGTTAGTTAATAGTTTGGGTAAAAATACCTAGAAAAAGCCTGTGTTTATTAATAGATAATGGAATTCCCAATTAGGTTAGTTCGACAAAAGTAATAAATATTAGTAGGTACCTACATTATGTAATAAAAATACACATAACTACGCGTACGCACCCAGTTAAAACACGCATAACATAGGTAAAGTCGATAAAAAAATTACATTCTTTATTTAATATTCCGTTTACTCGTATTACAATCATTATTTGATTATATTTTTTTAATAAATATTAGATATCGATACGCATAAGATTTCAACCACGAGCAGAAATTAGTTCTAATACCTAAGTATTATTAGGGTGCGTCTACATCTGACGAATGTGCCGCGAATGCGCGACCGGCGCGCGAGCTGTCCTCGAGCTGCGCGCGTGCATTTTTAGTTCGTTCTCCACTCCTGCCCATTCGTTCGATGTGGAAGCACCCTTATAAGCCATATCGTGCATTGATGCATCTAGGTGCTGAAACAAGTGTGTATGGAACAGCCGTACTTGTAAATTGATACGTTACCCCTGTTATTTACATCTTCAGTCAACCACACGTGTCGCCTGGTGTACCTAACGTTTAGAAACACTGACACAAAATTCCCATGTGACTTTGCGAATTATTTTTTAATTATATACTTATGTACGTGAAAAAATTAAAATATCAGTGATGCGAAGTCTCTACCAAGAAAGCTCATTTTGGACTTGACTGAAACTCTCCTCAACGCTGCGCCGCCTGCTAGTATGTAAGTATTGTTACGCCCCATATCGCAGTGCCCAACATCACATACCTACATTGACCCGATTCCAAAGTAAGAACACGTGTGTTATGGAAAAAGTTATACAATTTATTATTTAACACTGAAACAGAGAAAATATATAAATGTTCATCAGAATAATGATTGTTTGTCCCGGGTGGCAATTGAATCCACGACCTTCGGTTCAAAATGCAGAGTAACAACTAATTGATCCGCAGAGCCAATTAATAAATAGACATTTTGAATTTGTTGTGCAAGTCTATATCTATACATCAATCAGAATAAGTAGTCTATTGACTATAAGTATAAGTAAAAAAATGTGTCCCCCCCCCCCCGTAACTTCTAAATTAAGGAAATGATAAATATAATAATATATGATGTAATATGATGTACTTACATTACCGTGTCAACTTCCACCAAGAATTGGTTTGAACGAGATCTAATAATTCTTTTTTTTTAATACGTTAACGTTATAAAATCGTAGACCGCATTTTACTTTTCATTCAATAAACTCCAATTATAGTAAAGAATAAAGAAAAAAAATCATTTAGATGCATAGTGGTACGGAACCCTACGTGCGCGAGTCCAACTCGCACTTGGTCGGTTTTTTTTTTTTATACAAAAATCGTGCAAAAGCATTTTCTTTCGTGTTGAGATAATACAATAAACAGCTCTATTGGTTTACAACAGGTGTGATCGTTAACGTTACTCAACGCAAATGTTTACATTTGGTATTTCGGGTATCACCTACGTGACCTGGGTCGAGTAACACTCAATGAATTCGAGGCCGAAAATAACAGAATGTATCCAGGTTACTATCCATCCATCCAGCAAACAATAATGGCCATATTATGCAATTCACGCTAGGCGCTCGTAGAATGAACAAACCAAGTGTGCCAGTTGCTTAAAGAAATTTACTACAACACCTGATTCTGTCTTTTATAGCAGTTGGAGATTAAATATTGTAGACGTATTCGTAACTGTATTCAGTTTCAACTTTCATCATCATCATCAGCATAGGCTGACTTACTGTAATAGTACAGTCCACTGCTGGACATAGGCCTCTCCAGTTGTTCGCCACTTAGGACAAACGTCTGGAGGATATACCTATAATCGCCACGCTGGCAGGTGAGTTGGCAATCGCAGGGCATAGCTTCTCGCTCCGGTGACGCTGCTGCCCGTCCATTGGTCTATGGTATTTAGCTACGTTTCAAGTTTACTTGCAAAAAATAATATAATATTTTTCTTTACCCATGACCGCCCAATGGAGAGTTCAGGTCTCTTCCATGGCGCCAACTTACTTGATGTTTTGCCTTTCTCATCTAATTCCTCTCTACTACCTTCACTAGGTCGTAGGTCCATCTATCGTCCTTCTGTCCAAGTCTCTATTCTGTAGTCTCTATTCCAGGACATTTCTCCATCATCCATTAACTGTGCGACATATCTGGCCCGCCTAGTTCCACTTTCTTTTTACAATCTTCGACCTCCTTTATTTCCTTTCTAACTACTACGACGTGGCAAATATTTAAAGCACAATATTTTAGTCCTTGAAAAAATTACTTTAAGACTGGTACTAAGCGAATCATTAATTAATATAATACTCAAAAAGAAAGCTATACAATTCCTGTGGCATAGCTTGCAAGTTTCGAGGGTCTTCTGCGATGATATCATCAGTGAATCTCAAATGCGTTATACGTTCTCCAGTAATGTTTAGGCTATTGTCTGTCCAGTGGAGCAGCTTAAAATATCTTACAGACATGAGGTGAATAATGGATACGAGTATGGTGTCCCTGCTTCACATCTTTTCTTGCAGAAATCTGTTTTGTAAGGTATTACGTATACATATAAGTATAAGTATATGACGTGCCTACTTGTCATCTTTGCAGGGATTGTATGCCCAGACTCACTGCCCAGTGATTAAGTATCAGGGACAGCCAATCACGAGAAAACTTAATGGTCTACTGGGTTTCCTGGAAGAGTTCCACTGGCAAAAATAACCATTCATATGCTAAAGAATTAATTTTAACCATCACCACCACACATGCACAAGCGTCGACTACTTGCGAAAAACTGTCCCGTCAATCGAACAAATTATGGTGTATGGTAATCATGTATATCTAAATAAAGGACTTTGGTATATAATGACGTAAATTTGATGGACCTAATCATCAAATGACGCTGCAACTCTGGAACGTCACATTTTTGGGACGGTTCAGCCAAATATCTATTAAATGATGTCAGTTCGCGGTTGATCACAGAACCACATGACACGTGTCGTACTTTGCCTTTTCACTTTAGAGACCATTTCTTCGAGTATAAAAAGTGCAACATATTAAGCACGCGTAAGCGACCGCAGGAGGCCTACGTTCAGCAGTGGACGGGCCCAGGCCGTTGATTGATTGGAACGACCGCATCCAACCAAAAATTGTTCCGTGTGGGAAGTACGTAAATGTAAATAATCCTAAAAGGGGAACTCATTACCGACACTTGTATTTTAGCCCACCTCTGATAATATAGGTAAACGAGGCGTGAAGATACATCTTACGAACGGCCATAACAGTGGCAACTGATGAGAAACTGGTTATATTTATACCTACACTGATCCGATTCCAAAGCAAGAACTCAATAAGTACTTGAGTTATGGAATCTAGTATTGGGAATGCCCTAATTTGATATTTATTAATGTGCACGTAACGCGGACGTCACGAAAAACAATTCATTAATTTTCTAATTTGTTAACTAAAAATAAAATTACTTATAATTAGGAATTTTGAATAACAATTAGTTTGCCATAAACTAACCCAATCAGTACATCAACAGTGCGCATATATAAGCGTACGATCAATGGAATCTTAAAGCGAAATATTTTAACAGGTAAGCTTGATATCCGACCTGTCGAGGCCAAGATAACTTGTGTTTTAGAGGGTCCGAAATAGAGGCCTACCGATCGATCATTAGGACTTATTTGTTTTTTGACGGGGACAGGACATCAACTAGAGGTGAGTTTGTTATCGAGCCATTCGTCATGCTGTCACGGTGACAGGGTGGACGAAATAATCAAAGTGACCGCTTGATAACGCCAATGGATCGGGCATTCTCGTTGATAGCTTACGTAACGTGAAATCATTGTTTTAGTTATACAAGTTTATATAGACATATATATAATGTATGTACTATATACCATATATATATATATATAGTAGTACAGCATAATCCCTACGCCTGATGGGAATCGAAAGAAAAACCAAATCAACGGGCAATTACCCTGTCATTCGACCATGCCACGGCACGTAAGATTAGGTACATAAGATAGGTAAGTTTTTCATGCTCTATTTAAAGATTACATAGGCAGGAACATGTACCGGCGATGTTGCCATATTTTGAAGATGCGGCAAAGGTCAATTGCCGAACTGTTTAGTCGTGAAGGAATGTTTTCTACAGTGAATCTGACAAAAGACTACCGTCCTTTGACAGATTCATCGATACTCATTCGATCGCGCAGACAAACTGCCCTTATACTTAGCTTGCGGGTCTGTGACTACTTTTGTATTTGGGTTATATGTCTCGCAGCCGACTGGTGCTTGGCCGTTGAGCTTTCGTAAGAACTATTGTGAAAATGAAAAAATATACCCTCATTATAATATGCGAAACGGCCATCCACATATTTTTGCAAAGATGTTACATTTGTGATTGTAGAATAATTGGGGGCATGTAGAGTTGTTAATCAGCTTGACTCTTCATGACATCTGATAACTTTTTGACAGTGCACGCAATGTGGTCTCGCCCTCCTCGTCTTGGCTACATTTTACGTGAAAATGTTTTTGGGGGGATTAATGTTACTGAATTAGATTAAGAGCTATAGCTAACAAATCAATCTCGGTGGAGTCTAAGTTAGATAACAATTATCTGCTCACACATCTATCGAGTATACCTATGCTAAATGTTTGCCTAGACAATTATACAAAATGACAAAGCAACCGTGCCTGAAGAATTTCCGGTTCGTTAAAAGCTTCACATAAGTTCTTGCTTCACAGGTTATAAAATATGTAAAATAAAGACCTGGCTAGTAGTAATATAGCGATGAACAATGGAAATATTTTCATGTTTTCTCTATTTGATTCATATTACAATAGTTTTCATTGAAATTAATTTAATATTTGACCTACCGGTACTTAATTCAGTTATCGTTTGATGCTGTTGTAAATTCTGTTGAAAATTGCATTATTAAATAAAGTAAGTAGGCTAACCCGGTTGGTTGTTAGTTTATTTTACCGGCAAAGCATTATTCCGTAGATTGATGGAGCGTATACACAACACACCAACGAATACGCCGCATTCATTCAAGAACTGGAACGCCTAGTAATCAACTGACGCCTACCTAACCAGTCATTAAGTACATGCTCAAACATTAAATTAACCTATGTAAATACTTCTATTAAGATATCTGAGTCTCAGTAGTACAAAATAATTATGACCCATTTGTGCGTTTACAGCCGATGACATTTACCTATAGCTTTGTGGTTTTCCGTAATATATCGTCCTTGCTAGGCTATACCTAAGGTATTACAGTTTTAAGATTAAATAGTTTGAATATAACAACGATAATTTTGATAGAAACTTGTTCTAGGTACTTTTATCTCATCATCATCATCAGCCTATTGCAGTCCACTGCTGGACAATATAGACAATATACTGAAAAGCCTGGAACACCGTTGTAAAGTCGCCTGTATTCTATCGGTTGCATTTTCGAGAGTATGCGGCGGAATTATTGAATTTGATTCTTTCTGCCCCTTTTTATCATCGGACGAGCAGGGATATGACGAATAGGCACCGTTATATGGTGCAGGTTTCTAAAACTCGCACAGCGCGTTTCGCTTAATACCTTCATAGTGCGAACGGCTAAACTTTGGCACGCTTTTCCGGGCTCCTTGTACCCCGAGAGATATACACGTAATATTTCAACGATGTTCAAGGCGAGAGTGAACCGGTTTTTGCGGAGTGAGCGAGTTCCATCGTAGACTATGATATCACTTACCATCAGGCGAATCACAGTCAAGCGGAAACTCATCTTCTTAACTAATATTATAAAGCTGAAGAGTTTGTTTGTTTGAACGCGCTAATCTCAGGAACTACTGGTCCGAATTGAAAAATTCTTTTTATGTTGAATAGACCATTTATCGAGGAAGGCTTTAGGCTATGGAACATCACGCTGCAACTATTAGGAGCGAAGAAATAATGGAAAATGTAAAAAAAAAACGGGGAAAAAATAACTATTCCACGCGGACGAATTCGCGAGCACAGCTAGTTTATAATAAATCTGTAGAGAAGTCAATTCTGTACATGGAATATATTTTCAAAATAACTATCAGGAGGTGATTAGTGATCGATAGTGATGCCAAAAATGCAATCAGTAAAACTTTTGTCTGTCTGTATGTTCGTTATAGAAAAAAAAAACTACTGGACGGATTTCAACACGCTACAACCAATAGGAGGAAAGCAGTGACGGGAAGTGTTGGGAAATTTTGATCTGCATGTTTGATTGCGCATCACGATAAAACTACTGCATGGAATTGAATGCGGTTTTCACCAATGTATTGCTAGAGGTCTAACATAAAATTCAGGTACTATTTTATAGAGGTCTGTTATTTTTGAAACCCGATAACAACGCGTGCGACGCGGCACAGCTAGTTTTGAATATAAAAAAACTCCATCATCAACATCAGCAGTCCATGGATATACCTAGGTATATCCATGGACAGGCCTAGGCTGGAAGGCCTAGGCCTCTCCAGTTGTTTGGGCAAACATCTAGAGGCATTGCCTACAGTCGCTAACGTGGGCAAGCAGTCGTAGGGCGTAGCTTCACGCTCCGGTGACGTTGCTACCCGTCGATATTTAGATGATGGGTTGCTTCTTAACATGCCGAAACAACAATGCTAAATTATTTGCACTTTACATTTAATTAGAACTTCTCTACTTAAGTGCAAAGAGCAAATAACGTATTTATCGTAGTAATTATTTACCCCAGAAACGTGTAGTGTGTATGTACACACAAGACTACAACTGTGTACGGCGCGCGCGCACGCCTTGAGCATAATTCATAATCAACTGTGTTTATGTTGTATTGTTCTGCTCGTTAGTTAATGAGTTTGTGTTGTTGTTGATTATGCTTGATGAACGCCGTGGTTTTTAATATATTATTATCTAAAAGTATATACTTTTATCTTTAAATTTGCAAACAGCGAACTAAAGGTTGATGGATGTAAGTGTTCCCAGTCCGTGTTCAGTGGGGTCGTTTGTAGGATTGGGTATCAAAATGTTCAACAGGTTACCGAAACATATTGTTGAACTGCCCATTGATAAATTTAAATCATACATGAAGTCCTTACTTATAAAAGGGGGCTATTATAGAGTAGAAGATTTCCTCAACGACGACATCTCCCGGACTGCTGCTTCCTAGTAAACTTTGCATTGTATAGACTCAATTTTTATTTTGCATTGTTTAACTTTAAAATATTTAAAAATGTTGTAATACTAAAACATGTAACAATTGGCGATTTAAAAAGAGTAACTACCAAGTTTCTTGCTGTTTCTTCTCGGTAGAAATCTACTTTCCGAATACGGCGGTAGCTTCTTTTAAATTGCTTTTATTCACATTTTTATATTACTTATTACATTTGTACATTATTTTTTCACTTGACGATTCATAAGTGATTATTTTAATTCTGTGTGAATAAAGGTATTTTTGATTTGATTTGCTGCTGGGCATAAGCCTCTCCAATTGTTCGCCACTTTGGGCAAACATCTGGAGGCTTTACCCATAATCGCCAATTCGCCACGGGGCAAGCGGGTTGGCAATCGCTGGGCGTAGTTTCTCGCTCTGGTGGCGATGCTGCCCGTCATCGTCCTGTGGTATTTTTCTACACCTTCAATTGTGATAATTACTCTGCCACCAGTCGGTTGCCAGAGCCTCGTTAGTTATTCGATAAGTTGCACCACGGGCTGGTGGCTTGGAGCGAAAAGCTGAGCTGGTAGGTCGCTCCAATACAACCCCTCCTTTTCATTTCTAACAGTTTAAGTAGGTACTTTACAATCATGGGCTTCGAAGATATTTTAAAATAGGTATCTAGTATTCATCTGTATCTTCTTGTTGGAAGTGCCTGGATCACCTACATGTTTTTCAAGCAGGTGCATGAATGTAGGTACTAATCGTTACGAAAATTATATTCTAACTACTTTTAGAAAAGAAATCCTTTTACTAGAGTTTTTCATAACTAGTGAATAATTCATTCATCTAGTCAAAGTGACTATAAAAATCCCAAAATATAAGTAGTATCCTCCTCCTAAACTCTTAATATCATGTCACGTGAGACCACTTTGCGACCGCATTGTAATGAAAAAACGATTAGGAAATAATTTATTCGTCCTCAATTTGTGTGTTTACAATATAACTAACTAATTAATAATGTACTAACTGGTTTGCCAAAATAAACTTAAAAAACGACCTTTTAATATTCGCATATACTTAGAAGTCACTTACTTGACTATTATTGCAAATAATTACTCGTACTACTAGTTAGTACGAGTAAGTATGTAGTAGGTATAAACCTACCTATAAACATTAATTTGTTCAAAAGAAGAAAAAACCGAAAATAGTAAGTAAGTAAATCATAATACCCTAACTCAAATTACACAGGTCAATAAAAATAAATGTAGGTAAATTTCATCAATAGATCTCCATTAAAGACTGGTAGCATCTCACAGAAAACCCAGACAAGAGTCAAATTAAAAAAAGTTCATAATTCATAAATTTATCCGACCGGGAATCGATCCCGGAACCCAGAAGGCTAATTGCTAATTGTGAATGTGGATAGTTTAAATAAGGCATTAATTCGTAAAAAAACGTATTTGTATGTATATGTGATACAGGAATATTTGCAAAAAATAATAACTTACTGAAGCAAAGCCATTGCGGACCAGTCTCCGCTGTTCCGCCGTATAATACCTACGCAGAGCAGTAGCCTCCACTTAAGAACTCCACTCAAAATGTCTTACTCCATTTCATTACGGCTCATAATTGTACAAAAAATCGAAAATCCGGCAGCAAATTTAGTTTTGTTTGCGTACGTGAGATTATCGAAGGCAAGTTTTGCATACCGCAGGCCACAGCCATAAAATACAATACATTACGAGCCAACCAACGGCTCCTGCGTTACGTACTATGAGCTCTTACAATATTAAACAATTAAACAATATTTATAAATATATACGGTAAATTATTGAGGAATTGAGGCTTAAGACTTCTCATACGAATAGATGATATGCTAAACATGCGGTTTTGAACATGCTTTTATCCAAATAAACATCCTTATTAACTACTAACAACTAAAAGAAACATTGTAATGACTCAGGAAACTTTAAAAACAACATTTTTATTAACAAATACCCAAGACATGCCGCCTTGGGCCAGACAGCGCCATCTAGCCCCCAAACTAAACCTAAGCTTGTACTAAGGGTACCAGACAACTGATAAACACTTAGATACTACCTATTTATTTTGTAAATAAATTATACATAGTAAACACCCAGAAAACATTAGGAGAGGCCTATATCCAGCAGTGGACTGAAGATGATGACGAAACACGCAGACACAGCACAACAGATAAAATTATAGCAAATTCTCACCATTTTTTTCCTTGATGAAAGTCTAGAATGTGTACCTATTGTGATAGCAACATGATTACTTCAAGGCATTAAAAAGACGTGACGTCACGAATGCTTGCCAAATGACTGAATATTAATCGGTTTTAATTTAATGAAATTCGAAATATCAATTGTAGGTAGGAATACTTAGGTATCATTAAGCAAAGCTCACTTTAGCTTTCCGTTATTATGCGATGTCCTCTCTTTTACTAGAATGGTATTTAAGAATTTATTGCGTCTAGTGTCCACATCTCAATTATTTTTATTATCAATTGGTAAACAATAAAGTAAATAAAGCCGGGCGGGCGATCTTACGTGAGCGTCAAATATGTGGTATGCGTGTTCATTGAGTGTGGCCGTGGACCGTGGATACACTCCGAATGCCTAAAACATCGTTATCACTGTTCCCACTCTAATCTCGAAGCAATAAAATTTGGACGGCCCAAAAACGGGGTACCCGATAACCATAAATTTGGGCCGAAACGGATGGGACAAATTTTTATAATGGGCCTCCCCCATTTGGGCACGGAGTCGCGTTAATGACAGTCTAACAGTTTGTTTTAACATCATTATAGGAGCGTATCGGGCATACCATCGCGCATCGCAGGTACCTGCTCAAGTAGGTAGGACACATGTCGGAGAGACGCTGTTTCTGATACAAGCCTCGATTATTGTGTTTTCCACTGATTTGACTTGATTGTGATCTGAAGAGCTCAATCTCACAGAATGGTTATTAATTGTTTGGTGTGAAGGCTCTTCTAATTTGTAACCACGATGAATATTAGAAATATGTGTGTATTTTTGTCGTTTGGAAAATTTTGATATTATTATTTATATATGTTGAGAACTACAAACATTATTGAACAATTTTTACCAAACATTGTACAGCTAGCTTCTTTAGGAGGAAAAAGGCATTCGTATCCATTTATTATTCAAATTTACTTTAACTATAACCGAATATAAGAGTATTTTTATAGCACGGCATAACAGCGAATTCGTAGCCCAAGTCGCTGTGACAACGGGCAAGTGACCTGACGAGTTACCAGCCAGTGATAATTTTTAAGGTTAGGTGTTCAATCGTAAACCGAGTCTCTTGAATGGTCGAGTTAAAAGGTGATACGTGGTCTAGAGTGTATGTGTTAGGTAGACGGCCGGTCGGGTAGCCGGGGCTCGCGGCAATATATCCGAGGGACAGCTACACGTATTCACAATTACCTTATCTCACCATTGCTCTGCTCCTGACATCACACGACAAATATTCGTGATCATCGCTCGATTCGTCCGCGGACGCGTTTCTGGTCCACTGAGATGTTGATACGAGTGTTATGAGTACAATGTTTGGCACATTATTGTAGCATAGCGATCCTTGCATCAAATTTAAATGTTACTTATATACGAGTACATTCCTGAAAAAAAATACGCAACACATTAAATACTACTGAGATAAGAAGTATTTAACGAATACAACGTTAGGTAGGTTTACAGTAGGTACAATAAAACCTTGCGTTACAAAAGGGATGAAGTTTAAATGCACGATTTAATTTATTCGTCAATAAAACAATTGACAAAAATTTAATATATGACAAATAATAATATTTTTTGTTGGTATGCCAACGGTCTTTTTATAGTTAACACAAATGTAATGTTTTAAGACGCTGAAAAAGCATTGTAAATAAACGTACGAGTATGTAAATAAACTATCGAACAAATGACCAAATAGTGCAATTTCTCAGGCAACTTGCGTTCACATAAAGTTTAAAGTAAGTTAAAATTTAGGCAACATATGCTTGTGAAATTAGCTTTTTAATAGCAAAAAGAAGTCAAAAGAGCACGCGCATCAAATGATTCAGCGTGCAGCGCGCAGGCGCGGGTTCCCATGGGAAAACGCTCGCAAATATTGACACTACACCAACATGTTTATATGCACTTAATGCATCGCTCACCTTTTAACATTTTATTTGTTCAGAGCGCGCGAGGCAGACGGAACGTCGGTCTCTTGTTTAAGAAGTTGTTTTTGTCGTAATTCTATGTTTAACAGGTAGTGTCTAATGTGAGTTTTAAAACCGTGATTTTGAACATTACAAAACGCTTAACACTTACCCAAAAGCTCATAAAACTTATCAAATTTTCCTCTTTCAACAGTATAATATCACACAACATCACATACCTACATTGCTCCGATCCCAAAGTAAGTAGCTTTAGCACTTGTGTTATGACGTGACGTATCAGAACAACGAAGGTGCCACAATTTATACTTAAATACAGATATAAACACTCAGACACGGAACAAACACAAATGTTCCTCACAAGCATGTTTGTCCCGAGTGGGAATTGAACCCACGACTCTTGGTTCAGAAGGCGGGGGTCACTACCAATTGAGCTACAGAGCTAGTCATACAATAACTTGTACCTAACTATCTATTTATTAGGTGAGATCAACTACACATACAAACAATTTTTATGCTAAATGCTCATTCATATTAAGCAAGAATTTCCAGAAATTAAATTTCCATACACATTAACTCATAATATAAATAAAGTATCAGCTCAAAGCATATATTTTCCTCGAAGACTCGCACGGCAGACCTCATGGCGGGTTATTACAGGCATTTAGGTTTTACAAACAGCATATTCATAATTAACAATTAAAATACGGTTTGTTAATGAATAGGAATCCTTTGTTTTAAAATCATAAAAGGGCCAATATATTGGTATTGGTCATTTTAAATTGTTTGTATGTATCCAGATACTAGATAATTACAGGTTGCATATTAAATTCTAGTAAATTGGGTGTCTGAGCAGTGGCGGATTTGCAGCCCTAGCCGCTCTAGGCCCCAGGCCATATGCTGCCCCTTTCTCAGTACCCATCATTATAGACTAAGGACATAAACATGAATTTACTTTATTCCCACTTTTAATTGATTCAGAAAATTGTTTAACTAAAGCCTAGCGAATAAGTCTAGTTTATAATATTTTTTTTAGAGATTTCAGGGATGATGGGACATTTAAATAAAACATGATTTTTTGGCACGATTTGCCGCCCTTAATATCTGGCCGCCCTAGGCCCGGGCCTACTGGGCCTTAGGGCAAATCCGCCACTGTGTCTGAGGAATAAAATGGACAATCATTATGTTAGGTAGCCGGCGGCTTACCCTAGAGTCAAATCCCGCAATCCTGATGCACTCAAACCAAACAGCCGCAAATTACACCAAACTGTAACAAAACACAATTTTTTACATCCACTTAAAATGTCTTAATCGCTGCTGCTTACGGCGTCTTATAGTCCTAGGTTCGTGACTTCCTAGAGACATTAGTTTCACACATCATAAGTTTGTATTCAAAATTTCAAAAACGGAGCCAGCCATTCAGTATAAAATATAAGTAATTGTAAGAATCAAGAGATTGAAACGTGATATCTATTGATTTTGCTTTTTTATATAATTACTAGTTACAATAAAATATATTAGTTGTGATGACGAACTTGTGAGTGCAAACAAAAAGCATAAAATAGTTGGCTGGTATACGTAGATCTGTGGGCTAACTTAGGTAAGTTAGCAGTAGTTACTTAGTAGGTACTAAGTTAACGTATTAACGTTTCTTGAGATGGTAACGATTATGTTAAGCGAGAATACCTACTTAAAATAAAATCTTATCATTCTATATCATTAAAAGTTGCAGCCAATTAAAGATAATTAGGTAAAAAGTGGACGGACATTTAGGTACTGGTCTTAATGAATGACGTTACATTGTACAGGGTATCCAAGCTCATTAAAAAATATTTACTGGTTATGTTTTATAGTTAGTAAACATTATATAAACTTGTACATATCAGGTTTTTTATACATTTGCCTATAATAAGACCTTACATTTCCGGAGTATAATAATATAATTGGTTGCAAATATAAGAGAAAACTATTAGATACCTATCAGATATTCAAAGTTATCAAATAAGTCGATAAACAATAAAGTATTATTACCGTGGATAGGTATCCAACGTGGCTGTTTATGGTTTATTCGTTGGTACTTTATTACCTCATTTCTTTATGTTCTTGCAATAAAATATATATCGGTAATCGTAAAACTTATAAAGTAAACTGAATTCAGACGCATACTGTGTTCAAATAACAAAACTACATTATTACCACTGGAGTGGAAACTAGGTAGGTACATAATTTCTTGTCTCTAAAAGTGTGTACCTACTTAAATTTCTGGGAGTCTCATTTAATAGGAGTGGCAGTTATCATCCTGTTATCCCAGTTCCCCCCTAACTTGCGTCAATCTCATTACTTTTAACTATACATATATTTTTTAACTTCCCGGCTATCTAGCTAGAGCTAGTGTTTAAATAACGAGAACTTTAAAAATGTACCTAAACAAATAAAATTACATGTTTCTTCTCACATCGATTTTTTACCGCCACCATTCAAAATTTGGCAACACTACGTCTCCGGCGCGCGTCACGGTGTGAAGGTAGACCATTTGTGGTCGGAATAATGGGTCGAAATTATCCGTTGTCCTTGCCGTGGCCACGCGGAATGTGCAAGTTATTGCGTCACGTACCTCTAATTATGCCCGATGGATGCACAAATTATAGCCTGCCGATGGACGCGGAATGAGGGACATCATGGGATGCCTTTGATATTTTTTAGTCAAATACCAAATGCAGTGTGGGCAAAAAAATTTATTACTGAGAATTATACGTGAATTTGTAGTACAGTTGACACGGGATTTGAATACTTCTCATACCTGCATTGTGACCAAATGAATTTAAAATGTATTGTTTCGTGACTGTATTCGACATTTAAGGTTTAAAGAGCTTTTTCTAGATTAGTAAAGAGGTTCTTTATCTTAATAGGTATAAGTGCATTTATGGTAAAGGTACAATACATATATGTATATGTCACCGGAAAATAGCAAGAATCGTAAGTTGATCAATTTCCTAGGTAGTTGATTAACTTCCGGAAAATAATAAACGGCGGTTTAAATGTATTATTTAACGTATGTATTTTAGTAAATTGATCATTTTACGGGGTCTTGCCGTAAAATCATCCGACGAAGGTGAGGTGAACGTTGATTAGTTCAATGGCTCACGTGGCGTTATCCCGGCAACCAATCAGGGAACAGTGTATTAATTTACGGGTAATAGTGCACCGTAAAATAGAACATTGAGCAACGATTGGCCCATTTAAGAACGATTTTACTTGTATCAAAATCGTAAATTATTAAATGACTGTCAGGCTACCGTAAATTGATCAACTAACTGAAATCCATTGCGTAAAATAATACATTTCAACTACCGTTTGTTATATTCCGAAAGTTAATCAACTACCTAGGAAATTGATCAACTTACGATTCTTGCTATTTTCCGGTGACATATATAAACCTTTTTTTAAATTAAATAGTTTCTTACACCAGTCAAGACTCCTTTAATGTAAGTATTACATAAATATGATATTTCCACCGAAATAGATATTTCATTATTGCCGGCCTATTGCAATCCAGTGCTGGACATAGTGCTCTCCAATCGTTCGCCACTTTGCTCGTTCCTGAGCTCCTCACGTCCAGTCTTGCGAGCCATCTTTCCGGAATCAACTCCAGAACCCATTTCCTCTCCAACAGTTATCCATATATCCATTCGTATACCGTAATCTCAAATTTGGTTGTCTATCCTAAATTAAACTTGAATTGATTTTTTTTAACGTTGTAAGTGTGGAAAAAAATCACCTATCTCCTAATTACATCTTAAATGCAAAAGTTTAAGTCAGTTCTTGCTATAGCACCCACACACGCAATGTAAGTAGGTAATGTTTTTTATTTATGATAATAACGACATAATAATATATTGTGAGTTTTATATGTCGTCAGTTTGGTTAAATATAGAGAGTCAATAAAATTAAAAAGGTGGCACAATAAGGTCGGTTAGGATCGAGGCTTAAGATATTTACGCAAGGCTATGGTTGTGTTTAAGACATCAAAATCAATTATTATTCTCCCACTGGACCTATACTCTGAGTTATTTATCATTATGATCTCCATCACAAAAGGACAACAACACGGAATAACTTATTTAGGGAGCTCAAACAGAAACAGATCTTATTGTAAATGAGCCAAATATATTTCTTGCTTGGCGGGGCCAGTCAGGGTACTCGAAACGATTCGATTTGGGATACATGAAAGCGTGCAAAGGATTTGGACTGTTTACGGCTTCGTGGGTGGTTGTGGGCGGGGCATCTACCTTCTTCATCGCACCTTGGCAGCTCGTATAAGTCCGTCTCACCCGGCGGCCGCTCCCACAGGACCCTTCTTGTTAACGTGTTTTTGCTGCTCTCATCTTACTCCAAGGAATTGTGAAGCGAGCAAATATTTACTCACGATTTTGAAAATCTTGTTTTCACTACCATATCTAAAGGTAGAGATGATGACTTGTTGTTTGTTATTTTGAGGTCGGCTTCTACTTAATGGGATGCTTACAAAGGCTAAGCATCTTTGCTAAATGGTAAGCACTCTTGAATATGCTTCTTCATCTTACTATTTATGTGTTAATAACATAAATCTTTACCAAATAGATGTGTTCAATAGGAGATACCTATGACAAGATAATAATATGAACAAGATAGAAAATAGTAGATAATTATTGCACTCTATGCAGTGGCGTAGCTAGGTAACCAAGGGCTCTGGGGCAAATGGGGCTCCACTGCTTTCTTTAGACACAGTTGTATCTAAAAAACAAGACTCATGTTACGGACAGTTCTGACAACGCATCAATATACAAATACACTAGGGAAGTTCCCTAGGGAGGTAGATTCAAGGGCCTCCTTAGCTTGAGGGCCCCGGGGCGCTGCCCCGTTTAGCCCTCGGAGCTACGCCCCTGACTATGGAGTCAACAACAAGCATGGGCTTGTTGTTGTTTTTAAGTTCTTCCATCACCACAGGGCTAGCAACAGTACCGACATATCTCCAGTTGTTCGCCACTTAGGGCAAACATCTGGAGGATATACCCATAATCGCCACGCTGGGCAGGCTAAGTATCAAGACAAACGAGAGTGTGTAAGTCAAGTTCCAGTGGAGGTATTACATATACACACACAGTGATAGATATCGGCAGTCTAAAAGACAAGTCGCCTACGAGTATAACAAAGGATTACTTAGTTATTTTAACGATATATTTAAATGATATAGCGCATACCAAATTTCAAATATGGTAAACTAAAAAAATATATTTGTTAAATACACAAACCTTATTTTGTCTCTGCTCATGAAAGGATATTTTAGTGTACATCATCATCATCAGCCTATTGCAGTCCACTGCTGGACATAGGCCTCTCCAGTTGTTCGCCACTTAGGGCCAACATCTGGAGGATATACCCATAATCGCCACGCTGGGCAGGCGGGTTGGCGATCGCAGGGCGTAGCTTCTCGCTCCGGTAACGCTGCTGCCCGTCAACGGTCTGTAGTATTAAGCTACGCCTTCAGTTGTGATGGTTATGCGGTATAACCATCACAACTGAAGGCGTAGCGTAGCAAACAGTCAGTTGCCAGCGCCTCGTTTGTTATTCGGCAGGATGCACTACGGGCAGAAGTTGGCTTGGAGCGAAAAGATGATAGACTGCCCCCTTACATCCCTCCTGCTCCTGTCCTTTTCAGTGTCATGTAAGATACAAAGTAACGTCATAAATATGAAAATACAAATAGGGCCGATTCCGAGTAATTTTTTAAACAGCAATTGAATAGTTTTTACCACATGAAAAACCTCTCTGAATACGGAGGCCTAGTACTACTCGTAAGTATATGATATGAACTATATTGTGAAGTATCTAATAAAGTAATGATTTTTCATTTCCAATGTCATGTAATTACCAGAGTCGAACTACTGCAATAAGGATGTGACTTAATTAGTTTTCTTAAAAAAGCATGCTGTCCTTTACACTAGTGTAAGAGTACCATTTTTATTTTTTAGTATCATTTTTAAAAGACTCATTGGGAAGCTTTTAGATCAATGGTATATACGTACGCTATACAACTCTTCCATAAATTCTACCAGAGCCGTCCTACGAACGGCTATAGTATAAAATGTTACCAAACGAACATAAAACCAACAAACCAAAATCGGTTCTACAACATTAGACCATATTATGCCTCCACACACATACGTATAGGTGTCCATTTGTCGGCTTCCTTAGGGCTCGGACCTCACACGGTCAGCGAGATGAAGAAATTATCCGCTTTCCAGTAACGAGCGCGCGCCGACCGGCGAGCACTGAACCTGCGTCCCCTAATTGCTACCTGTCGATCTGCTTATTCATTGGTACTGGGAAACGGACAGATTGTAGTTTTATTGCGGTCCGGCCCGACACACGAATGATTAGGAACCATTAACGGACTGGACTTCATTATCGATTGTAAAGGAAATCTTTCACGACAATTACGTATATGTTGGTGATGCGCCTAATAGTCTACGCGGCGTGTTAGTTTAGGGCTGCCTTCACAATAATTGGTATTCCCTATATTAGAAAATATAATAATATGATTCTATATTACATCTAGTTTAAGTCATCGCCGGATTAGTAAGTTGAAGTACGAGTAGCAGTGGGCTGGCCACATCGTGACGTGGACGTAATTAAAAGTATAAATGTGATGATAATATTGTCAACACGTTTAAAAGAGCATCTACACGAGTTCCTTGCCGGTTTCTTCTAGGTAGAATGCTGCTTGCCGAACTAGTGGTAGTTTGTAGCTTTGACGATTTGTAAGTGTTTTTAAAGAACCTATAAGAATAAAGATTTTTTTGATTTTGACTTTGACATCAGCCGCAGAACCGATAAGTATAACCGTCGGAGTAGGTATACGAGCTATAGAGTCGATCGGTTCTCGGTAAACATAGTGTAGAACACCTGCCAAGTGCCTGGATGCAAGAAGCTCAAGATTGATCAAAGTGGCGAACAATTGGAGAGTCTAGTCCAGTAGGTAATGGTCTGCAAGAGGCTGCTGATGATGATAAGTCAAAAGTTTGGTGCGAAGTAAAGAATATTGATTGAGTCAAAGAATTAACTGTTTAATTACATTTTAATGACTATCCAGCCTGTAAAGCGCCGGTTGTACTAGAGACCATTTTATTTCGAAACATGACGCGCACGTGTGTCTGATACAGTGTACGTGACGCTGCAACGTTGCATAGTGTTCCGCATCATGCCCCGCGTCACGTAAATGTCGTAGCTGTTGTGGAACATGTTGCTTCATTTGACCCCTAATGTACTCGTATATGTGGCTTATGAGTGGCTTTTGCTGTTCCAGCATCAAGTTAGACACTGTGGACTTCGAACCGCTTTTATTTAAGAATACATAGCAGGGATATTTCGCTAAGTATATTTCATACAATTTTTAGACAATGATTTGTTTATAATAATAATAAATAATAAAATCATTTATTAACATTATACAGCTACAGTTTGTGTTACTATAGATACTGCACTAGGCTCGCAGGCCTGTATCGCAGTATCTAATGATATACTAACATCTTCAAATACCAACCAAGACTACAGGCGTTTTATAAAGCCCCGTTTATTATTTAAAAATGTTTAACAAACTAAATTATTTATTCAAGTAGGTATAGTTCAAAAATGTAAACCATTGAAATGATATTTGGTCTATTACAATCAAGTTCTACATACAATTAAATACAATACGACTATCGTTTAAATAAAAGCAAGACGTGCCCCATACTTCAGAAAAGTTGGTTAGTGGCTGAAGCCGGCTGATCTCTAAAAGTCTAAGCTAGTTTTTGTAATAAAATACTCGTATCTACCAAATTACTCAATATAATAAGTACTATATTTATTTTATAAGTACAGTAGTAATTTAAAATTATTATACCTAAGTATTTAATGTTGATACTTTAATAGAAGACTGCGCGCTTAAAAAAGATATCAACGCGTCAATGAAAAATAAATAAATTCAAATGAAATTATGGCGAAATGATGAGTGAGGTGATGACTTGTATAATAGTATTATTGTATATTTTATTAGAGGGATCCTTATAATACAATGAGTGTACTATGCTCATTAACCTCTAAAATGGTTACACCTTATTATGCGATTAAATTATCTAAAGAAAATAATCGAATAGGATAGAAGCAAACACGGTTTGTCGATTCCAAACAAGCAAAGTCCTTTAAATTTACGAATGTTTAAAAGCTTGCTGCAAAAAAATACTGAGTCACAAGCTCATAGGATGAATCACGACTGTTACTACTACCCTACCGCGAGATAACACAAGAGAGCACTAATTATGTGGAAACCGTCATAAGTCTAACATAAATTTATGAGAAAATATGGACGATTGAGCACACCTCCTTCTCCTCCTGATACCTTAACCTTTCTCTGAAGTTCTTTCAGGGAAAGGTAACCTACGTACCTACGTACTGTTCCCTCGTTTCGATGGTAGGTATAACTACAGATTGACATGATTAGAGAGCAGTTGCAAATACCAGGTAGGTATCAATACTATCAAAGCTTTACGTGCATTTTAACGCATGGAAATAATATTGTGTCAGTACTTCTTCTATTTTCACTCCTTTTTCCAGACTCCAGGTTGGTATTGGTTTATTTAACTAAAAACCTAGGATATTTTGGTCTTTAGATATACCGCCGCTTGTAACATTAAAAAATGTTCATTGCTTTTTTTTCCAAACAAATAAATGTATTTTGTCGTAATCATATGGATTTACCGGCCATGCGTGTCATACAACAACAGTCTACGTTAGGTACCTAGAGGCTGGCATCGACTCCAAAAATAAGTGATAATTGTAAATATTTAAATAATTATAGTTATACATATAATATGTATTAAGGAGATATTTACTTACGATGATTATCGCTTTTTAGTTTTGGTCGTTGGTGTTTTTTTTTTGAAGTCAGTTTAATTTCTTTTTAATAACTTTTAAGCTTTCGCGTTGCATAATATAATAATATATAACTACGGGAAGTACTTCCCGTGACCACGGTCGTTGTAACACGGCCGAAACGTCGGGTTTTTAAAAAAGGTATGCGCGTTAAATCCCGCTAGTTATATATTATTATAATTTCTTTTTCTATGAACTTATGGTACCTATGGCGGTTTACATAGGTAGCATAAGTAAGGGGTACAACAAGGGAAGCCTCCACGCGTGGTCGTCTTGCAGACGGCCCGGCGTACCCCGGGCAACGGCGGGTGGTAGAGGTTGGCTACTACCCGACGGCTAATTCCCTGTGGGAGCACGCACTTGTGCGTGGCTCCGGGAGCCAAGTGTTGGCGTCGATGACCCCCGACGCCTTCCACGGCTGTGCTTAGGCACACCAGATGGGGCCTTTTGGCCTGTGGGTCTCTCCCAATGGCGGGGTATTTGCCCGATTGGTGAGAGACGTGTTGTTGGACGCATTTTGCGTCGGTTTGTCGGCGATGGTCGCAGAGGAAGAGGAGTGCCCTTCGGGGGACCTCGCGGTGTTGTCGTTGCCGTCCTCCCTGTCTTCTGCGACCGTTGCCGCCTTACCCAAGATGGGGGCCTTTTGGCCTGTGGGTCTCTCCCAATGGCGGGGCGTTTGTCCGATTGGTGAGAGACGTGTTGTGGGACGCATTTTGCGTCGGTTTGTCGGCGATGGTCGCAGGGGAAGAGGAGTGCCCTTCGGGGGATCTCGCGGTGTTTCGTTGCCGTCCTCCCTGTCTTCTGCGACCGTTGCCGCCTTACCAGAGGAGCCGCTTGACGGCGTGGGTTGGCAGTGTATCACTGCGGCGCGGCGGGTCCGATGGCCACGGTTCTCGTGGTCGTCGGATATGGTCCTTTTGAACTGGTCGCCGGGCAACCTGTTTCCCCTCGCTGGAGGGACCAGGGGGCTTGCCTTGACTGGCGAGCCCGAGTGGAGTGAGACCACAATAAAAAACCGCCTGTTATCCCGACTTCGGTCGGGACCAGGGGGCGTGAGCTCAAGTGGAGAAAACCACAATAAAAAACCACCGTGCGGCGGCGGCTGCACGCCCGACGGGGTTCCGCGAGGTCGGCACGGGGATGCCGGCCACGTATTGCACGAACCCCGTCCTTGGAGGAGAGGGACGGCCCTTACGGGCCTGATCTCTAGGTCGCCCCAAGCGGGGGGGCCAGCCCGAGTCTGCCTAGCAGACCAGCGCTGACAGCTTCGCGGCGTTATAGCCCAGGACCCGCGATGCTGTCGCCCAAGGCGCATTTGACGGTGCAAACCAGGGTTTTTTAGTGGGTATTCTCTGCCGACGCGGAGCGAGTCCCACATAACCCGTCTGCTTCCCCGGGCAGCGGGTATGCGTAAACTGCATTTCTCCCTGGTGAAACAAAAAAAAAAAAAAAAAAAGGTAGCATAAGTAAAACTGGAACTGTTACGTACCTTCGTTGCTTGTCTTCCAATACGATGCATATAATAAACATACATACCTCATTAGTTTGCCACATGTTGTTATAATAAACGCTCTTTCTTGAAAAAAAAATACTTATAACTGTAGTCCATTTTTTATAGCATTAGAAATTTGTTAAGCAAATTAGCAGTGATAGGACAGACTTGTTGGCACGTACGTACAGTACCTGACTACCGTCGACCGCGTATAATACCTTCACTCGTATCGTACAAAAAATACCTATCTACTTTTGTATTACTATTTTATTTAGTCGAAACCTGTCAAATTATTTCAACGTTTGTTCATGATTGCAAACCTTTTTTTCTTCTTTAGAGTAAACTTTTAACAGTGACTACTTTATTTGGATTAATTTATCCTGCAAATTAGTTATGCTAATAATTTAGTTATTTTTTACACCCTTTTATGCAAATTGTGTAAACATTTTGATGGTATGTGACATTTTGAGTTCCTCCTCTATTTTAATAGTAAATACGCGATGCGTTGATACTGGAGAGGCCTATGTCCAGCAGTGGACTGTAATAGGCTGATGATGATGATGACGGGATGCGTTCCTCTACGCCGCGCCGCTAGAACATTCCTAAAGTGATTTGTTGAGTGACGTATTTCTTAAAGATACGTATAATCATGTAATTCATCAAATAACCTATTTTAATCTGTTTCAAATAACTATTAAGAGCGTTAACTAGCTCCTTTTACGAAAATACGTAAACGTAACGGACTAGTCTAGTTATTAAAAACACTATGGTAAACGAGAATACCACCCAACTCCTCTGAGTCATCAAGCGCCAGGATGAATCAGACACATTAACCGCTATCCCCATGGATAGTGTGATAGCATTAAGAGCGAACAGATTGTGTTCAAAAGGAACCGTAACACCAAATTCTATAGTTTTAAAACACTTTTAACTTAAATTATCTACCATATTACAAACCCTATACCAATTTCATACGGTCGAAATTGGTTTGTGGCACCCTGAAGTGCTTTTATAGTTCCGAGTACGGAAGCCTCTTTAAGATGCCGCTGGCGCTTCAAGAACAATGCTGATTATCTGAAGCACAGACAACACACAAACACCCCGTCTCAACATTACATAGTCCTGTTGAAAAAGAAAAAAAAATACATTGACAGCGGTTCTGAGGGAAAGTTAACAGGTACACAAAAGAGTTTTTAAGTAATGCAAACACGCATTTTGTGAAGTATGCGCGATTTACGGTACCTTATTGTGACGGGGTATTGCAATACCAATGGTATTTATGTTGTTTTACAAGAAAGATGACGTCATTGTTTACCCAATCTTTAATTTGTGACAACAGCTAGAAAATGTGTTCAGATGATATATGTATGAATGTTGGTAATTTGGTGATAGGTATTTAGAGACTTCAATACTTCTCGTACTACAAACAAACATCTAAACGTTTGTCAATACTAATTAGAGTAGCCCCTAATACACACAGAAATTATCTAATATTACCTTCCACCGTAATATTTACCTAACAACTATCAAATGCCTATAGCTTTTAAAATCAACAATAGTTATATAGTATTAATGCAAGGCTAGACCGTTTCATATTTGCGAAGGTCACTCGGATGAATTAATTGATATGTTTCGATAAATGTTGCCGAAGATCGAAGGCAATTTCGCGTGCCATATCTGTGACGCATGCCGCTGAAATGCGGTCATTTTGGTTCGGATAGCCATTTGGGAGTCCGGGTGGTTTAGAGGCTAATAAATAGGGTTGCCAAAGATGTCGAACAAAAAACACCCAGCTTCGACAGAACTTGTCATATTCGTTTTGAATATAGGTACTTCATGAATTTTCATTTAAAAAAGCCTTTAATCATAATCAGCCTGCAAACGTCCACTGCTGGAAATAGGCCTCACCCATGGCCATTTGATTTGTGACTATAGGGACTTTGCCTTAGTCTTTTATTTGCACCCAAGCAAACGCTGCTGCCCGTTACGTGATATTAGACGTTTATTGAAGTTTCATTCTATTGGGTGCAAACCTGCGTGAACAGCAACAATATTATTAAGTCAAAAATCTATTTCAGGCACTTCATAGATTCATTAGGAATTAGATTTAGGACACAAAAGAGCGTTTTTGACAAATTATCATAATCCTATTTGCTATGAATCTGTCAACCCTATTAGAGGGTTGGTGGCGCCCACGCCCCGTTCGGCTGAAATGTTACCGCTTTTGTGTCCAAAGTTAGCGCCACCATAAAAAGTACCGACGGAAGTACGGCCACAAAGCGAATGCCATCGAGCAAAAAGCGCACAAAAACTGCATAATGCGGTCGAGCGGTGTGGCCATTCGCTGGGCGCTGGGCGCTTGGTTTAGTGTTGCAAGAGACAGTACGAAAAACTTCGGGACAGTTGAACTAACTGTCCCTGACAAATGTATTGTAATCGGGAGAGCTTAACATTTAATGAAATTACAACTTATGGATCATAACCATCTACGTATCTCTTTTTTATCAATTCAATTGTTTGCCACAAATATGTATCTACTTGCTAATAATGAATGCTCAGTATATATTTTTACCTCCGCCAGAAGGGGGATAATGTTTTTCGAGAGTATGTACCTATGAATGTACCTACAATTGCTTGCCAAGCTCTACAGCCTGAGTCGATGGATTTTAGCTTGTGAGACGTCCATGGGTTCGATTTCACTGTGGGAGCCAATTCGAGTATATCAAAATAAAAATTATACAAAGAATTACCTAAAAATACCTGACTTCTGACACATTTTTCTTGTTTTAGAAATTTTTCATTTCTAAATTAGTCGGATGTTTTAGTTTCTTAAATGTTTTCACGGTTGTATTTCATTCCTATCAAGCTCAACGAAATCTGCATTAAACGTCACCAGTCCCTGAAAGTCGGGACGTGCCGTCCCTCGCAAATCCCTTCGCAGCACTAGCTGGACCACTGGCTCTTGTAAAATTTATAACAGCTCTATTTTGTTTACCTGCTTGACTCCGCTTTATATTGTCCGGTAATTGGAGGCATTTGACGATGACTTATTAATTTATTGACCGTAGTTTCGCTTCAGTTTTTATGGAGGTGCTAAAACGCACCTCGTCGTTTGCCTTTTGTGTTTAGACGCAGTTATGCGAGAACGCTACAGTTTTAGGTGAATAGGTAATTGCGTAACGATATTATTTTACAACACCATATTGACTCAATAAAATTACTGTTATATACTTAAGTATTTAATTTATGTTTTATTATTTACTACTACTACTAAGTACTACTGCTAGCATGGCGCCTCTGCGCCAAGACCAAGGCCAAGACTCATTTTGGGTCTCTACCCAAAATGAGTCTTGGCCTTCAACAATAACAAATAACAATTCATTATTTACCTATTGCTAATTTTACATAGGTACTTATAATGTAAAAAAGTCTGTTTTATAATTTATATATAACAGTAGTGAGTTTTAAATGTGATGAAGCCGATTAATAGTAACGCCGAACATTTACCACTTACCTACCTGCTCTATCCTATTTGGTAAAAATATTTTTTGTTTTTTTATAAAATAACACTTTTGATTGATAACTCTTCATTGTGAAGTATAGCAATGATGGTGTGCGCAGTTGCCATAACAACTAACTTTTAAAATAAAATAAATTATTTTTAAACAAGCATTTAAAATACTACAAGCATACCTACTCGTATAGACTCGAAAGAATATGCTTGGAGACAGAGGGTGTTCTGTCAGCAATAGGTAGATGGTATTTCTTCAGACCTATTTTGGATTACGCAAAAAAAACTCATGATGCTTTACGTTGCCCTCGACGGATTATTTCTGCTCATCAGTATTCTAGTGCCATACCACCCGTGTCCATACGCACGAGATGCTAATTATTAGAAAACCACTATTCACCACACTATCTACAAATGGCAACACGTTGATGTGCAATACGAAGCTAAACCTACATGTTTATACATCTTTCCATATACGATGCGACTATATACGAGTATATGTTCACGAATTTGCGTGCTTTATTTCATGAAATAATTGTTTACTTACTGCCTTTTATCTTGTCTCTTGAGTATACTTTTCCTATTTGAAAGATTTCTTTCCCTTATAACACGTTTTGTATATGTTATGGACCAAGTGATTAATGCGGGCATTATTTATAATGCTAGGGCATTATGAATAATGTCAAATTCTATTGGGCAAAGTAATAATTACTATCTAAACTTCATTATTTATCACATTGCCCGGTCATTATTGTATTGCTACTTGACAATTAGGCAATTTGATAATAAAGCAAAGGGGAGGGACGCACGCGTAACTAATCACTTACTTATTCGGAGATCGCTGTATCCGGTAATGTTTTTTTTAACCGACTGCGAAAAAGGAGGAGGTTCTTAATTTGTCTGTATGTATAATTTTTTATGTATGTTCACCGATATATCCGTCAATTATATGTAGATGGATGTCAAAAATTCGTTTTTTGTTCGACAGAAGACAATTCCGAGGTGGTCCCATTATCACCAAGTCAGGATCTGATGATGGTATCCGGAAGAAATTGAGGGCAACAACCAAAGTTGTATGCTCATATGTTGATTTTGTTACGTAATCATATCCTACTCAGGCATATGCTTCCGGGCGTCAACATCTGGTGCTGATGATGAAGCCATAGAACTCCTTAACGGTTAGGATATAGGTGACAGTACTGCCATTGGTCGATGGGAACTAGGTAGTAGTATGTAAGTACTTATGCAGGGCTAATAGGGCAGCTGATTTGATAAGTAATTTGCTTGATTCTACATAGCAAAATTTTCACTTGACTCAAAGCAAATTTTTTTTCTTTCCTAAGTAAAACTCTTAAGGACTTTAGTTCCCATCATTATGCAATAGTGCTGCATTTGCCGAGTAGGTATTACTACTGAGTGCGTCATCTTGGAGCAGTCAGAAGTAATGTCTGGCCTGTGTATCACATACACATATTATATTATCTCAGGAGTGGATGAGCTTGTGCCCCTACGCAAGCCTTACAGAGGACCAGGAGACTGCGAAATAGTTATAAAATATGTTTTTATTACTCTGCCCAAAGGGTGATAAACAATATTTATAATGCCCGATCAATTTGATTATTTTAATAATGATTATCAAATTGCCCTCTCATATTGGCCATTTATCAGAATGCCCGGGCATTATATATAATGCTACATTTATCACTTGGTCCATAACATATATAACTTAAAAATAGCTATACTACACCTTTAAAAAATAGTAGGCCTTAAATAAATACATAAACCTTAAATAAGTATCATACCGACCTAACCGCGAGGCGGTTTGTAGATTAGGTCAAAATATAGTTTTGGACAAAAAGACGTAGGTTTGGCAATCCCCCTTATAACGTGATCGTCCAATATCGTTCATCATAAATCTGTGGCTAATATAACCATAATAGCTAATTGGGATGTGGCCACTAGCCTCAATTAATTCCTAAATACCTACCATTCTAGTAAAAGACGATATCGTATATCTAATACCGAACACCTTAGTTGCTTGATTTTTAATTTCATCAAAACCAATTAATATTTAGTCAATTGGCTAGCAAAATTCGTTACGTAAAGCCTTACAAAATATATGAAGTAATTAATGTATTGACAGCTACTTTACACTTCCCCAATAGTTTTCATTAGTTTACGTGACTGGAGTGACGAAGAATTGAAGTCTAAACCGATTAACTCAATACAAACAATAAGTATATTGGCTTGGGTAAAGCGAATCAATACGTCGGCCAATAAATCATACGATTACGTAGGTAGATATGTGTGTTTTAGCTGCGTATCTCGCGCTCGGAGCCCTACCGTGGGTACGGCGCGGTCCCACCTGGGGCCGGGCTACACGCGCGGTCACTCGCAGTGCTGTCACTGCATTTCCAACTAACACAGTTTGGCTATAAAACAACCACGTTACTCTACCAACCATATTTTATGACGTCTTTGTCATGTTTAATATTAAACGAAATTAGAACTACAACCACCGACTATCGCTACTACCGACTAAAGATCTAATATACGAGTAGGTAAATACTAATAGGCTCCCAGCAACTAGATAGGTAGATTGAAATATTTTCTCTATTTGGGATACATGTACTCGTACTAATTAACAGGCTTATATTATAGTTCGTAGTCTGTTTAGTCTTATTGGTCTTATCGTTTTCCAGTAAAGAAGCTAAGAGAGATGGATATTTACTGGAATATCAATAGACATATTTTTATATATGAATCATAAATAATCTATATGTCACCGGAAAATAACAAAACTCGTAAATTAATCAATTTCCTAGGTAGTTGATTAACTTCCGGTAAATAATAAACGGGCAGTTGAATCACCAATCCGCCTGTCAAGCGTGGGGATTAATGCAAATGCCTCTAAATGACAAATACTTATGACAATTGTCCTTGGGGGAGCCTATGTCCAGCTGTGGACGTCTGCAGGCAGATGATGATGAAGGTCCGAAGGGATTCTCCTCGAACCAAAAAGGTTATATTAATACAGTTCTGATAGTTACCTATCTATTTTTTTTATCATAGGTAAGCCCTCGTATTCAATGAGCGGTAGTTGACGCGAATACTGTTCACAGCCACCCATCGGCGAGCGTTGTTTCTGTTGGAATTTGTGCCTTCACTAAATGATTACTGTCTTTGTTTTCTTTTTTGTCTGCGCGTCGAATCGAAACGTTAAAACATTATTATGACTTTTATATTGCCGAGGGCCCGAGGCTGAGTGGCACACACGCACGTCTCAGTGTGTCTAAACACGTTAGACGTTACAAGTTTTACGTTTTAAGATCATTTCTGAACATTAATTAGCTCTGGGGTTTAGCTTTAGGTAATTTTAGTTTTAGCTTTGATTGCTCTAGAAAACCGATAATTATTGTGTGTAATTAAAACCGATGATAACTAGATGACCTATAGAATAGTTGCAAGGAACGTTAAAATATTTTAACAGGTTCCCGTAAAGTGTATCACATTTGATACATAACAATTAAAATTCTATTGTGTCTGATGTGGAAGTGTCAGTGTTCAACTACGCTAGGTCCTTTTTAGAGTGGGCACAACGCACAACACTTCTGTAGATGAAGTTTCCCTATCATTGTTTCTTTATTTACTTTCTTATAATCCTAAAAAACGAAGTACACCTACTTAGTATCAGTTACATTTCCATAGCACTGACGGAGTTCTGTCGCCCGCGTGTCTCGCGCAGCTTCCACCTGTGAGCCGCCCAAAGGGGAAACCGGTCTATTATCTCAACACCACGCCAGTGGACAACGCCCATTACTGCATCGTAGCATACAACAAACTATGCCTCCTTTCCAAGGCAGCAGTGCACGCGCAACTTTCAAAATGCATTGTTTGAAGGCGATTTAGGGTAACACCGCTGGTACCAGGCTTTTATTCAGGTTCTCTACGGCACCTGTAGACTAAAGTGCCATTTACATTGTAATATACACGTACTGCAACCAACCTGTTCGATTATCAGGGGAATGCTGTCCATATACCTACGAGCTGCTGGCAGACGATCTAAGTATTCTTCGTGCATAAAAGTCACAACATGTGTGCACATTTCATAATATGATGGTACTTTGATGATGAACTATGTCCAAATGTAAATAGTTTAATAATGGAACTGATGACAAATAAAAAAAAATTAATTAATAAATAAATAAAAAGTACTTTATTTCCAAAAAAATCCATACATTATTAGTTGACGGGGCCTCCCGGTAAGTAGTCGGTAGACACTTGTGATGGGAGTGCCTCGCTCTAGCCACAGGTTAGTTTCTAGGACTACGTAATAAAGTCTATGCAGCTTAAATTAACAAATAAGACAACATATTTCTAAAACCAATAAGACCTAACAAAAAATTTAAATTATGAATAGAATTTAATAAAAATGTTAATTTACGAAGAAATAAATGATTGTACGTTACATTGATTGTATTATTCTGAATTGTAAACAGTTTTTCTGTTCCAGAATTAGTTCTTTTTTGTTTCAGCCTCCGCCTAGATTTTTGATTTTGGTCTCAATACCTAAGCTTAGTACCTGATAGGTTAGACAAACTTGTTGGACAGTTTTCAAATACTCCTGAAGTCCTAACCGAATTTCGGAAATAGCAGCGACTTACTACGCATAAGATATCACAGTGCATGTGCATGGGACGATAGTTTAACACGGTCCGGACACACACAAACACATAAAATCGTTTGTTCTAAAAAAGACAAAGCCATGAGAGTACAAACCTGTATCCAATCGCAGGTTATACAAACCCCTGTAAACTATTACTTTGTAGCTTCCTAGTAGCATCAGCAAACAATTTTACCAAACCGAAAACATAATTGCATTCCGAATCCGGTGGCAGCTTATTAACTTTTAATTTATAAGTGCTTGTCTCAAGCCTACCTATATATGAATAAAGAGATTATCGATTGATTTTGAAAACTTCAGATTTGTAAGTAGGTAATTTCCTGACCAAAAAGGAATAACTTCTTTAGCTCCGAAGCGGGATTTCACAGAGAAAGACCAAACTCAACGAAATGACAAATTTCCAACATGGCCAAGCAGTGGCATGCACTTAGTGTTGTGTACATCATGTGATTGATCCCGGCGAGCGCGGGCGAGTGACCGCTGCAGCCAGGTGCGTGCGGCCATCGACACCATAAAATTAATAACCCGTCGAGCCTCTACCATGCGCTCTTGGGCGCAGTGCGCACTCCACATGTGCACTCCCAAATGCACTGCTCTTGCTTTTAGTATGCACCTAACTCCTGGTTACACCGAGGGATTGAACAGTAACATTTATGCCAAATAAATAAACACTCAAGGCAATGCACACTTGATCAAAACCTAAAGCTCCTCATTATTTTACGAGTATTTTACCTAATGCTGGTGGCGTATCCACACTCTCGATCTACCTATTCTTCTGGGGACTGACTGACATCACAATAATGACATTTAATATTAATAACTACCTACTTACTTATCTTTAAATAGCTAGCAACACTTACCTAAATTAAATTCTTAACATGCTTTGAATAGACGGTTAAAGGTAGCGACCTACATCGATTTACAACGGTGCCATTAAATTAAACAAAGTAGGTACATATTAATCTGTAGAGAGGTCAATTCTGTACATGAAATATATTTTTTCAAAATAACTATCAGGGGGTGATAGTGATCGATACTGATGAAAAAAATGCATTCCGAATTTTTTTTATCTGTCTGTTCATCTATCTGTATGTTCGTTATAGAATCATAAACTACTTAACGGATTTTGACGAAACTGTGTACAATTATACTTTATACTGAAGGTTATAGTATACTTTTCATCACGCCACAATCAATAGGAGCAGAGCAGTGAAGAGAAGTCTGTATGTTTAAACGCGCATCACCCGAAAACTACTGCTTGGAATTGAATGCGGTTTTCAATAATGTATTTCTAGAGGTCTAACTTGAAATTTAGGTACCATTTTATGGAAGTCCGTTATTTTTGAAACCCGATATCCAGGCGTGCGACGCCGCTGGCACAGCGAGAATGAAATAAAGCATGATAAATGAAAACTCATACGTGTATGAAAGGGCTCTTATCACCCAGCCCCGATGGTATGCGAGTACCGCGTTCTCAGAGTTGGTCTTAGTTCGTATGTGACTGCAGTTTTTGTACCTACTAGCCTTTATTACGGAAACGACATAGATATCGTCTAATTAAACGTTTTTCTCGCCCATAAAAATAATATTAGCGAATCTCATTCGCCGGTAGATAATAGGTACACTTAATTTATACTTTTCTATAATGGGTAAAGTGGACGATGATAAATAGTACAAGAAGCAGCTCTCTAGCTGCGATGTAACAAATTACTGTAGTTTTAATTCAATTTATCAACCGGCAACTTAGTTGAATTCAAATCTAACAGATATTGCTACTACTGAAACTATTTATAAACTTAGGCAGGTGCACATGTATACCGATTCTTCCTAATTATTATTTTTTGTTTTCTTTATATATCTCAATTATAAGTTTTAATAATTGTATCTCATTTAAGTGAACGTTTGTAATAAGTTCTTATGAGAATAAATGCCTTTAAACCTATCTCAATTACAGTTAATAATTAATTTTAAAACCTACATATTTTTACTTTCAAAGTATCTACTTACCCAAGCCCATATAACACTGTTAGGTAGGCAGGTACATCTTTCTTCCATACCTAGGGGTATGTAGGTACTTATATACGTATCATATGTAGCTCATTTATACTTGTAATCTACTACTCTAATCATATTCTAGCTGAATAAATAACGAAAGCACTATATGTGCTTTAACAATTTTATGTTTGATTTTATTTTACGTATGTATGTACAAATATCTACATATCTTCTGTGAGAAGTATCTCAATCTGAATAGAGCCTATAAAGTCGTAAAAGTTTTTTATTCAACGAAATGCTCAAAGGTTTTATAGAATTTATCCTAGTAAACATAAAATGTTCCATTTGGAGTCCACAAATTGAATAATCACAAATTGGTCCTTTCATCGCGTTATGCTTCATTCAGAGATGATGTTAGATTTGTATTTAATGGCGGCTAAAGGCTGCGCGGGCGCGGCGGGCGGAGGCTGCGCCGCGCCGCGAGCGCGGGGAGGCAGCCGCGTTAGCCGAGACGGTGAGTCTGCCTGATAAAAGATGATTTTATCCGCTCGATTTAGCATGAAATTGGAACACAAAGTGAATAAAGCCACAAGATTGTAAACATTATGAGGTTCCCCTTTTTTATTGCGGGCATTCGGCTTATTTACGGTTCTCTTTTTATTGGTCACCGGTGTCTGCCCGTACCCCTATTTATTACCTTGTTAAACTCTAGTTAACGAAGCGATCTCTCAGTACCAGCTCGGTGCTCGCGATTCAGTTAATTGGAACTTTATCGCTTACTTCAGCAGAACTTAATTGATTCGCAGCGTAAGTGATTGTAAACTGAATCGTTCTTCCCGATCGGATTGAAATAAAAAGACATAAAATTACCTACATACGAGTGCTGTATTTTCCATCAAATGTTTAAAGCTCGTAAAATGGTAGTGGGTGTAAATCATGGAAGTTAGACGTTCCCACGCGAGCGGTCACCGGTGGATCCAGGATGAATGACTCACTAAAGTCGAAGCTTCATTTCCACAAGTCATAGTGCAATTAATAATATGCGGCATCCTGTCGAATTATCTCTCGTCGTGGCAGGGGTCCGGGCGGCTTTAATTTACCACAATGGAGGTTGGTTCTGAGAAGCGTTCGCCGGTGAGGCGGGTCGATTCTTCGACGAAAACAAACAGAAAATAATTATCATAAAGATGAAGAGCGGCCGCTCGAGTCTGCGGCCGCTGCTAATGGGAGCCCACCTGGCAGCCGCGCCCGCCGCCCGCGCACCCGCTCCGCGCACTATCGGATATCCCAAATAAAAACATATCTGTAACCTCGACAGAATTCAATTTAAATCTTCTGTGTTACCTACCGCTTCAGTTTTAATCTGTCATATCAACTCATTTGAAATAAGTATACCTACATACATATCACAATACTGCACACATCTCCTGACTGTCATATAACGTCTTATGACTGGACGGACATGGTTTCTGAGTAGGCCTGTTTGGAACTGGCTTGGATCTGGGTGTTATGGAATATGCCCATAAACATTACCTATACTTATTTTCAACACTTACCGTGCTGGCTCAGCAACCCGAAGTGGATTTTGACCTTCGACACGAGATTTCTCCACTTTGCTCGGTCCTCGGTCACCTGTCGCTAGGCTGGCCGTTGACAGCGCCGAGCTCCTTTTCAACCTGGTCTATCCAGCCCAGGTACCCTAGGAGAACATTTGTGTTTGTTCCGTGTCTGGTAGTTTATATTTGTATTTAAAGTAGGTATATTATTATTCGGCAGGATGCACCACCACCACATAGGCTACTTTTTGCCCCTTTCTAACCCCCCACTTCCCTAAAATGGGGGATGGAAGTTTGTATGGAGCATTCACCCCAAATTTAACGCGAGCAAAGCCGCGGGCAAAGGCTAGTAAATAAATAAATAACCCAAGACATGTCACGCTGGGCCACACATCGCCATCTAGGCCCAAAGCCCCAAACTAAGCTGAAGCTTGTACTATGGGTACCTACTAGTAGACAACTGATAAACTTAGATACTTATTTTGTAAATAAATACATAATATTACACATAGGAAATACCCAGACTGTGCTGGAATCGAACCTTGGCTCAGAGGTCACTAGCAAATGAGCCATCGAGCCAGTCACAATGAAAACTTATAAGTTTTACCTTAGGCTGTTGATTCAATATCTTCTTCTATCTATATCTGTATTAATAAATCTGTAGAGGTCAATTAAATATATTTCCAAAATAACTATCAGGGGGTGATTAGTGATCGATACTGATGCTAAAAATGCAATCAGTAAAATTTTTTGTCTGTCTGTCTATCTGTCCGTCTGTCTGTACCTATGTTCGTTATAGAAACAAAAACTACTCAACAGATTTTAACGAAACTTGGCACAATTGTTCTTCATACTCCTGGGCAGGTTATAGTATACTTTTCATCACGCTACGATCAATAGGACCAAAGCAGTAAAGATAAATGTTGGGAAAACGGAAGAAATTTTTATCTGTATGTTTGAACGCGCATCACGCGAAAACGACTGCGTGGAATTGAATGCGGTTTTCACCAATGTATAGCTAGAGGTCTAACTATAAATTTAGGTACCATTTTATGGAAGTCCGTTATTTTTGGAACCCGATATCAACGCGTGGGACGCCGCCGGCACAGCTAGTGAATATATAAATATGGCATTCAAAATTCATACGAAAGGGCTGTAAGGGGTTAAAAATGGGGGATGAAAAGTATTATGAAAGTACTAACCTATGGTTATACTTAGAGCTAGAAACATGACACTTACATTTCAGGCTGTTGATTCGAAATTTGTAAATTAATTAGTCTTAATAATTAAAAATTCTACCCAAAATCACCATTCCACGCAGATGAAATCGCAGACACAGCTAGTAAAAAATAATATAAAAATCAGAAAACTAAAAGCAAGACAACACGCACGATAAATAGGAAAGGAACACAGAAAATTTTAAAAGGAAACAAAAGACGATCGCAAATATAAAAAAGTTTATACCTACACGAAGGAGGTTGCCCGCGGCCAAAAATGTTATGGACTGGGTACAACATAACAAAATTATTTATTCGATATTATTGTTATTTTGGCACCTCTGGTTTCGGGTAGGGCTACTAAGTGGGTAATGTGGTAAGATTACACTAGACAGAAGACGCTGGTGTTGATAATCTACTATCCACACCACTACTATATACCTACTAAACACTACTATTCTACGCGCAGCCCAGGCCCGACGCAATTTATATAAGTTCATTTCCTAAATTGACGCGACCCTGGAGCCTTAATTCACACTTTGCGTTGAATAATGTGTAGTTAGTCGTAAGTAAACAAAAGCATTATTCATTTTACAAAGAGACAAGCAGGTACTTAAGTGGCTTCGGGAATCATCATTTGGTCTTCAATGTAAAGAAAACTTATAATAGAGGTAGAAACCGAAACAATAATAAATCCTTCAAAACAAATTAGCTAAGTGAAGGTCGTTTATAACGTTACAGGTATATCTATGTAGTTAATCCTCGTGTTTCAAGTTGCAGTGACTGCTTGTATGGATTTGTGTGAGAATAACTTCTGAAATTAAGATAAAAAGATTCTTTGTTTGATCTACAAAGAGCAAACGCCGTTCAATGGTATCTTATATAGAAAAGCGCAAATGTACGGTTATTAGCGATAGTGTCTATTCAAACAATTGTACTAAGTGATAAGATTTTACTGGCACTTGGATATTTCTAAGTACCAGCGAATGGCAACAATCTTCGTCGGGTTATCTTCCTCAACAAGGACTTGGTGGTCGACCATCTTTGTCTAAAAGCATTTGAAGACTACGGTACTTTCTCTTAGAATTGGAGCGACAATATCGCTGAAAGAAGGCAATGAAGATATGTATTCTCAAGAAGCGTCATTTGCAACGTAATGTAAATGGGTTTCTGTTGTGCTATTATCATTGGATCTGTTTCAAGTGCCGAACTTTTCGAGAGTTTGTCTCAATAATTAAACGCCGCGGACCTGTGAAAGCCGAAGATAAAATACTTTGACGAAATTCTTCGGCTGTCTACCTCAATGGCAAAATAGGTTGTCTTTTTCTTTTTGTGATGGCGTTTGTTTTTGCGAGAACGTCGGCGCGCATCAGCCGGTGGTCCATTAAAACTGGAACAATGGTCCACTCGAGTTTCTATTACCCGTTTTATCTAACTTTGACGCAGATTATGTGAATTCTGTCGGGAAGGTTTTTTGACTTCGTCAGCGAGAGAGTGGTCATTATACAAAGCGAGACCTACACGTCGCTCTAATAACTGTTGTTTAATGGACTGGTAGATCAGATAAAGGAGCTAATTTCGGAATTTTTCAAAGGCCTTTTAAAGTTTGGTGTGATTTGTTTATTGGACGGGACGTTAAATTGGATTATAGTTTTGTATAGGTACGTGTGTAATTACAAGCAACGAATCACAACTAAGATCTACGTATTAATCAGAGAAATACCTACCTACTCTATTTAAACTAACAAATATCAACTCCTACCTAAATGCTTCGTCCACACGTGCAAGCTAAATAAATAAGCACTATTTTCAAAACAATTCACGGCAGAATTGGTTACATGTGGAATACCTATTTAAACAAGAGTCCTCCTACTTACCACTGAAATATATTAATCCAAATAACTAGCACGGTATGCATCCTAAATGTAAACCGCGTCGTAATTAATTGAAACAAAATCATTACCCGCCCACAAGCATTCCGACGGGTAAATATTAGTCATTCCATAAAATTTGAGAATGTTGGGGAAATGATGGTCGGTCGCGTTGAGAATTTTATCAATTATAGATAGTGCGGGAACGCGGGGCGCCCCCCGCCGCGCCCACTCGGCCGGCGCACTAACTACGGAGACCACTTGTCTGTTATATTTATTTATTTATTTGAATTAAATAGCACGTTGTTCGGTTTTAATTTTACCGGTCTACATCCTATATAAATTAACATTTAATGTCTCTTTACGACATGGGCGGTGTGAAAGAAATTCGCCAATTCTTCCACAAAGACCTATCAAAATGAGCCCGACCCAACGGTTACCTACGAGCCTACGAGTAATGGAGAACATGGCGAAGAAGAATATTTATGGATCTTAACTCCTTTACAAGTAGTCCATTTAAAGTACTTTGAGTAGTACGGTTTACTTTGAGTAAGTACTTGTCTGACTGAGATAAAATTTGTGGTGAACTGGACTGGTTAGCATGCTGTTAATGGTCAAAAGGTTTAAATAAATTCTAATAGTTGCGTAGGGATGTAAGGGAGTGTAAGGGACCTATCATCTTTTCGCTCCAAGCCAACCTCACCTGCCCGTGGTGCATCCTGCCGAATAACAAACGAGGCGCTGGCAACCGACGGGTGGCGGTATAACCATCACAATTGAAGGCGTAGCTAAATACCACAGCCGGTAACGGGCAGCAGCGTCACCAGAGTAAAAAACTACGCCCTGCGATCGCCAACCCGCCTGCCCAGCGTGGCTATTATGGGTATATCATCCAGATGTTTGCCCTAAGTGGTGAACAACTGGAGAGGCCTACGTCCAACAGTGACCTACAATAGACTGATGATGATGATGAATAGCTGCGACTAATTAAAACTGTCAATGTTACATTATGTATAGGTCGCGGCACGTAAGTTGAGCGCTGAGCGGAATAAGAAGGGGATAGCTGCGCATGTATCATGTGTACCATTGCGCATACATTTATTATCTCGACTAATTTTATTTATCATTTCATTTGTAAATTATTCTACCGTGTATTATCTTATGAAAAACAGATTTCAAGAAAGCCAGTTAATGTAGTAATAGGAGCAGCGCAGACGACAGACTATCTGTGACTATTGCAGTACACATGCGCAGCTATCCTTATTCCGCTCAGCGCCCAACTTATGTGCCGCGACCGCGACCTATACCTACGCGGCAAAACTATCGCGTAAGTCCGGGTTATTACTGTACCTGCTTAGATACCTAAAAATGACTTACACATCTATACATACCTACTTAATAATAATAACGTATGTTAAAAAATACCCAAGGCGCTGTGTTCCATATAAGCGAGCATCAGGTGGTGCCGTGAGTATCCCGTAAGGCGAGAGTGCAGTGGAAACCATTCCGTCGTCGCGTGTGTCCTGCGCCTTACATTCCGAGGAGTAACGGACGCGGACGGATGATGTTATTGCCATTAGTTATAACTATGTACTTGGTGCTTTGTTTGTGCTTATCGTCACGCTTGCGGTACTTGAAGGCATGTATGGTTCAATAAGGCGCTTTGTAAAGCCCAGATGTAGGTATCTAGCAAATGAAAGGTATGTATAGGGTGCTGGGCCGTGTGCTGGGCGGGGGAGACGGAGAAAAAGATCACGCCAACTTACCACTCTGACGACCAACAAGGATGTCTTGGCACGTGGCATAAATCGGAACTAACGCTCGACCTCATACAAAATGTCACTTAATTATGCCAAAACCCTTGTCGTTTTTTAATATATTTCTATGTATATCTCACCGTGAAATTGTAGTCACGACTACCAAGCAATTGTTATGATGTGTTTATCAGCCAAAGCTTCACTCAACCATTACTTACTTGAAGAAATGTAAAGACCCAACACACAGCGCCACAACCTCAGAAACATTTTAGTGAGCATAACTACTCCAGTTTACCCCAATATAAATTAACTGAAAAACGTAGCCCACATAGAAGTGATATTCGACTCTACACAAACAACCAATGAATGAAATGGTTATAGGTAATTATGATGAAATGCAGGCGAGCTGCATCCTCCTATGTGGCAGTTGACCGACGGTTAGAATATTGGTTTCTTTAAAAAGGTCTCTGAAAGAATCCCGTGGACCAATATGGCTCTGATAGCTCTTTTTTGTAAAACAAAAATATGACCTGGATGTCGGCCGGCGAGCACCACAGTAGAAGGTCATAGGACATAACACTATGGAAGTAGCTAAAATAAACCAATCTACCAGTGCCGACATCAGGGGCCCTACCACCAAATCCGTCCCTCCCATGTTCGAATATATGAATTAAATTAATGAAAATCGACTTTGACGAATTTTAGTTCGTATATTCGAACACGGGAGGGACAAATGGGAGGGATTCATGGTGCAAAAGTAGGTACGCGATCCGTTCAACGAACGATCGTTTTAGATTTTGGAGGTAGGGGCCCAGTTAGGTAAATGTCTTTTCATCCTAACAGCATATGCAGCTGAACTTCCTGCCAGAGCAGTAATATGTGGAACCGCAATTTTGAGTCTAAAGTAATATCTAAGGACACTGTAGAGTTAACGTAGAGTTATCATTGGGCATAGAAAACTTTATACATTTAGTTTCATTAGCATTTATAATATCAACAGATTGTAGTCACCCAATGCAATACCTACTTTGGAGTCAGCATTATTTACTTTGTCAAAATTTTCTCCTTGTCTGCCGACCTTAAATATTAGAGATGTGTCATCGGCAAATACCACCATCTCACTTAAGTCTTTTGCAAAACATTGAAGATTATTTACTCGTATATAAATAAAAGAGTTACAATATTGAGCCATGGGGCACACGCATAAGCAAGGGCCTGAGTGATGAGTGACTACCGTTAACATAAACTTATTGTATTCTTCCTGTCAGGTAAGAGTGTATCATAATAAGCGAGTTGTTCGATACAGATTCATAACGAGTGTCTGACGACCAAGGATGTTTAAGAAAGTCCTTGCTGACGATCAACGCAATCTGCCAAAATGCCTTTGACAAATCACAGAAAATCCCCACAGCATCTTGCTGTTGTTGTCCCATGCATCAAATCAAAAATCAAATAGATGTTTTACGAGCGCTACTCCAGCTACATATTCGCAAGTCACTTATAATCCCTGTAGGATTAAATAGTGACTTTGTTTAGTGTCTTATACCAAAGTTTTAATAATAGGTAAGTAGGTAAAGCTAACATTTCCTATTAAATTCAGAGCTGTTTGTTATTTAGGTAGTTAATATTTAAACAAAGGTTGTTTCCTTCAAACTGTTGTGTGTAAGTATATTTTTCTTATCCACGTGCACCGGCGACCTATATTGATGCCAAAATTTCCAAAACAAAGCGACTGGACCCTGACTCACCGCTGGCAATGAAATAACAGTATTTACTACCCAAAATTATTTCATCTAACAATAAACGAAAAACAGCCCGCAGTTGTTTGTAAACGGATAAGAAACGAACGCTCCTGCACGATATGAAGCAACAGTAAAGTATTCAACACTGGGTAGAAAATTAAAAATTATTCCAAAATATAAATAAGTTTGGAGTCGTATATCTATAATTATAATAAATCTGTAGAGGACAATTCTGTGCTTGAAACATTTTTAGTTATTTTGAAATGTCCTTCTGTCTGTATGTTCGTTATTAAACAAAACCTACGGGTTTTAGCGAAACTTGGTACAATTATTCTTCATGCTCCTGAGCAGGTTTTAATATACTTTTCACAATAGAAGCAGAACAGTGAAAGAAAGTGTTGGAAAACGAGAGAAATTTTTATCTGTATGTTAGATCGCGCATCACGCGAAATCTACTGCATGGAATAGGGATGTTTCCAGGGTCAAAATAATTACATCATATTTAGTCCGTATTTTAGATTATAAAACTATATTGGACACGTATTCTTTTTTTCATTTAAACAAAAAATAACAAAGATGCCTTGCCATCAAAATGTAGGAAAGTGACGTCACGCGTAATTTTATCGGGCTATATTATTGTTGGTCTAATTTACAAATGAAAAAATACGTGACTTTCATTTTTGAACAATCTAAATGACGGACAATTACATGTTTTACGGCACTAGGCATATTTAATGCGGTTTTCACCAATGTATTGCTAGAGGTCTAACCTAAAATTTAGGCACTATGTTATGGAAATCTGCACAGCACACCCTGGCACAGCTAGTCTTACATAAAAATTAAAAACTTTTTACAGAGATAGCTAGTAGCATACTAGAAACTTGATCAGATTAGATATAAATCTACCTAAACTTTACTTACGAAATCCTGTGCAATCTATCAAAATACGTATATGCATGCAGGTACTGTAGGTAGGCAATTAATATGGACTGGCGTTATGAAGGGCTACCTAAATTGGAAATCCTAGCCAAAATTACGTATTTTGGTATCAAGAGTAGATATTTGTAGTTTGTACCTACTTATTATTCTTCTCAGTCGATTGACAATTTAGTTCATAATCTGTCTCCAATACGCTAGTTAAGCTAAGCTAAATAAGGTATTATTTATAGGTACCTGACGATGGACAATCGGCTTTAAAAAGTGTCCGTGAGTGAGGTACCTATTAGATATTGCGCAATAAGCAAACGGGTATAACTTAATTGTGAAAAGTTTCTTTACTATACACACATTTCACTGTGTCTCTGGAAATCCTTGAGAAGTGCAGCCCAACATGTTCCATCTTATCAAGCTTGCACACCCTTCAGACGAAAAAGAACTCTAACTACAGTTAAATAAGAATGTAAACATAATACAATTTTAACATCAACATCTTCACACAGTCCGTACACTCGTCTGAAGGAATATAACATGTATTTTACATTATAATAAGAATCGTTTTTAACCAGCGCGAGTCAACACCTGGAAAGTTCGGGAGTTGAGATCTGTTTACCAGTAAATCACGCTCATTGTTTGAATACATTTCTATTTCTATGGTTTGCCGGCAAGCGCCCGCGGATTCTCGCTAAATAATATTTCCCAGTAAATGGGAGAAATGAAACTGCGCACTACCGCTTTTAAATAATAACAAGTTTTATTGGTTGGTAAAAAAAATTGCTGGGAAGTGCTTGTGTACCACAGACTATCCTTATGATGTCCAATGTACGGCGAAGATTGTACTAAAGAACTTTGGCCCAATTATACCATTAGGCTATAAATCAGGTAGGTATTCATACTTACACTTGTTTTCAAACAACTTTATATAAGTATGTTTGAAAACTAGTTTGGCGGATAATAATTTTTCATTTCTTAATGTTTTAAGTGACCCTCATATACTTAGATATAAATATGAATAGTCATATTTATCCGGATGAAAAATTAATTTATTTACTAACATCTATATAAGTTAGTTTTTTAGTGTTTTTAGACTTGGATCAGTATTTAGTGGGACAGAATAGAATAATTTATTTTGAATATAAATTTGGGTAAATGGGAGGGACAAATGGGAGGAATTTTTGGTGCCAAAGTATGCGACCCGTTCAACGAACGATCGTTTTCGATTTTGGTGGTAGGGACCCTGCATCGCCAGCCAGGGGATACGGTGAACAACGTGCGTGTGTGATACCTCTAGTGTTGCAGGCGTTTATAGGCTGCGGTAACCGCTTAAATCTCAGACGGGCCGTAGGCTTGTTTGCCACCTTAGTGGCATAAAAAAAACATACATTTGAAGTGCCTGCAAAACTGTAAACTCAATTCTAGTTTTCTTTAAAAAGAAAAGACGTTTGCATTGTGTGACTAATTACTTTATTACATACCTACTATTTATCGTTAAGATTTAAAAAGTTTCTTCAATAAGAAACTCATGAACTGATTTCTTATACCGATCGGGTAGAGTCTCCATAAGCTCACTCCGGGTCAACCAATTTGGTTTCAACTTACTGGTTACAGCGCCGCTTTTGTAGTTTGCATAGTAAAAGAATACCTGCAAAAAAAAAATTGTCAATTAAATATGTCGCATACGTAATCAACGTAAGAGGAAGACAATACGACCTTAATGAATGGTCTAGGTATTTTCTAATTAGAATATGTCTTTATTTACAAAAAAAAATTAAGTATCTAAGTAAGTTTATCAGTTTGGGGCTAGGTGGCGCTGTATGGCCCAGCGAGGCATGTCTTGGATTATTTATTTAATTATATTGTTGGCGTACCGTTAATGCGCGAACTGCTTAAAAATACCGTCATTATGTTAAGCTTAAACTTAAACTTGTTAAGATCAAAGTTATCCTTTACTTGTTAAGATAAAGATTTGATTTGATTTAAAACATTCCATTTTCAAACAGGTTATGCCTATACCAAATGAAATAAAAGTTTAGGATAAACTGGAAAACGTGTAGAGATAAAATAACGGAAATACGAAATTATAAACGGAATTTGGATAAGATCAAAGTATGATACTGGAAGGACGTGATCCCTGCCTACCCCTCTGGGAGAAAGGAGTGACGTTTTATGAAATTGCGGTAATAGGGAAATTACAACTTTATTTCGAAAATACGGCCGGAGCCGGTCGTAGCGCCATCTAGTGTCTTCATGTTGAAATATCAAGCAACATCACACTGTACATTAAGGTTGGTTTTAGTGTCAGGCGTACCGTCAGTACGGATAGCTCCGCACAGGTTGATCGTCCGCGTGTGTCGTTCAGTATCGTCCTGTCCGCCGCGGCTCCACATTGGGATGACCACGCCTCGCCATGACTGTACTGAGGTAACGCGTGCCCTCCGCACGACACTAAAACTCACTGAAGCCACAGGCGTGTCCGTGTAGCTCCGAAGCTCGGACTCGCTATAGCAGGATGGCAGCGGAACTGTCCGCGCGGACGGTCGTCCGTACGGACCCCTCCGTACTACTCTCAAACGCTCCCTGAAGCACATATAGATCTGTCTACGCCGAGCGATCCGTACTGACGGTCCGTGTGACACTAAAACTTAACACAATAAGGCCTTTCTCACACGGCGTCGTATCGTGTGTTTAGAATAGCAAAAAGTACGACCCGTGTGCGAAGAGGCTTATAACTACGCACCTTAGCTCCGACTTTGCCGTTAATTTCCGCAGGATACTTGTACTTGTAAAATCCACATGGTGCATTTGAGAGAAATTGTACTTTCATTTCTGTCCCACAATGTTCTGAGACAATCCTTTCAGCAGTCTAGAAAAATGAATTAACATTAAACAGGGATTAATTTTAAAGGGTGATAAAAATCCTTTGCACCTGTTAAATATCAGAAAGAGAAAGTGAAAAAGAGAAATCTAACAGGAGGCGCTCAAGGCAAATGAAAATTTAATATAAAAGTAACAATAATAACACAGAAAATATGCACACACTGCCGGAAGGAAAAGAACAGATGGAATTTTCACAGAAATGGAAACGGGTGCGGACTACGTGAATCATTCAACCAATCAGCATATACCTCGCCTTCATCGGATGATTTAACGGAAAGACGCCGTAAATTGAAAAATTTTTTAAAATTTTAAAATTCTAGAGTTTTGCTATTTTCTGGTGACAAAATATATACTTAGTGGTATATGAAAACCATTTTGTTTTTTGTATACCACTAAGGCGGCAAACAAGCCATACGCTGATGTTAAGTGGTTACTGCAGCCTATGGATGCCTGCAACACTAGGGCTATGACATGCATCTGTGTGTGTTGCCGTTTAAAAACCTTTTCGCAACCTTAGTGAAGGACTCCATACTAAGCTATTTTAATTAGTGTGAGCTTAAATTGTACTCATTACTTGACATCTTTGTTCATGTCATGTTTGTGTTTGTTCTTTAGTTGGATTAATATTTTTAACCTTAATTTATGCAGTATGTAAACTGTGACAATTTTTAACAATTTCTAGGACATAAAACACCAGACATGATAACCCAAATAACCCAATAAAATATTTTAGAGGAGCAGTCACATACACATATTTACCTGTCTCAATGTCTCTCCCTCAGTCCATTTTCCTTGGGGCAACAGTGTCTTCTTATCCTTGCCAAGCTGTTGCTGTGTTACCAACACCAAGTGCCTCTGGAGACATCTGTCCAGGGATGATGTATCACCCTTCTTATCTGCATCTGTAATTTCGATTACAATGCTACTTTAAACTTATCTCAGGCAAACACAGCCAAATGATGATAAATAATCCACTGCTTGGCGGACATGGTTACTCTCTAAACTTTTGTTTATATTCACATACATTCCAAATGTTAGATGATATAGGAACACAAGTAATACAACCATTTGGCCTCAAAAATCAAAACAATCAGAATAACTAGTAGATCACAGAAATTATCGGGTTTTAAAGTGTCAGCAACACACCTGCCTAGTGTTGCAGGCACCCATAGGCAGTAATAGGTTAATGGCAGGCAGACATAGTGGTATAAAAAAACAAAAATAAGTACATATTATGTAAGTACCTAGGTAGTTTGTAAATAGTACTTTAAAAGTAAGAACTATTATTACGAGTAGAATCACATTTCACAACCGAATGTGACATGTCATTACAATAATTATTATTAAATAACACTACACACCCCATTATTTGTAATGAATTTCTAAGAAAGTCAGAGCATAATGCAGGATGCATGTCTACACCCACCTGTGACAATGTCAGCAAATTTGAATTTGGTGAATTCTTCTGTGGCAGCATCTTCAAAATCCTGTGCAGTAATTTTGCTAACAGCATCTAGGTCAATGTCAGCCGATTCGTTTTTTAGGAGCTCTGCTTGAATCCTGTAAAGTATGAAATAAAAGACCACAGTTATTTCAAGATAAGTAAAATTTTATAGTAAATGCCTGATATACAATTAAGTAATTTAAACATTTTGATACACAGTCAAGTCCAATTCAAAACGTACTTATCATTGTCATGTCTCACTTCGTGATCAGATTTGTAACTTTTCTCTATCTCTATTGCATCAAGCATTGCCTTGTATTTCTTTTGAATATCATTTAAGGGTGGTGTAACAACGGGCAGTCTTTCAATACATACACTTGTTACGATATCCCAAGAAGACTTAGCACTTAGATCTGTAAAAGAAAAATAGATAGATAATATATTCCGTATTTATTTCAATAGTAGATTTTTCTATAAATTTATTTTTAAAAGTTTCGGAGTTTCCAAGAGTAAACATTTCTATTGTTATTGGAACTCACGTCTGGTCAAAACTTTTTGGCACATCTTCAATTCAGTATGAATTAATGTTCTACAAAACATTTTTAAAGATATTTAAAGACGATTTATGTGATCAAAATTAAAACATTTGAAATTTTCTAGGGTCCAGAAAGAGAAAACACTTGCAGAGGTTATAATAATTTTGACAGCTGACAGCTGATTATGTATGACTTTTTTTTTCTTAAGCAGCCGGCAAGGCAGCCGGTATTCAGGGACCCTAACTCTGAAAAGTAAGGGTGGTCTAATAAGATTTAGGCTAAGTTTCCTGATTTAGGGCGATCGAGCTGCCTAGTTACCTAACTGCTCTGCCTATCGCGAAATGTAATAACATTTAGGGTGATCATCGCGTATCTGATTTAGGGACCGATTTTCAGAGTAATGTAATAAGCGCGGCACTAACTAGGGTCCTCGCGCCGCCGCGCCGCCTGCGCGCCCCACCCAGTATTCTCACTCTCAGTCAGGGCTTGGAATACCGGTAAAAATATGGTAACGTTACTTTTGCCTCGCCGAGGTATCGATACTATTTTAAGTAGCGATACCTAAAATAGTGGTAATTTTTAACGTTATAAATTACCGCTACCTTCATGATGGTATCGGTAAAAGTATCGGTAAACGTTTAAACGTTACTTACTTAATTTTGGATTAAATTCATTCTCTGTCTCTATCGCTCCCACCCAACATGGTCTCATGCGTCTCGTGTCGCGAAGTTGCCGCTCTGCTATAGGTAACCGTGCGGAGCGGCAACGCAGCAAAGTAGCGTAATAAGTATCGCTACTTTTACCGGTAACTAAAGCAGGTATCGATACTTTTAACGTTATATTGCAGTATCGATACCTGAAACTTAACGTTAAGTTTGCGTTCCGGTAAAAATTACCGTTATAATTTACCGTTAAAATTTAGTATCGCTACCGACTTACCGGTAATTATTTTACCGGTAAAAAAAGTAACATTATAAATTAACGTTACTTACCGCTATTATAATGTTAAATTGGTAACGTTACCAAGCCCTGCTCTCAGTGCCCTGAATACCGGGTGGTGTAAAAAGGGTTTATATTCAGGGGCCCATTTTTGATCCATATTCGAGTCGAACATTCGTATGACAACATTTGTGTTTGTTCCGTGTCTCAGTTGTTTATATTTAAGTATATGTATTTGTAGTACATACCTTCGATGTTCTGATATGCATCATCATAATTAAAGTTGTTTTGCTACTTTATGATGTGGCTTCTGACTGAGCAACTTAAGTTTGTTTGTCTGATAGGTTTTTATTTTATTTGTATTTATTTATCTTTTTGCCCATTTATTGTGCATAATACTACACAATATTTTTAGTGTTTGTAAGCACTTGAAAACCTCTCATTCATAATCTATTTTTAATGTGTGTTCTATCAATATCATTGTTCGCGCACAAATGTTCATTTCAGAACGTATTTATTCAAAATAACATAATTTCACTGGCAACACTTTTCCGCCTTTTCCGGCTTCTTGTGTCAAAGAACGTAGGTGAATAATTATTTAAAATCCGTGTTAATCATACGAAATGTTTTAAATTATTGTGGTTTAGTGATATTTCGTGACGATTAATATTATTTCCGAGTAGTGTTCATATATATTTCATATAACAAATCTTGTAATATTTTCAACTAACTTGTCAAACGTTAGAGGTTAGGTGCCTGTAGTTTTGTCAGCAGCGTAATATTTTTTTCTCATTTTAGGCCTCATAATGAAGCAAATCGTTGCTAACCAAAAGGTGAAGATCCCTGAGGGACTCACAGTTCATGTGAAATCGCGGCTGGTAACAGTGAAAGGCCCGCGCGGAGTGTTGAAAAGGAACTTCAAACACTTGGCTGTGGACATTCGCATGGTGAACCCACGGGTCCTGAAAGTGGAGAAATGGTTTGGCTCAAAGAAAGAGCTTGCTGCTGTCAGGACAGTCTGCTCGCACGTTGAAAACATGATCAAAGGTAAGAAATTAGCATTAGGTACTGTATCTAGAACTCAATTCGTTATAGAGAATAGGTTATGTTTGAGTTCATAGTTGCTTACACTGTGCGTAAATGGAATATCTTAGGGCTAATTTACAGAATGGTTCTATTGTAAACATTTGCAGTAATGTTGTGAAGTGTTGATTTCTGATCAATGATATTAAATAGGTAATACCTAAATAATGACTTGTGTACAAAGTTTCTAAACAATTTAAACTTTTTTATAATTCTATTTTGGTCCTTTGTTTTTGGAATTCATTGGTTGTAGTGTCACACTGGTTGTTTCAGATGGCAAATCAGAATAGTTCCAATAATGTTGACATTATAAAAAGTAATATTGATATATTTTTTTAACATTATTACTTGAAATCAAAGCTTACTTTTAGTTAGGGTGCATGGTCATGATAGTCTATATGCATAAATGTTATGTATTGTATTTACAAGTTTGTTATAAAGCCAATTTTGATTTTGTACTTACTGTGAAAAATTGATGACCTACAGTTTAGTAGTACTAAATCGAATGTTGTTGAAATCCCTCTCACAAAGAGCATTTTTTTATGGAAGTTATAGGTATGACAAATGTGTGACAATATTATTTAGTTTACTCATCTCATCTTTGTGTAATTATAGTCTCATATTAATAAGTTTAAAGCTTTAATATTTAACCTTTAGCACACCAGCACTTTTTTACGTTTCTTCACATCCGACACCAAGCTTAGTAAAACTGTCTTGGTTGTGATTTTGACTAGTGATGGGACATCTCCAAGTATAACTAAAAATATTGTTATTTTATTAGCTAAATTTAGACAACTTTAGTTGTCAATGGTGTCTCAGTCACAGAACCGCTTTGACAACTAAAGTTGCCAATGGCGTTCAAAAAGTTAAAAATGTCCTATACTTGTTTTTCTGGAAGGTAAAAACACTCAAGATGCATATCAACAGCAAAGTGCCTATACCTCCTAACTACATAAGAAGTCCATGTTAGTAAGGAGGTATTGGTTCTTCGCCATTGATAAAGATAGATACTTAATAGGCTATTATGGCTAAAAATTGTAATTAGTCTGTCTTAGCTTATTATACACCAAACATTTGACTTATTACTAAATACAAAGATATATTGACATACAAGTTAGGCAGTCATATCACTTTAGGTGATCTCTTCCAGAGAATATGTACAGACAAATATGTACAGTATTGATAACCACAAACAACAACAAATTTTAAATTTCTTTCTCCATCTCTTTTGTTTTTGGTTACAGGTGTGACTAAAGGATTTCAGTACAAAATGCGTGCAGTATATGCTCACTTCCCCATTAACTGTGTCACCACTGAAGGGAACTCAATCATTGAAATCCGTAACTTCTTGGGTGAGAAATACATCCGGAGGGTAAAGATGGCACCTGGTGTGACCGTGGTCAACTCCCCCAAACAGAAGGATGAGCTGATTATTGAAGGAAACTCTTTGGAGGATGTCTCGAGCTCTGCAGCCCTTATTCAGCAGTCCACCACCGTCAAGAATAAGGATATCCGAAAGTTCTTGGATGGCCTGTATGTGTCTGAGAAGACAACTGTTGTACAAGAAGAAATATAATAAGGACATTTATTAACATCTTACAATTGGTTTTAATTCTACTATTTAATCACTAGTAGTGCTTATAATCGATGGCGAAGTGCCAATACCTCCTAACCAACATGAAAAGCCTATGTAGTTAGGAGGTATTGGTACTTCGCTGTCAATATACATGTCACCGGAAAATAGCAAGAATCGTACGTTGATCAATTTCCTAGGTAGTTGATTAACTTTCGGAATATAACAAATGGTCGTTGAAATGTATTATTTAACGCAATGGATTTCAGTTAAATGATCAACCTACGGTAGCCTGGTAGTAATTTAATAATTTACGATTTTGATACAAGTAAAATCATCCTCAAATGGGCCAATCGTTGCTCAATGTACTATTTAACGGTGCACTACTACCCGTAACTTAATACACTGTTCCCTGATTGGTTGCCCGGATAACACCACATGAGCCATTGGACCAACGTTCACCTCACCTTTGTCGGATGATTTAACGGCAAGACCCCGTAAAATGATCAATTTACTAAAATATATGTTATTTATTACTATTCAACTGCCGTTTATTATTTTACGAAAGTTAATCAACCACCTAGGAAATTAATCAGCTTACGATTCTTGCTATTTTCCGGTGACATACATAATTTAACACATTCACAACTATCAAGATTTTCTTGATGTTTATAGAGATTCTGCAGCATAAGACTGGAAAATCAAAGCATGTTCATGACACTGAGATGGATAACACAGTGCTGTGAGAAAACTACATAACAAACGGCAGTGTTACTGGTTACCATGTAAAGGACCATGTCAGTGTGTCACACCATATCCCTTTATCTATGGGTGAGAGCCTTCCGCTCCCCCAACAGTCTGGTGATGATGACAAGGCCGCCCTGGCCATCATTGTATTCATTTAGAATTAATAGGTACCTATCCCTTTAAAAAAATGCCCTAATGATTTGACCAAAAAATCTCTTCCAGTTTGAGAAATATTATCTAAATACACCTATTGTATTCATAATGTAGATACATAGACCAGCATCCAGTGAACACGGAAGGCGTGTCGTGCAGTAACAATTAAATTCAGTCCTTAAACACTACACCCTCCTCTCCCTCATGTTTTTCTCTGTTCTGAGGCTCCCATTACAGAACACCACCAGAAGCAAAAAAATTATTAATTCCCATTCATTAGGGGTACAGTATATCTGTATGACTTATCAAAATAATAGTCTAGCGCCTCTAGAATGTAACAAACAGAAATATACATGTACACATGAGATGTGTAAGGACATAAGCTACTGAAGTAGATTTGCACATGATCAGTCTACATAATATTATGCAACGAAACTTTCAAGATGATGTCAACGCCCTATGCATCAAGTTCCCCCAATCAAATGGCAGTAAACTGACCTTTTCCCTAGTAAGTGTTAATTCAGTTTACAAGAATGTAAAAAATGGGTCCTCAATCTAGATGCACATAAACTTTCCATAGTTATATCAACAATGAAGGTGCTCAAATACAAATTTTTTATAAAGTGCCTTCTTATTTGAATCACTGTAGATACTTTAAATTGTTACCTATATAGTGTAATCATTAAAAATCGCTTTGACAACTGCACGTTAAGATCAATTAGATGCTGATGTTGATATCATTTGTAACTTCTATGTGATTAAAAGAATATAATGCAGATGCAGAGAACTGCATGACTTATTTTTTGAGTACTGCTCGTGGTGCATCCTACCGAATACCAAGCGAGTCTTTAGCATTCGACTGATGGCGGTTATACCGCGATAACGATAGAAAACGTACCTAAACATCACAGGCCGATGATGATGGGCAGCATCATCACCGAAGTGTGATATTTGTGAAGTGAGGGGCTACGCCTTGCGATCGCCAACCTGCCTGCCTGCCCCCCAGTATGGCGATTATATGGGTAAAGCCTCCAGATGTTGTCCCAAAGTGGCAAAGTCCAGCAGTAGACAGCGATATGATGATGATTATTGTCGCTGGTGGATATGTCTTTAATCCATAAGAATTTGATTAATAAAAAAATGCAGTTAGCCCAATTTTTATAAGTTATTCAAGATGTTTCTAAACTTTGAGTACCTACCTACCTTTATATATCACTAGGGTGGCAAACAAGCCTACCGCCCGCCTGATGTTGAGCGAGTTATTGCAGCCTATTAACGCCGGTAACACTAAAGGGTATCACACGCGCGTTGCCTACAAAATTATGAGATGTTGTAACAATACCTAGCTAAAGGAAAACGTTCCCTCTAGCTACCAATGCAACACTCATATAAGGCAGCTCCAGAGACCTTACCGACAGAACCACAACCCGAAGGTTATTTTACTGTGGTATTCTGTAAGGTGGAATTTCGAGCATTCGTAGGTAACTTGTTCTCAATAAAATGTAGATAGAAGAAGCGCCTGAGCAAAACTTATCCCACTATCAGCTTTGCTCTTTTCATTAAGCCAGGCGTAAGTGACTTAGAAATTTAGAAAATAAACTAAAAATATTTCAGCCTTTGTGAGCTCTTTCCTGAGACGGAGGCTTTTATGATCGCCATCCAATACCAGGTAATTGCCACGAGAAACTATTGCAAGCTCATCACAAAAGAACTTACATCCGATTTGTGTCGACACTGCAACAGCGCGCCCCGAGACTACAGCACATCACAGGTGCCTGTGAGAAACTGGTACAATCGACAAACACACCGCCACGATCATGTCACCTCTATTATTCACTAGCAGCTAGCACATACCTTTAGTTTCATTTCACAAAAGGTCCTATTGATCTAGATAACCAAAACATAAAAATTACTGGGATAGAACTATCATCGTGAATATCAAGATGGCGGGACCACGCCAGGTTTTTCGAATATAATATTGAAAAGATTTAATACTGAATTTCTACTACTTCATACTTTTACAGAAAAATTCTACCCTCAAAAATTATCAAAATTTTGTAGGTAGTAAGTGGCGCCGCCACTTTGACGTCAAAATGGCGGGACCACAGCTCAGTTGTTAAAACACATGTCGTAGTCTTAATTAGTATACACCAGATTTTAATACGATATAGTACGACTACGTTTGAATAATTATAAATTCTTAAAACTGTAATTTGAATAAATAAAAAGTATTTTATTTTTACCTATATAACTTTGCGCCTACTGCAATTATAAGAGCAATCAAACGACGAACTGATACATTTTGTGTGATAATTCTGATGTAAATATGAAATACTTTTTATTTATTCAAATTACAGTTTTGAGAATTTATAATGATCCCGCCATTTTGACGTCAAAGTGGCGGCGCCACTTACTACCCACAAAATTTTGATAATTTTTGAGGGTAGAATTTTTCTGTGAAAGTATGAAATAGTAGAATTTTTTTCAATATTATATTCGAAAAACCTGGCGTGGTCCCGCCATCTTGATATTCACCTATCATCACCGGCAATACCATCGCTAGGAACCACAGGTCGATGACGGGCAGCAGCGTTACCGATGCTAGAAGCTGCGCCCTCCAATCGCCTCTGCTCAGCGTGGCGATTATGGGTAAATCCTTTGTCTTTGCCCAAAGTTTGACTGCCTCGATGGCTCATTTGGTAGTGACTTCTTGCCTTCTGAGCCAAGGGTCGTGGGTTCGATTCCCGCACTGTACAAACATTTGTGTTCAAAAAAATATATCTTAGCAAGTTTATCAGTTGTCTAGTACCCACAGTACAATAGTGCAGTCAATGAAGCATTATAGGTCCGAATTTTTTTACTGTGAACCGAATTGCATACAACTTTGGAATTAGGTTCAGCTTACCATTAACTTCAAAACTGAAAATGATTTGAACTCCGCCACCACCCTGGGGGTGGTTGCCACCCCTTCTCGGAGGTCAATGGTTTTTTTTTCAAAACAACCTCGGATATCGATTGAAGGTCCAAATTTAAGCAAAAAATCATCTATAAAGTTTTTCGAAAAATCTAATACTTTTCATGTTATTGGCAATTGAAAACTTGAAAATTTTTCACTTTTTTCATCGGTTTTTTTCAAATATCTCCAAAAATATAAGTTTTATCGAAAATTTTATAAGGAACAAAATTGAAGCAGGTAAAAAAATTAAAAATTTGGTTTTTTATAAAGTATTCTAAGTGCAATATTAAGCTAGATATTAAAGATCAAAGCCGTTTTTTATTTTATCTGAAATTTCATCGATGTAGTCAATACCATCTATCAGCGAGCAAATGCATTTTATGCTTTCTAATCAAAAAGGGTTTTGTAGTGCTTGAAATAAGCTTTAAAATGAGCACTATTAAAAGTCTTTTGCATGTAAAATAAGTGAGCTGTATTGCAAATAAGGCCGGAGAGGCCTATGTCCAGCAGTGGACTGATACGGGCTGATGATGATGATGATGAAAATATTACTTACTCTATACTTACATCTTTTTATGTCATACCAAAGTATTTTTTGTGACTTTTTTTCAATTTAGGGGTTGTTTGCTTGGGTTGTAAGATTTTCAAGGGGTTGAAAATGATTTTAATATGAGGTAATTGTATTAGAAAACACTTTACAATTTCACCACTTAGGTAGTTACTATACTGGTTTCTAGCGATAAAATGGCTTAAACTCAATTTTTCCATTAAGGGGTCATTTACACCCCTTAAAAATAATTGGCGGAGTTCAGATCATTTTCACTTTTGAAGTTAAGGGTAAGATAAGCCTAATTCCAAAATTTCATGCAAATCGGATCACAGTAAAAAAATTCGGAGGTTAGGCCGTATTTTTCGCTTCATTGACTGCACTACAAGCTTCGGCTTAGTTTGGGGCTAATTGCGATGTAGTATGTGGCAGCGTGGCATGTTGTGGGTTATTTATTAGGTATTTATTAAAGTGGCGAACAACTGGAGAGGCCTATTTTTTGGCATAGTCAAAATTCGTTTTCATTGAGATTTTAAGATGAGGATTACAGCTTGAAGCACACGGAATAGTCATGAAATAGTCGCACAAGTAAAAAAAATAGTCGCATTATAGTTTCGGAGTTATAGCTATAGGTTGGTGAAGATTCTAGCTTGAACATCAAGCTGTAATCCTCACCTCTGATGCAAGCAAACGGCAAAGTCTATCGAATTGGTTTATGTTCCAAAAAATAGTCATGAAATAGTCGCAACGACATGCCAAATCTCAGAAATAGTCGCTAAGAGATTCCAGAGATATAAGGGTACCCTTGTGAGGATTCTAGCTTGAACATTTGAAAACTTCAAATATCTCCGAAACGCCTACGATTTTTTTTTGTTTTTTTTTAAATATTCGAATGGTGTAGCGCTTGACCCCAACTGGCCTGATCTTAAGCGATGTTACGAGTCTAAGGTGGAGCGCGCTCACCCAACAAAAACCGATTCACTCTCGCCTTGAAAATCTGAGGACTATATCTCTCAGGGTACACGGACTCCGGCAAAGAGTTCCATAGCTTAGCCGTTCGCCGCACTATAAATGTAGAGGCGAAGCGCTTTGTACGAGTTTCAATTTCGAGTTTGTGCCAAAAAATAGTCATTAAATAGTCGTCTCCAACGAAAATAAATTTGAGCTGATTTAATTTGAAAATAAAAAGTGTTAATTTTCCCTACATTTATATTTTTTATCTTGTGTATGTTTACTTCATTTCATACTATTGTAAAATATTCCGCTTAAACTATAATATTTCGTCCAATTAGGTGTTTTCCAAGACTGCTATTATGATTAAACAAAAAAAACAAACATTTATAATGTAATTATGCCTACAAAACTTGTTTAAATCTTGTCTGTAATGTCTGGAATCTCTTAGCGACTGTTTCTGAGATTTGGTATGTCGTTGCGACTATTTCATGACTATTTTTTGGAACATATAAATGTTTGTTTTGTTTTTTGTTTAATCATAACAACTGCCATGGAAAGCACCTAATTGGACGAAATATTATTTTTAAGCGGAAAAATTTACAATAATATCAAACGAAGTAAAACATTTTGTATACAATTGTTCCTCCAGAAATGTAGGGAAAATTATAACTTCTTATTTTCAAATTAAATCAGCTCAATTTTTTTTTCGCTGAAGACGACTATTTATTGACTATTTTTTGGCACAAACTCGAAATCGAAAATCGTAGGCGTTTCGGAGATATTTGAAGTTTTCAAATGTTCAAGCTAGAATCCTCACAAGGGTACCCTTATATCTCAGGAATCTCTTAGCGACTATTTCTGAGATTTGGCATGTCGTTGCGACTATTTCATGACTATTTTTTGGAACATAAACCAATTCGATAGACTTTGCCGTTTGCTTGCATCAGAGGTGAGGATTACAGCTTGATGTTCAAGCTAGAATCCTCACCAACCTATAGCTATTACTCCGAAACTATAATGCAACTATTTTTTTTACTTGTGCGACTATTTATGACTATTTCATGACTATTTTTTAGCATAGTCAAAATTCATTTTTATTGAGATTTCAGAGATGAGGATTACAGCTTGAAGCACACTCCACTTTAGTAGGCCAGACGTCGCAATCCCCAATACCCACAATTTACAGACAACTTTATCGGAAAAAATAACCAAGTACCTACCACGATTTAGCCAAACCAACGGCAAGCGCGTACCTACTATTCATTCATTCTTTCAACCTTGAACAATAGCTTAAAACCCCGAACATACCAACCAACATTACAAACAAAACTCATTCAAAAAGCAGTTATTTTAAACACTTGCCGAAACACCCGTAAATTCTTGTCTTCTGATTCTTTTTCTTTCAATACTGTTATGCTTGGCTAAGGCCCGCATCTTAGGCATATTATTACCCATCTTCGAAGATGGAAAAAAATATGTTCAAAAATAATATGTAATACTTAACATTATTTTAAGATACCTAGTACCTACTTAGTGGGTGCTTTAAGAAAAACAATAATAGAATTTTCAACGTAAATAATTTTATTCAAACTATTCTATTGAACATCACTAACTCATAAACATTGTTCATCTGCAAATATGGGTACCTGATGGTGTTAAAAGTTAACTAGGTATTAAAATACGTTAATTACACTTAATTATACACAGATTAACACGCTTCATTAATTAAATAGAGTACCTACTTAGTCAATAAAATAAATAACTATTAAAATAAACCATTCTAAATAAAATATTGTTAATACACAAGTGTATAAAGTTAAAATAAAATTATTTACAAAATTAATTTTTAGTCCCAGAATCACAACCGGCTAAACATATTGTTTCCCCAATAAATATATTCGACCAAAATAATAAATAACGTTATGTCAATATAGGTCACTTTGTATGTCTAAAAAAATCTTTGGTACCTACCCCAGTTGATACAATCATATTGATAAAACAATAAAAAAAAACTAGCTAGCCGTGATTCCAGACTTATTCGATTTGCCTACTAAAATCTGTATTTATGTCATGCGTAAAATAAATTAGAATATAATATAATCTCGGACTACTCTTGTATAAATTATTAAGTACATTATACATGTGACATACACAAATTTCATTTTTTTTAATTAAAATGACGAGTGCAGTAACATAACCATTATTATGATTCGGTTAATGCCAATGTTTGGAACGTAAAAGTACACAGTAAAAGGTGACACAAATTTAAAATGTTATTGCTTTGCACTTATAACATAATAAAGATTAAGTCGACATAACAGTAATAATATTTATTTTCAATCTAAAGCTTTACATGCTCGCGTCTTGCGCCATATTTGCAGATGGGCATTCTATTATTCCGTAAGAAAATAAAATTCTCAATAAATAAATGTCAAACACTATTAAATTGGTGAGACATTTCACACCATATAACACAATTGCTTACTATAAAAATGATCAACAAACAACTTGCACCTCACCTAACGTGTCAAGGAGGACATCTGCGTGCAGAACATGTCATGAGATTCAATGGTTACTATATCGATTGCCGCTTGAGCAAATAATCCTGATTATGTATGTCTTAGCCTAACCATACGTGAGGTGGGTTCGACTACACAGCGCCGTACGATATAACTAGTAGGTATAGAACGAATAACATCACAGGTGCTCCGTGATCCATCTCGTACGATAACTATTTGTATATAATATTAAACTCTTAATTCTGACGAAGATTCAAAATGTATCTAGCAACCTGAGTAAATTAACATGAATTATATCATTTTAATTTTTTTTCAATATACAATAAATTTACATAGTCAATTCAAGCACAATAGTGGATAGTGACAAATAATCGAAATTATTAGCATCGCGTACGATCGTCACTAGATAAGATTTGCACAATAACGTAAGCTTCTACAGTGAACGCGTAAATATCTTCCCGGTAAACATTCATGCACAGGTGATTTTTACATTAAGTTTAGAAAGTCAAACGATCTCTTAAGCTAAACGAACTCGGACAGGGTCTCTATTAAGCGTTTATTTAGTAAAACCGGATCGTAAAACGATAAAGAGTCGACTGTATAACATCACATGACTAACTACCGAGCGACCGGGACCGCCGCTCGACGGGGCGTGGTCGCCGCGCCAGCGTCGCCCCGCCCGTCCGCGGGCTTAGCACTATCGGCAGGGTCGCAGGGGACTCGCGATGCTGGGAAACAATAATGCCTCGTTCACACGTACCGAGTGGCCGAGCGAAACGGTGGTGTCGGCCCCCGTTGTACATACTAGGGCTCCCGTATCCGCTCGCCCACCAGGCAGGAGGCTGACGGGGTCGGGGCGGGGCGGCGGCGGCGCGCGGGTCTCGAGGCACTATATAGGTACTAGCTGGCGAGCGCTCACAGCGGCTCGCGGCGCGGCACCCACACGTTGGGGCCGCTCTCCGCCGTGATCACCGTCTTCACCTTCGAGTAGATCTCCTCGGGCGTGTCGCCCGTCACCACCGCTGCAATAAAGGCACGATTAATACACTCGGTGATGAACTGTGTGCACCGAGTATTAGTTAAAAAAAATCGGATGGTTTATAACGGCCAACAGATTGTCTTTCCTTAAACAAATTTCAACCTAGTTTCAGTCTCGAGAACATTTTCATATGAGTAGATGATGTGTAGCAATTTGTACAAAATTATAAGTAAGATGGCTTGTTTTGCACCTTTCTAGTATTTTTTTGTAGTTGATTTAATTATAGATAATAACAAGTAAGACAGAAAGCTTAGATAATTAAAAATGTTTGAATGTTAGACACTATTCCACGCGGACGAAATCGTGGGCTAGTCAGTAAGAAATAAAATCTTTAGCAGTGGCTAGGCTGTCATTGCCGTGTCTATGAGCGGTGGTTGCCCATTAACATTAGACGGGCCGCTTGGGCATCTGTCAAAACTAATTTCAAGATAATAACTATACTATACTAACCGGTGAAGTATTCAGCGAATTCTTGCTCCATTTTCAGAGCGCGTTCGTAAGTTTTTTTCGCTTGTTCTTCAGTCATTCGTTTATTCATTTCCCTGGAAAAGAAATACATTACCATTATAAGTTTGTTTGTAGTAGGTCGATTAACAACCGACATTAAAGTAACTATTTACTTACATAATAGATTCTACACTCTTTGGTTTTATAAATATGGCAATTGGATAGAGTTGCGCCACCTGCAATCTCTTAATAGCATTTCCGCTAACGTCTAAAATGCAATGCTTTCCCTGGAATCAGAAATTGGTTTGATTAATACTCTTTATCAAATACAATAACTGAAGATGAATATCATATTAAATAGAATTACTCAGAAAATCAATAAAGGTACACTGTTAACTTAAACTTGTGACACTATAGTAGGTACAGTGACATGTAAATGCTATTAATTTGTATGAAGTATGTATTTCGTTTACCTTCTCAGCTACTTCGCGCACGGAGGCGACAGAGGTTCCGTACAGGTTGTCGTTGTACTGGCCCGCCTCGATGAACAGGTGGTTCTGTATGTCGCGCTCCATTTGCTCACGGGACGCCACGAAGTGGTAATCTCGCCCATCCACCTCGTAATCGCGACGCGGTCGGGTCGTATCTGACGGAAATGTCTCAGTATTTACACGTGTAGGTGAGTAGTACGTAAAATAAATCAGACATGGGGATCAAATGCTAAACCATCATCATTAGCAACCTGCGGCAGCGAGGTCGGATTCAACACTCATCATTTGCTCGATCATACGTTATACTCATTCATTTGCTACCAATCGCCCTATGTAGATTGTCGCTCCATCTAGCTGGGGTGTCCCCTACTACGCATATCACAAAAAACAAATCATAATCATCATCAGCCTATTGCAGTCCACTGCTGGACATAGGCCTCTCCAGATGTTCGCCACTTAGGGCAAACATCTGAGGATATACCCATAATCGCCACGCTGGGCAGGCGGATTGGCGATCGCAGGGCGTAGCTTCTTGCTCCGGTGACGCTGCTGCCCGTCATCGGCCTGTGATATTTAGCTACGCCTTGTATCGTGATGGTTATACCGCCACCAGTCGGTTTGCCAGGGCCTCGTTTGTTTTCGGCAGGATGCACCACGTGCAGGTGAGGATGGCTTGGAGCGAAAAGTTGATAGGTCGCTCCCTTACATCCCTCAAAAAACAAAATATAAATGTTATATTTACTTACGAGGCACACAGCTGCCAAACTTCTCGGGGAACTCGGATATTAGGTCATCATTGATCCTGTCCTTGAGCGGGCCTAGGATAATCACGGGCCTCGTGTAAGTGATCGACAACTGCTGCACCGTCTCATACGACAACACTGTCTCGTCCTGACCTGCAAACATCACAGTACCATAGGATCTCTCATATTCTATAAGACAAGTTCGTCCTTCACTATCCAACCCCATTAATATCTAACTTGTTCTATGGCAGCTATTGTAATGAAATGTTCTTAATGAACTGTAAATTTAGATTTTAACACAATACTTGTTTAATTTGATAGCGCAAGTTTGGCTTTTAATGTTATTAATGAAACTCGTCAACTAGAGGTGCGATGAGTGCCCGACATACTATCAGCGTGCAAGGTCTTAGTGCTATCATTACTTGAATGCTATATAGTGAAAGTAGTTACAACAAGTGCATCCTGAAAATGCTATGGTGGACGGTAGTGTGCTCCGTGACGTCCTAGGTCAGTGCCACCGGTGCTTTCGATGCACGCTATAACGATACCTACCTATATTCATAAATTTGCTACATATACCTATGTATCAATCATAAGGAGTCACTAAGTCGACATACATAAGCATAAAATGTCCCTTTGTAATTTTTCAATCTTTTGCTATAATTAAATCACAATGCTAGGTACAATTTTTTCGCAAATATTCCAATAATCATTTTAATTTTTTACATAAATACTTAAACAAAACGGTTAACGTCTCTAGACACATACCGATGACAGCTTTGGATATTGCCATGCTTTAATACAAATCTATACTTTATTTTCTATAAATGAAAGCAGCCAGAATGAAATAACGTCGAAATCTTAATTAGAATTATTTCATTTATTAGGTAACTTTAAGTCATATTAACGGCCTCATTATTTCATTCGGACTCCGTGCTATACAATGCTGTATATAACAAAAACGTGTAATAAAGCAAATGTACACAGTATACCAGCGATCGCTAGGGTGGTAAAATAATACACAGCTCCCCTAACTAAGTCTGAAGCGACAAAAACTAACTCTAAAAATAAACCAGCACAGCGTAATTCTGTAAACTGAAAACAAGCTCGAATGAAGTATGTCGTGAGATCGAATATATCGTTGCATGCTTGTGAAGTATAGTATAGGCAAAGCGCGTACGTGTGCGGCGCCGGGCGCCGCGTGTCCGTTGTGCTTCCAGTGCCGCGCGCCCCGCCCGCCCGTGACCAACGTGCCACATTACAATTTTGAAACATGATCCAAACTTTCGTGAGCTCGATGATAACTTTCGAGTGCGGGAGGCTCTTAGAATCATCGCGTAGTATGAATTAAAACAATCGAACATAAAGAAGAATGATTCAACAAATAATAAAAAAACTGGAGTGTTATTGAAATGAAAACTACGTCTCTAATTGATGATCATAACCAGAATGCGGGAGGTAAGGTATCGGCTACGGCACTCGCAAGCTACGCCTCACTCCCAAAACTTACTCTCGTCCTCGAGATAAATGAGCGTTATCTCCTCCATCATGGGAAGTTCCACTCGATACAAGATTTCCCCTACACGTAGAAAAATTAACGTTACACATTTATTACATACTCTGCAAAATGAACGTCGTCCGTACGATGGACACGGAATCGACTTTCTATGACTGATATGATATGGAAAAGTAAATGTAGTTCCCGAGATGTACAATTTGACTTCGTACGTTTCGATAGCAGCTGGCTACAGACATGAATAGCGCTTAAGAACATAAACAGCAAATAAAAAAAGTTTATCGTTGAAATCGGATGAATGTTAACATATTTACGGCTTCGGTTAGGCAACTAGAAGCACGGGACGGCGGCCGAATGTGTTTCAAACCAAACCGTGTGCTCGCTGCGACCCATTCTTAGTCTCAACATATACTACATGTGTAACACCAACTTGTATCGCCTAAACTCCCACCTCACAACCATGTTCGCCTCAGTACAAGTATCAAGTGTCATTTACTTAAATAAAACGGTAGTCACTAACTAAACATTTTCTCATAATCATAAAGATAAACTATAATAGGCGTAAATAAAAAGAAATATAAACTTAAGTAATCCTCTAGTTTTTTTAAAAAAACAGGGTTGTGAGGCACTAAAGCCACTGACAAAATAAAATCATAACTATCTAACAGACATAGTAAAATGATTTACATAGCTTGTAGTCATGGTCTTCCACATTATTTATTCCACAAGCGACATTATGCTGATACTGGATAATATACTAACCTATGTATATATAGTAATATAATAGGCATCACCATGCTTCTCCATTTACACTACAAGCGATAATTATTTACTCACACAGATCCGACACAGTTTGAATAACAATACACGGGAGACATAGGTACTATTGGCTACAGATTTCTTCATAATATAGTAGGAAGTCTTTCCGAATTCCTATACTCAATATGAGTTACATTTCTTAACCTTCGACCTAATGATAACTTTACGACGACTGACTAAGAAAAATATTGAATATTAACAATAATATTATCACAATTATAACAATATTAGCACCTCTTTTTAAAAAGAAACATAGGTATCTACTTAGCCACATACACGACTATCCTACTAGTGTGTGTAAGCGTAGATATACCTTTTACGACAAGAGCGAACCTAACATCCCAATATATCCATGAGACAAAGTATTGTGGTTAGAACAAGCAGATAGCTCCGATAAAACACCTAACTTGGAATACAGTGGTTATTGGCAGCAGCATGAAAAAAAACTGCGTAATGTAATGACCTACGTACAATAAACAGCAAAATAGCGAATGTAATAACTATATAAATGTACAGGGTGCACTTACCGTCCGCGTTGGTGTCCTCTTGCGTGTAGCAAAGCATGAAAGCTGTAACAAAATTATGTTATTAAAAGTCGTGTGCGCCTGAGCGGAAAGCGATAGGTATTGCGGAATGTTATGTAGAGACGGCCAAACACCAACGTATCCTGGCCTGCCAAAACTAAAATAATTTAAAACTAAAGTCACAAAGCCTAGAGTGCATTATGCGTCGAGATATTTTGACAGATTTGGGTAACTTATGAGATGTGTGGCCGTGTGTAAGATTGTTATTCACATTTTTGTTCTAGAATATTCAATGACACTTTAAGACGGTGTGTTTATTTAAGTCCGTTGTCAAAATAGAGATGCTGACCAGCATCTCAGCATCCAGCAGAAATGAATCGCAAATATATAAAATGTTATGTTTTTACCAAAGCAGAAAATTAAATTTTACCTGTAAAATAATGTCCTACTAGAGCTTTTGATTTAAGCCTATCTTCTATACTTATAATAAATCTGTAGAGAGGACAATTCTGTACATGAAATATATTTTCAAAATAACTATCAGGGGGTGATTAATTTAGTGATCGATCGATACCGATGCCAAAAATGCAATCAGTAAAATTTTTGTCTGTCTGTCCGTCTATCTGTCTGTCTGTATGTTCGTTAAAGAAACAAAAACTACTCAACGGATTTTAACGAAACTTGGTACAATTATTCTTCATACTCCTGGGCAGGTTATAGTATACTTTTCATCACGCTACAATCAATAGGAGCAGATCAGTGAAGGGAAATGTTGGGAAAACGGGAGACATTTTTATCTGAACGCGCATCACTCAAAACTACTGCATGGATTTGAATACGGTTTTCACCAATGTTTTGCTAGAAGTCTATCTAAAAATTTAGGCACCATTTTATGGAAGTCCGTTATTTTTGAAACGCGATATCCACGCGTGCGTCACTGGCACAGCTAGTCATATATAAAATGAAAACAGCTCTAATTTTGTCATCAGCCCTAGTCGTCCATTACAGTTTAGTACTTACGTTTTATTTATAATATTATACTTAGTTTATATCATTTAAAAGGTGTTTGAAATTGAAGATTATTTTTTATTTTCAGTTAAGTTGTTGAAAAAGATAGGCGAAGTTAAAGCTTTAAGGTGCGAATACTTACGTTCTTGGTCCGAACCGTCTTCAGACTTGCCATCCTCCCGGCTCTTCATGAAGGGGAATTTTCTACTGAAAGATAGCGTCTTCTTTTTTCTTTCTAATGTCGATTGACTCTGCAATCAATATAATATAAGCTGTTTAACTCACACAATAATGTGTTGGCTATTTGATCCTCAATGATCGAGTCAAATGTAATAGATAGTATCTCAGAATAACAGTGAGGCTATTCACAATGCCCACTTCCGCTGGTCACTGGCTGCTCTTAAGAAAAAAGCAACATAGGGAAACAATTAAACAAATTAAAGGTCGCTCAGCGAGCTATGGAAAGGGCTATGCTCGGCGTCTCGCTGCGGGGTCGAATCCGACCGTCGAACCGACATAGCTCACCGGATTATTAAGCTGAAGTGGTAGTGGGCTGGCCACATCAGCCGCAGAACCGATAACCGTTGGGGTAAACGAGTTCTAGAGTGGAGACCGCGTATCGGCAAACGTAATGTAGGACGCCCTCAGGCCAGGTGGAGTGACGATTTGAGCAGGACGGCTGGCAAGTGCTGGATGCGAGAAGCCCAGAATCGATCTAAGTGGCGAACATTAGGAGAGGCCTATGTCCAGCAGTGGACTGATACGGGCTGATATAGAACAATTCGGGAACAGAGTGGTAGTGGTCAAACTCACACTTATGCAATTTCACTATACAGTATGTAAAGTACAACTATAACTGTACCCTTCACACTCATAAGCTAGACCGCACACGAGAGAGACAGGCAGACTTTTCATGATGCGTATGCAGTACGACGTCACGCCCGCCGCGCGCTTATTCACAGACACCAGCGTAAATGAACGTTTCAGCTTTAGTTAAACGGTAAACCATCAGCTTTACGGTATTTTCGGATAATCGAACAGTACTTATTCAGACATACGCGTATATTTATATACAGGTTACTTAATGACGATTAATTAGGAATCAAGTGAAAAAGTGTAGATAAATAGTGTAATTACCGATGGTTTCCACTGAAAACCAGCGTTATAGCTGAGTGGGCGCCATTTTGGTCACAATGCGCAGAGGTGCCTTATTTCTTTTATGTTTATTTGCTAACAGTTGTATATTCTGTTATCTTTGTGTAATCTATTAATAAATGTTGTACTGTGTGCATTTAAAATGCATAATCTCTAATATCGTCTGTAGAGCGGGTCAGTGTAGCGCGGGTTCGGGCGGGCCTCGTAGTTTTGTTAATCGACGCTCTACTGTACTTCTATGATGTGAAATTTTGAAGGGCTAGTATAAACAAAACAAAGTATCACCGTGCTGACGGGCGTGCCCTGCCCCTGGAACTTGACTTGGCGATCCCGCGCGCGCTGTTTGCGCTCCCAGCGCCGCTTCGACGGGATGATGCCGATCGCGTCGGCGTCCGTCTTGTCCAGCCGCCTGCACACACAAACAAGATTCTGAAGTAAGGCACAGAAATACATGCCCCCGCTAACCTCTGTATAGTGCGCGCGAAACTAGTTGGCCGCGCCTTAGGTGGCGACAGGGGTAAGGGGCGAGTTGACATGATATCAAGCGCCCCTAGGGTTGCCAATTTTTTAGAGGAAATAGAGTATATCTGAATTCAAAGGACGTAAATAAAAAGTATGGCCTTGTATTTTTCTATACTTTTTGCAGCACATAATTTTTTTTCATATTTTTTAAAAAAGAATTGTATGAGTCCAAACATTCTAACTCTATATTTATATAGATCAAGAGCTATTTTATAATCAATTTCAATGAAGCTCTGTTTCTCTCTTCTCGCCTCTTTCAGTAAATGCTCAAGAGGCGGGAACAGAGAGTGTATTATAGCCAATATTTTTTTCAAACAATAAAATTCTCCAGGACACTTTCACTATATGTATTGCCATTTTTCTGCAGTGGATTTTTGCATACAAACTGAGTTATTTATCAATTCAGCTTGGAGTTCTTAAAATTATAACTTCTGATTATAAAACTGTCCATGTGTATTTTTAGTCTTTGTAAATTAAGTTTTCCTTCTACAATTTTTTCTAAATGATTAAATTCAACATTAGTTCTTAAAGATATTGTATTTAGTGAATATAGCCAGTTATCATTACTAAAATCAAAATGTGTAGAAAAAGAGAAGTTAGTTAGTTTAAACGGGCCAGTTTCCGCAAGCAGGCGTCTGAACGCCCATTTTGCGTGTGGGTGGGCCGATATGACTTAACATTCTAAAATGGTTTTCATTCCCGCCATCCCAGCTCATCCAAGAACCTCAGCAGGCCATTTAGCCTGCCGAAGATGTCTTGGAGAGTGCCGGGCTGACTAAGGTGTTTCAGCCGGAATGCTGCCACTTCGGGGCATTCCAGCAGAATATGGGCGGCTGTTTCCTCCGCCTTTAGGCAAGCTCTGCACAAGGGGCTGTCTGTGATGCCTAGGTTTTGGAGGTGTTTGTTATATGGCCCGTGGCCGGCCATGGCCGCCACGATTTGCCTTAGCTGGACTCAACTTAGCTTAAGTAGTCGTTTAGTTAGTTTTGGGTTAATGGCCGATAGGGCCATTTTTGTTTGGCGCCAGTCTGCCTCACCGATCCAAAGTTGTTATGGATGGCTTTTGTTCTGGCCCGGATCTGTGCTTTGATCCAGTTCTTGGGGAGTGGCACGATGGGTTCCGGACCTTGTATTATTGTTTCGGAACCCTTTCTTGCCAGTTCATCCGCCTTGTCGTTACCGCATGAGTTGCTATGTCCCTTGATCCATTGCAGGGTGACATTGTTATGCTTGCATAGTTCCATCAAGGTGTTATGACATTCCAGCACTAATTTCGAGCTGCAAGCGTGACTCTGTAGTGCTTGGAGAACAGATTTGCTATCCGATAGGATGGGTATGTTCTGGTCTTTGACCCTCTGGGTCGCCGTGCCTGCGGCTGTGGTGATGCCTAGGCATTCGGCCTGGAAAACAGTGTTGTGTTTGCCCAGGGGTTTGGATAAGTTCATATTTAGGTCGTAGGAGAACACTCCGCATCCTGTGCCTGCTCTGGTTTTAGATCCGTCAGTGAACATGCAAGGTCTAAATATGAGAGACCTCCTCTCATATTTAGACCTTCTTTGCCATCGTCTTGTAATTCTATTCTGTACTTTTTGTGAAAGATGTGTTTAGACATCATGTTGTCGTTCGGTGCGTCCGCTAGTGGGATGTCCGCACCTATTCTTTGTAGAATGTTCGTGTGCTCTGTTATGAAGAGGCTTAGCAGTCCTAGAAAAAGAGTATTTTAGCATACTCTATTCGTGTTATGGATTATAGAGAACACTTGCATGATATAGAGTACAATTCTCTATTTTAAAGTAAGTTAGGCAACCCTAAGCGCCCCTGCCTCTCCGCCCCACCTCGTACATACCTAAGGCGTGGCCAACTAGTTCCGCGCGCATTATACACCTAGAATTATGCGTTTTTAATAGTCACTTGCTTACCGGTCGTTTTAAAGGATATTTATGTATAAAACCTTGCAAGTCTTGAAACATGGCAAAACATTACAGATGTTAAGGCTCTATCCAATTCGCGCCTATATTGTTAGCATGATTTAACTTTGATCAAAGTGGCGAACATTGGGAGAGGCGTATGTCCAGCAGTGGACTGATAAAGGCTGATGATGATGGTTTAAGTTTACCTTGCTTGCCACCACTCATCGTCGGACGCGTTGGTCACGTGCAGAATGTCGCCATAGCGGAACGGCAGGCCTCGAGACGGCAGCCCGTCGTCCCTTACAGGATCGTAGTCGAACAATGCTCTGGTGATAAAAGTTAAGACAAAATTTATTTCAGAGAACATCACATAACCATACATTTACCAAACCTATACTTCGTTTTTTTAGTATTAGAAATTTGGTAAACAGAAAAGCAATGGGAGGTAAACTTTTTCTGCAGGCGCGACAATTAAAAAAAATACCTGTTGTAGTATGAACTTGACTAAGGACATTAACTAACACTCTAATTCTAGAAAACAGGATATAAAAAATTACATTTTAAGATGGGCACATTTTTTTATATGAACTCATTGAAACAATGGAAATTATTACTAATAGGTCTATCTAATATCTATTATATATAGAAAAATGTAATTACTCATTGTACTACTACTAGTTATAAATATTCATTATTTATCTTACATGCTGTACACACTTTTTGTTACGATACAACACATCAAAATTAACATATTTTCCTTATTAATATTCATTGTTGTTGTCATTATGTCAACTACTATGTATGCTCACCTTACATACAAAGACCGTTTCTGCGATGTCCTCAGGAGTGTATGCTGTTGTTTGAGCTCGTTGATGCGAGCCTCGAATTTATTATACTCCTGCGGCCTGTACACTACCGTCAGTTTAACATTCTGCCCTGTGCCCTGGAACATAACAGACCATGTTTAAATGCAAAAATATGTAAATCTGACTTTAAGTGTCTAACAATGTATTAATACATTGAATTCGAAGCCTGTGATCTGTGCAAATAAATGTTTGAGTTTGATCTCTGTTGTGTATCTGTCACCGTAAAATTGTAAATACCGTTAGATTATATTCTATATCGCGAGATTGTAAACTGTCGAAAGATTGTGAACTGTAACATAATGCTTACAGTTTAACTATTTATTATTTTTCAGTAGACTGTAATCGATCGAAGTGAAATTCTAAATTCAAATCTGTCGCGCGTTAAATTATCAACAATTCCACTTTGACGATCACAATCTACCGAAAAATAATACGATAAATTGTAAGCAGTTGTTACGGTTCACAATCTGGATTACTCGTATAATCCAAACCCGCCTGTCCAGAGTGGCGATGATGGATATATCCTCCAGATGTTTGCCGTAAGTGGCGAACAACTGGAGAGGCATACGTCCATCAGTGGACTGCAATAGGCTGGTGATGATGATATCGTCACGCGAAACTAACCTTTAACGCCTTCGCCGCTTGCTCGTGAGTGGCGTGCGTGATGTCGACGTCGTTGACGGCCAGCAGCCGGTCCCCGCGGCGCAGCTCGCCCGAGCGCTCGGCCGGCCCGCCCGCCAGCAGGAACGACACGTAGATGCCGTGCCCGTCCTCCCCGCCCACGATATTGAAGCCCAACCCTTGTGGACCCTTCTCGATATCGACCACTCGGGGCTCCTCGGCCGCGTTGTCGGTGGCGTCCTCGCGGCGCAGTGAGTTGGTAGTGCTTGATGCTAAACATTTAAAACTAAGTTAGAATAGATTTTTGTGTACACACAGGGTAGAAACAGCAACAGGCAGTTACAAAAATTAAGACACAAACGAATCGTTGTTGTTATTATTATGAACACACTTTTTCCTACACATTTCTAGAGAGGGCTTAGTATTAATAAATGGAAGGAACATTTGGTTTGAGATGTAAGAGTAAATAGTGTAAGATGATGCTATTAGTTACTTCTCAAACAGTTTTAGCCAGACGCTTTCAGGCCGTACCCGCGCCCTCGTGCAGTCCGCGCTCTGAGCACATTTCGGCATTCACAAACAAGGTGGAGGGGATTGCCGATCGAAGCGCGTCATGTAGCAGAACTTCGTCGAACGTCATATGTTAGGGGACTGCCATGTACCGAATTGATATAATATTGTCATAAAATTCCATACTAATATCAAGTTAAAATATAATATTCAAGCAAAAATGTTAAATTCGCGAAATGGGCGGGTAACATAATACCTATGTATTGCGTTGTAAGTGTGGAAACTAAGGGGAAAACAGTTCATGCAATTGTTACTGGTTTGCAACATTGAAATGGAACCATATCACGTTTCCCTAAGCCTAACCCGCCAGCCAAGCGTACTAACTAAGGCAAATCCCTCAAATTAGAATTGTCTTTGGGAGAGGCCTACATCTGCATGCTGATGATGATGTTGATGGTGATATTGCTCAAGTCAGAATCCATATGGGAACAATAACACGACTGAAGTATGCAATATGGCCACTAGGGGCGCTGATATCGGTTCGATACTCACGAGTATTAGCGCGCGAGGTGCGCGGCGAGGGCTGCGCGTGGCGCGGGCCCGGTATCAGCACCAGCTGCACGCGCTCCCCGGACGCCTTCAGCGCCGCCACCGCGTCCTGATACAGCGCGGCCCGGGCCCAGTACGTATACTCACGAGTATTAGCGCGCGAGGTGCGCGGCGAGGGCTGCGCGTGGCGCGGGCCCGGTATCAGCACCAGCTGCACGCGCTCCCCGGACGCCTTCAGCGCCGCCACCGCGTCCTGATACAGCGCGGCCCGGGCCCAGTACGTATACTCACGAGTATTAGCGCGCGAGGTGCGCGGCGAGGGCTGCGCGTGGCGCGGGCCCGGTATCAGCACCAGCTGCACGCGCTCCCCGGACGCCTTCAGCGCCGCCACCGCGTCCTGATACAGCGCGGCCCGGGCCCAGTACGTATACTCACGAGTATTAGCGCGCGAGGTGCGCGGCGAGGGCTGCGCGTGGCGCGGGCCCGGTATCAGCACCAGCTGCACGCGCTCCCCGGACGCCTTCAGCGCCGCCACCGCGTCCTGATACAGCGCGGCCCGGGCCCAGTACGTATACTCACGAGTATTAGCGCGCGAGGTGCGCGGCGAGGGCTGCGCGTGGTGCGGACCCGGTATCAGCACCAGCTGCACGCGCTCGCCGGACGCCTTCAGCGCCGCCACCGCGTCCTGATACAGCGCGGCCCGGGCCCAGTACGTATACTCACGAGTATTAGCGCGCGAGGTGCGCGGCGAGGGCTGCGCGTGGCGCGGGCCCGGTATCAGCACCAGCTGCACGCGCTCCCCGGACGCCTTCAGCGCCGCCACCGCGTCCTGATACAGCGCGGCCCGGGCCCAGTACGTATACTCACGAGTATTAGCGCGCGAGGTGCGCGGCGAGGGCTGCGCGTGGCGCGGGCCCGGTATCAGCACCAGCTGCACGCGCTCCCCGGACGCCTTCAGCGCCGCCACCGCGTCCTGATACAGCGCGGCCCGGGCCCAGTACGTATACTCACGAGTATTAGCGCGCGAGGTGCGCGGCGAGGGCTGCGCGTGGCGCGGGCCCGGTATCAGCACCAGCTGCACGCGCTCGCCGGACGCCTTCAGCGCCGCCACCGCGTCCTCGTGCGTCACGTTGTCTAGGCAGACGTCCCCACGCTGGCCAGACAAACACACATTACGTTATCATCGTAATCATATTGATGGTCCGGCGATACTAGAACCCAAACTTAGCTTGGTATTGTGTAAAACTTACACTATCTACACTTATGATAAATCTGTAGAGAGGTCAATTCTGTACATGTAATATATTTTCAAAATAACTATCAAGGGGTGATTAGTGATCGATACTGATGCCAAAAATGCAATCAGTAAAATTTTTGTCTGTCTGTATGTTCGTTATAGAAATAAAAACTACTGGACGGATTTTAACGAAACTTGGTACAATTATTTTTCATACTCCTGGGCAGGTAAGGTATCGTATACTTTTCGTCACGCTACCATCAATAGGAGCAGAGCAGTGAAGAAAAGTGTTGGGAAAACGGGAGAAATTTTTAACTGTATTTTTGAACGTGCATCACGCGAAAACTACTGCATGGAATTGAATGCGGTTTGCGCTAATGTATTGCTAGACCTCTAGCAATACATTGGCGCAAACTTAAAATTTAGGCACCATTTTATGGAAGCTAGTTATTTTTGAAACCCGATATCCACGCGTGCGACGCCGCTGGCACAGCTAGTAATTATATAAAGCACTTCATCAAGTCAAAGAATAGAGGTTTGAATATGGATGTCATCGGAAAATAGCAAGAATCGTAAATTGATCAATTTCCCAACTTACGGTTACTGGCAGTAATTTAATTATTTACGATTTTGACACAAGTAAAATCGTCATCAAATGGGCCAATCGTTGCTCAATGGACTATTTAACGGCACTATTATCCGTCACTTAATACACTGTTCCCTGATTGGTTGGCGGGATAACACCATGTGAGTCATTAAATGAATCAACGTTCACCTCGCCTTCATCGGATTATTTAAGGGCAAGACCCCGTAAATTAATCAATTTACTAAAATACATATGTTAAATACATTTCAACTGTCGTTTATTATTTTCCGGAAGTTAATCAACTACCCAGGAAATTGATCAATTTACGAGTCTTGCTATTTTCCAGTGACATGGACAATAATGGAGAACAGGTGTCCTGGTTTTATCTATACCTGTTGATATTTTAGCACATAAAGACCGCATTTGGCCCAGCTATCACCCACCTAAGGATCTACTACCTAGCAGCGCTATGGCTGCCCGCAACTATGGCAGTATTTAAGATAAATTTTGTACTAAAAAAGTTGGATATTATAAACTCCGAACCAAGAGAGGTCATACATAATTGGCGACCGGTGTTAAAGAAACCCGCCAGCCTGGTAGCGAAAGCAAAACAAAAGAAAGAAACTCACCGAAGTATTTTTGACCATTAACAGTTTGTCGCCCACTCTCAAGCGCCCGTCCCGGTGTGCTGCGCCGCCGGACATGATCTTGGTCACATAGATACCGTTGTCGCCGGGAATGTGCTGGTTGCCGAGACCCCCCGCTATACTGAACCCCAGACCAGAACCGCCTTTCACCAATTCGATTTCTACCGCTTCTTCCTTATTTGTAGTTTGCGTTACATTTAATGTGTCTTCTGTCACTCGGCGTCTTACTTTCTGTAATTAAATGTTATAGTTTTAGTCACATGGTTGCAAAATAGACTAAATGAAGTTTTAGAATAGGTAGCTGGTTATTTGCGTTGTCAACAATTTTGAGACAAGCCTTTTTTTAAAGCTATGGACAATGCTTTGGCGCATCCCCGCCACCCAAGGAATGACGGGGTATGTGGGGCTCACGCCACTCTTAAGAACGAGAGGACGGCATCCTGCCTCAAGATGGTAAGGAGGCAGGGAATATCCACAAAAACCTTTAAGTAAACTTACCAATCTAACTGTATTGCCAGCCTTTTTTAACGCGTCTACTGCTTCAGCATGCGAGACGTTGTCAACATTCGTATCATTAACCTGCATCAAACAAAATCACAAATTATTTTGAGCAACATTTTAGTAATAATTCAGCTGTTTTACAAACGTACGAAAAAATATAAAACTCATTACTGAAATTCCATTTCAGTTTAATGGAACCGTCATGGATTTTATTTCCATAAACCAGTTACTTCTATAACAATTTCTTTATCAGTAGTGTTTAGTGTGACATAAATTTATAGCTGTAATATTTTTTTAATCGCCAGGAATGCCTCTTAAGTATTTATTTGGGCCCTGAGTATGGGTCAACAGAGCTATCTCCTGTTTATCGGAGAATACCCACTAAATTGCTATGGAAGTATTTAAGATACTTGTATATTGTGTAACCAATGGTGGTCCGCGCCCAGTCACAGGGGGTTCAGGATGCCCAAACGATTCGACGCACCCAAATTTAATGGGTGCACGCACAGTGCGTCGAATGAAGTTCTATTGTTAAAATTATTTGAAACTTGACTTTTTTTTAAATTAATCACTATTAATAATAATCGTTTTCCATTTTACCTTTGAGAATGAAATGATTTCATTTCTATTTTTGAGGGTCACCACAAGAAATATGAAGATTAGTAAGATAACAAATATGTATGCTAATCTAGATTTGATCCCTAGTAAAAAAAAAAATCTTAATTATGACTGTTCGAACATTTATTTTTATTTTTTATTTTATTTATACCTGTAATATGGCGTCATTAATTTGTAGCTGGCTGGCGGCGGCCGCACCTCCCGGAATGAGTTTGGTGACGTAGATATGTGGGTCGTCGGGTACGTGAGGGTTGTCCGACCCTCCCGCGATGCTGAATCCGAGACCGGCGCCTCCGGCCCGTGATAGCACCACATTCATGTATAAGTACCCATCTTCTCCCTGTGTTCGCTCGTTACCGCCACCTTCTATCCCGTTTACCTGCAACTTTCAAACAAAGAATGTTATGTAAGCCAAGAATTCTATAGAAAATATATATTATATACTTTGTGGACCTTATCCTTTTAAATACATATTATTTTACAGAAATATGTAAAAAAATACATAGTTATGTTGACATAAGTTGAATATTATATTGACAATATATAAAAATTAAGTACTACATACTTTCCACTAAATTAATAGAAATTTATCAATGTTTGCTGGTAACATAGTAGATCACATTTATTAGTAAAACAATACCTTCAAAACTATGGAATTTACAGTGAAACATTAATATTGTTCATGCTAGTTATCTTTCCAGTAAATTATGAGACGGCATTAGTCACAAATGTGTGCAAGTACCTATACCATACATAATCATCATTATGTTTCCTGTGATGGAAGTATTTTTATATACCTATATTATACAGTTACGGAATATACAAGCAAATAAATTACCTGCTTCATTTCAGGTGGTGTAACGTGAGCCTGAAAGACAAAAAATAAATTTTAGTTTTTTATTATTATGAAGTAAAAAGATTCATTAGGGATACATACATTCAATGCAATTAGTCAATGGGTTAAACTTGCAGGAATTGATGATGATTTTATTTTATTTACTGAATACTTCTTTAAAATTCTTTAAAAAAGACGATTGTCACACAGTCACAGCTGTGAAGTAACTTCAGATGCATTTCAGGATCAGTTGGTGTGTAGCCAAAGCTTTTGGATAGGCTATAATTGTTGCTTGTCACTTGCTGCAATGATTAGGGCTTCTCTTTCGCTTCCCATTAGGCAATGGGAATGCCCAATTGTTTAAAAATCCGCTACCTACTACTCTATCTTCATGTAAAAGAATATTATGGCAATGTACACATAGCAAATATAGTTAACTCAAATATAAAATGGAATTTACATTGAATATTGGATTGTTATAATTATGTAAGGGTGCACTACTTCAATAGTTTCCAACTTACTGCTTTTGGTTGCTGCACTAAGCTTAAATTGCATCAATGTTGGTAGATAAATAGGTATCATTTGTAAAATAACTTCTGAATTATTGGAATCTTAACAATTGATATATCAGTAACTTAAATAAAGCCAATTACATTTAAGTTTATCAACATTGGTACAAATGTAAATAGTGTCAAAAAAATAATTGGTTAGGTACTACCTACTTTATTCAAATGTCAAATCTAATAATAAATAATTCATAAAGTTTATATTATTGAAAATTACTTTTTCCTTAATAACTTAAATAATATTTGAAACATATCTGAGATATACCTAGTATTTTTACAATAATTAACAGTGGTGAAATTTGGAACAGAAATTCTATCTGATTTTAAAGCAACTGATCACCTACTCACCGTGTCAAGATTAAACAAGGAAGACACTTTCCGTAGAAATCCATTATGGGTTTTTTTCTTCCGTCTCTCAGTCATTTTGGAGGCTTGGTTATCATACCCTTGGAGCACATAAACTGATGTCCGTTTATACTATGTACACTGCATGCATGTTAGTTACACACTTGTGTCCTCTGTCAGCACCTTACTTGACGTTGATCTGCATGCACCATTCTCTACCTAGAACCCAGGTCTAACTTGCACCAAAACATTTCAGATGTATGTGACCTCTTTTACAAATATGCGACCTCTTTTCATGTTTCAAAGTTAATCATGTTAGCTTAAATTGCAGCAGTTCTTATCTAGATGAATGTAGAAATCGAGCCGAGCCCTTTCTGATAGCGATTTTTAGTAGATACATGTATGGCTAGATAATTAATAGGCGTGTTACTAACTTGTATACGATGATAGGATGGTATGAATGTCAAAGCGATGAACTTTAATTAGAATGTCCGTGTTACGTTATTAGTGTGCAATTTATGACGACTCGATAATATTCTATGTAGATACAACATCAGCGAGTAACATAGCAGATTGTTACAAGCAAAACTAACTCAGAAGTCGCATTAGTCTCACCAAGAATCGAAAACGTTCCCAAAGTGTAAAGAAATTACTAAACGTTTAAAAATAGATTAGTGTTTATTAAATGGCCTTACTTGCGACGAATACGAAATATCAGCAGTGTGAATGTCAAAATTTTGTGTGCAATATCATTTCACTGATTATCATCTACGGGGAGTATCTCTCAGCCGATGTAGCGTTCGCACGTCATTGGCACAGTTGTGAAATTTAACGGCACCAATCCACACAACGAAGAAACGTTAGCGTACATATCGCCGAAAACTTGTACTATATTTTAGGTTATAAATAGTACTATGAGACGCGAAACACCAACCATCCGCCATTACCGACCACTTGTTGTATGTAGCGTTCAGTCAGCAGAGCTACCTCACCTTCACAGACGTCACGTCATCAAAATAAAAAGAAAAACCAAACGCACGCAATCATCGACCTACGATCAATAACGTTGTTGTTCGGTATTAAGATTACAGATGGCGCCTTCTTGCATAAAAATATTCAAGAACACGTTCCTTTTTGAATAAATAATTATATAATAACTACAATGATGTACATAATGCATGCCTAAATCAATTTATGTATTTACATTTTACTAATAATATAATCTGTTTTGAAGCAGCAGATTACAGAGTCTACATAGGTACTTGCTCAATGTATACCAAACGGCGCCGCGCCCGCCGCATTAATGTGTTTCTTCTCTTTGAACACTCACCGTACACAAATCTGCTCTCTGCTTGACCTAAAGGTTAACACTGGTAGAGAATGGTCCTAGCATTAAGTTCGCCTTTTGAACCATTTTGTGCAATAAAGTTTAGATAAATAAATACATTTTCACCACTGTTCATTTTTTAACATTAATTTTTGTATTAGTTTTAGGGGCTGCGCAGACGACAGACTTTTTGTGCGATAGAGTCTACGTCTGAGACATTTAAAAAGAGCGTTTAGGTCTGCCGACAGAATGATCGAAGATGTGCGTCTTGTGCGTTGAGTCTGTGAAATATCCGCGACAGATTTTTGCGCGTCGTGTGCGTTACTGCATATATATGCAAAAAAGTGCGTCACGAATAGTCTGTCGTCTGCGCTGCCCCTTATCGTAGGTACAGTATACACATAGTATGCAGTACATACAGTACGAGTATTGGCTCCGTGCACGATTGCAGCGCCAACTATAGTTCATTCGCGTTAAGAAAATAGTGACTGACAGGTCACTGACAGGCCACTAGCCAATTAAAACGCTAAAAATTATAATTTTAATTTCTAGCTTTTTAATTGGCTAGTGGCCTGTCAGTGACCTGTCAGTCACTATTTTCTTAACGCGAATGAACTATAGCGTCCACAACTTTGTGGGCTCTGCCACATTGACATTTAGGTCGTAAATTGTGAAAAAATATCGAAATGAAAAAATAACAAATATTTTCGACTAATAAATTGTTGTGCTATCACGATTTGGGTGGAAAAATGGTTTTGAAATCATTTTGGTCATTCAAATCAAATGAGGTAAGTCCAAAAAGTGTGTTTAGTTTTGATTGTGTCCGGGTTTGTTTACTTCATTTATAGTTGTAGTTTTACAGTAAAACAAAAAGAATAAGCTACTATAATGGTTTCGTTATATAACAGTAAATATATTTAAATGTTCCTGTATCGCTAGTAATAAATTAAATATCGTTTACAGATCCAAATGAGTATGTATTGTTTTGAAGACTGGGTTTGTGAGTGTTATTACAATATCAAATTCCAACCACAAACCGTATTTAAAGGAAAGTGGTTGGTATTGGCTGGACATGTCCGAGGACCGAGATGTAGAAGAATTAAGAACAAGGGCAGAGTTCAATAATTCACGCTCTCATCATAAGGCAAACATCTATGTAATGTATTATGTAGAATCGCTTTGCCATTGACAGACATCTGATGACAGAGCTTACATTATTTTTACTTTTGACAACCATGAGCGCTGCGATAGATTATGTTACCCCCACCTAGTACTTCGCACCCAGCCAATACAGTAAAGTTGACGTATCTGTCAACTTTACCCAATAAATTTAGATGTTCTTATCCATGCCATCAGATAGGTATTAGACCATGGAAGTAATAAGTACGTAGTACTTAATACTTCCATGTATTAGACAGATTGGATTTGATGTGTGGACGTTTGTAGTTACCTACTTACCAACCGTAATTATTTTGTGTTAAACTACATTAATATGAGTCCTTTAAAGTAGGTAGGCCTAAATAGAAGAACTTTCTATATAAGTATTTTATTATCGTAAGTATTTTACGCGTAACAGGGTAAAACAAAGTGGCAAAAATTATCATGCTCAAAACACATCACATCATTCATGCCAACTTGCCTTTTTCTCTTCAGCGTTTCCACTCGCTGGTGGAATGACAAAAGGTGCTGCAGGGACCTAAGCAAAATAATTTACATGAATACTTTTTTCGAAAGTTTTATGTTTTGGCTGTATGTTTAAAGCTACATAGTGAAGTAAAGGGTGTTCTGACTTACCGTCGTAGAGTCTGGAGTTTCATTGCGTGACTCTGATTTTTTGTTGTTGTCTTGAAGGAAAGCGTTCGACACAGATCTGAAGTCTTCCTCATCCGTTGGTATCTGAAGGCAGATACGGGTATTATGGGTCTAAAGATTCGAAATAATAAACTCTCCTGACCGAATTCTGGGTACAGCTGCCTATTTCCAAAGAGACTAGCCATGCAGGGTTTGATTTTATAGTATGTACCTGTCACAGTAAAATTGTAAATACAGTTATCCCTACTAATCCCCACTAATATTATAAATGCGAAAGTAACTCTGTCTGTCTGTTACGCTTTCCCGCTTATACTTACCTCTCAACCGATTTTGATGAAATTTGGTACAGACAATCTTTAGACCCTGAGAAAGGACATAGGCTACCTTTTATTCCGAAAAAAGGGTTGAAGAAACGCTTCTGTGAGTGTGACACACCTACATGAACGCGGGCGAAGCCGCGGGCACAGCTACTATAGATTATAGCGATCCGCCCTCGCTTCGCTTCGGGTGTTTCAGATAAACTTTTTAAACTAAATATAGCCTATGTTACTCAGTGATAATGTAGTCTTCTAATAAAAAAAGAATTATTAAAATCGGCCCAGTACTTAGTTTTTGAGTTTATTCGTTACATACAAAATTACAAAAATACAAATCTTTCCTCTTTATAATATTAGTGTACCTAGATAGTGTAGATTAGTGTAGATAGTGTAGATAATCTATCTCGCGATTTGTCAACTGTCAAAGGATTGTGAACTGTAATAATGCTTACAGTTTAACTACTGTACCTACCTAAGTATTATTTTTCGGTAGACTGTAATCGATCGAAGTGAAATTCTTAAATTAAAACCTGTCGCGCGTTAAAGTATCAACAGTTCCACTTTGATCGATCACAATCTACCGAAAAATAATATACGCTTAATTGTAAGCAGTTGTTACGGTTCACAATCTTTCGACAGTTTTAAATCTCGCAAGATGGATTATAATCTAACGGTATTTACAATTTCACGGTGACAAGCACAAACACCGGTGCACTCGTTTTTTAGATTATAAAAATATATTGGACACGTATTTTTCTTTTTTTCATTTAAACAAAAAATAGCAAAGATACATGGCATCAAAATTTAGGAGTCTTTGACGTCACTCCGTGCGACAAAATGCCACACGGCGTGACGTCACACGTAACTTTAACGGGCTTTAACTTTGTAATTTTTGGTCTAATTTACAAATGAAAAAATACATATGTTTTATTTTTAAATAATCTAGAAGATGGATTAGGTAATTACATTTTTTACGGCAGCAAGCCTATACCTACTAGCGAGATGAGGCGTCGGACCAAACGGCCTAACTTTGCTCTCCGATGCACGGGTGTGTATTACCGCCAACATTCTGATTCCTGAGCTTCTACTCAGCCTAATAATTTTTAGCCGGATTCGAACCCAGGACCTGTTGGCCCTTAGGCGCCACTTGCTACCACTAGACCACGGTTACTCAAACTTATTGCCCCACGTACCCTTGTATAAGTTCTAAAACGATCGCGAACCCCTAACCCCAAATAAAATAAACTGCCATAGAAGCCATAGAAGAAAATATGGTTTTTGATTTCAAATCTCTCGCAAACCGCGCGATTTCGACCGACAGACTCAGCCGCGTATGCACCTTCTTGTGAATCGCACAGACAGTCAACCAACCACCATTACGTTAATCTTTCCGCAAACCCCCTACAGTCCAAGGGCGAACCCCTAGGGGTTCGGGAACCCCGCTTTGAGAGACCCTGCGCTAGACCAACGAGACATTCAAGTTTATTATTAGGTATACAATACATATGTACATAGTACCTACACTAACATAATTTAAATTATTCTTCTTAACTTTACAGCCAATAGACAAGACAGTGAGTAGAGAATAGGTACCTAGGTACATACCAGAACACACATAATTATGTAACACAATAATAATTATTGATATTACCATAATTATTATGGTAGCTATTAATAGCTAAGCGGAGACCTCTTTGGTACACATTTAATTAATTTTAGTTCTTATTGTATTCTTTTTGTTTTTAAGTATGTACGAGTAAATGTATGTGCCAAATAAACGTTATTCTAATCTATAATTAAAAATAACGTACAATAATTGCTCTCATCATAATTATGCTCGAGGAATTGAATTGGTTACGTCTTATTTCACGAGTTACGGTGTCCATTGGCCCCATCGTATTGTTGGCCAAAAGAAATTGAAAATTGGTCTATAAAAAGTTGGTTCAGTGATAAAGGGACGCGAACGCCTGACAGGCAGATAGAATTACCTTCACATTTAGTTATTTAATTAAGAAGGCTACCTATCTAAATCGTCATAGCGATGTAGGTAGGAGGTAGGCATAGGTCGATTTCATTAAACATTTATATTGAACTACCTATATAAGTTCAATATAAACGAGTATGTAGGTTACCATAAGCCAGCACATAGTGGTGAAGGAATTTTCGATGCCGAAACCTAAATTAAATAAAATGAATGCAACTAGTCTCTATCAATAAGTATTCCATGTTATTTGTACTATTTGGATCGGTCCGTTTTTATTGCAAACTGCAGAAAAGTCTGACTAGCATGTTTCTGCTGGTTTGCAACTCGTAACAGGCATCCGATGCACAATAGGTACCTACTGTTGTACGATGCAAAAAATTCTGAATTTTATTCGATACAAACAGTTCGCCCCAATTAGCTGCAAGGGCTAAACAAAAGTTATATTCTTTAATAGATACCTAATATATACCTACCTATGCTCCTATTATGTACTTATTTTACGTAGTGTAGGACATAATAGGTAAACATTTTGACTTTAAAATTATTTAGCTAACGAAATTCCGAGTAGGGCCTACTCCGAAGTTTATTACGCGTATTATTTTTTTTTAACCTCCAATAGTTTATGCTGTTAGTTAAATGAGTAGCACTCTCCAAATTGATTTTCAGTTAAATCTTTTTGATTCACGGGTTTGAACTGTAATGTTGCAAATCTTTCGGCTTCATAAAGGTTAGATTTAAAGGAATGTGCTACGGAATTGTTTATTTGAAGAGGAGAGACGTTTTACCCCTGTTTCAGCAAGCCTTTCTTAGTGAAATCACAAGAACTCGCATAGTGCGACTCGTTTCATGTTCTACGCACTGTTCTAGTGAGGGCAACCCATGAAACTTTTTGCAGGTTCCGCGAGAAACTTTGAAGGCCACTGTGTATGGAATTTTGTTAAATGCACAAAGAGTATGAAGCACAGACTTAAATATTAGGTAGGTACATCGTCAGACGAGTGGCACTTATAAGATTATTTATTTTAGATATTCTTCGGCAATGTCAACACAAAATTTTTTTAGGCTTAAATTATTAATTGCAGTGGTAATGTAGAGTATGATTACCTCCCGTCGGGTTCCATCTTTCTCCCATTTCTTTGCAATGCGGATGGTTTCAGCGGTCTTCTGCTGGATCGACTTGGTGTCATCGAGAAGCGTGAGTTCATAGAACTCTTGGATATCTGCAACAATAGATAAAATATAATAAGTAAGTGGGTATATCTTAATTGTAAGTATAGGTAGTACAATGTATCTGTTACCGGAAATGTATGAAATCTCGGAATTGTACACAATTCCTAGGAAATGTGTACAATTCCGACGCGGTATAGGAAATGTATAAAATATTCTTTTAAAAGGAAGTCTTGCAGGAATTGTATATAATTCCAATATCGTATTAGGAAATGTATGAAAAAATACTTTCTGTAAGGAAAATAAGTATAAAATAAGAATAATAACTTTTATCAAGACGTTTTATTTAGAGAATCAGTTAACAATGATTCTGTAAAAACAATATCTTCATGTTATATTATCTTCCTAATTAACTAAAGCGTTAATTAAAAATCAATTATCTAGTAATTTGCTATGTGCATTATCACGAAATCAATTTATAACGTTAAATTTTCATTTAGTACTAGCTGTGCCGGCGGCGTCGCACGCTTGGATATCGGGTTTCAAAAATAACGGACTTCCATAAAATGGTACCTAAGTTTTAAGTTAGACCTCTAGCAATACATTGGTGAAAACCGCATTTAATTCCATGCAGTAGTTTTCGCGTGATGTGCGATCAAACATACAGATAAAAATTTCTCCCGTTTTCCCAACACTTCCCGTCACTGCTCTGCTTTTTAAAATCCGTCCAGTAGTTTTTTTTCTATAACGAACATACAGACAGACAAAAATTTTACTGATTGCATTTTTGGCATCAGTAGGTATCGATCACTAATCACCCCCTGATAGTTATTTTGAAAATATATTTCATGTACAGAATTGACTTCTCTAGAGATTTATTATAAGTATAGATGTTATAATAATAATCTTCTTGACGAAAAACTACTTGACGGATTTAACGAAACTTGGTACGATTATTCTTCATACTCCTAGGCAGGTTATAGAATACTTTTTATCACGCTACAATCAATAGGAGCAGAGCAGTGATAGGAAGTGTTGGGAAAACGGGAGAAATGTTTTATCTGTATGTTTGATCACGCATCTCGCGAAAACTACGGCATGGAATTGAATGCAGTTTTCAGAAATGTATTGCTAGAGGTCTAACTTAGGCACCATTTTATGGAAGTCCGTTATTTTTAACCGACTTCGAAAAAAGGAGGAGGTTCTCAATTCGTCTGTATGTATAATATTTTTTTTAATTTTTTTTTTTATGTTTGTTCACCGATATTTCCGTCAATTTATGGATGGATTTCAAAAATTTTTCTTTTGTTCGACAGAGGACACTTCCGAGGTGGTCCCATTATCACCAAGTCAGGATCTGATGATGGGATCCTAGAGAAATTGAGGGCAACAACCGAAAATTGTATGCTCATATGGTGATTTTGTTACGTAATCATATTTTACTCAGGTATATGCTTCCGGGCGTCAACACCTGGTGCTAATGATGAAGCCACAGAACTCCTTAACGGTTAGGAGTTAGGGAACAGTACTGCCATTGGTTGATAGAAACTAGGTAGTAGTATGTACTTATGCAGGGCTAATAGGGCAGGTGATTTGGTAAGTGATTTGCTTGATTCTAGAGTCTTCAGTTGACTTAAATCAATTTTTTTCATTCCTAAGTAAAACCCTTAAGGACATTAATTAGCCTTTATTCAAGTTCACATTAACGCAACTAAAAATCGAGAAATAAAATTATTTAAAAAAAAAAAAAATAAACCGACTTCAAAAAAAACACAAACGACCAAAACTAAAAAGCGATAAATAACGTAAGTAATTCTATCCTTAATACATATTATGTGTATAACTATAATTATTTAAATATTACAATTATCACTTATTTTTGAAGTCGGTGCCAGCCAACAAATAAATGTATATTGTCGTGTGGATTTGCCGGCCGCGCGCGTCATACAACAACAGTCTACGTTAGGTACTTACCTAGAGGCTGGCACCGACTCCAAAAATAAGTGATAATTGTAATATTTAAATAATTATAGTTATACACATAATATGTATTAAGGATAGAATTACTTACGTTATTTATCGCTTTTTAGTTTTGGTCGTTTGTGTTTTTTTTGAAGTCGGTTTAATTCTTTTTTTTAAAATAATTGAAACCCGATATCCACGCGTGCGACGTCGCTGGCACAGCTAATATGTAAGTAAAAGACTTTATATGTTTAAATTTCAGTTAAACATGCCAAGGTATGTAAGGGAGCGACCTCCTTTCGACCTGATATCTTTTCGCTCCAATCCAAGCCACCCTCAGCTGCCCGGGGTGCATTCTGCCGAATAACAAACGAGACTCTGGCAATCGACTGGTCGCGGCATAACCATCACTATTAAATGTGTAGCTAAGTACCACAGACCAATGACGAGCAGCCGCGTCACCGGAGCGAGGAGCTACGCCCAGTGATTGCCAACCCGCCTGCCCAACGTAGTGCTTATGGGTAAAGCCTCCAGGTGTTTGCCCAAAGTGGCGAACAACTGGAGAAGCAGCAGCAGTGGACTGCGATAGGCTGATGATGATGTAGTCGATATGACTATTTATTTTTGCAGGGTAAGCTGGGATGGCAATTCGAAGTACAAAATAGTTTATTTTATATAGCACAGACATCTTTTTGTAATATAATTCTTCTTGCAAAGGCACTTTTTAAATTTCTTAGCAGGTGCCAGTGGAATGTAGGTTAGCAACTCACTGAACTGACGTAGGGCAATATTCGTACTGGGATACGTATTCCTCTGCATTAAGAAGAACTCTTGGACACACTTTACTTTGAGATCGTGAACACAATTGTTGAAGATTTCCTTCTTGGAACCAATTTGATAGAATTTATCATCGGTTTTAAACAAAACTACATCTGTAATATTTCGGGCATCACCACGTCCGTTTTAAATTTCCGGCTGCTATTTAGGAAATGTACAGATTTCTTAGGAAATGTGTCTAATATAATTAATTTCACACATTTCCTTGCGATTTAGGAATTACATACATTTCCTGAATTGTATACAATGTCGGTTTTAACACATTTCCGGTAACATACCTATCTAGTGTTTGTGTAAGTATGTAGGCAGGCGCATTTATATCCCATTACTAGCTGTGCTCGCGACTTCGTCCGCGTGGAATAGTTATTTTTTCCCCGTTTTTAGGGTTCCGTACCTCAAAAGGAAAAAACGGAACCCTTATAGGATCACTTTGTTGTCCGTCTGTCCGTCCGTCCGTCCGTCCGTCCGTCTGTCAAGACCCTTTTTCTCAGGAACGCGTGGAGGTATGAAGCTGAAATTTATATCAATTACTCAGGTCTACTGTCCCTTGAAGCTGTGAAAAAATCAAACTTCTAAGCCAACGCAATCAAAAGATATAGCCGTTTATGCCGCAAATTTTCGACACTTGCAAGGGAATCAAAACCTACAGGGTGCTTCCCGTGAACTCAGAATCTTGAAATTTGGTACGAAGCAACGTCTTATAGCATAGATAAAGAAAAAATTACGAAAACCATAAATTTTTAGTTACATCACATAATATATTTTTTTTAATAATTTTAAACTTACTATCCATTTCCTCATAAACGCGTAGAGGTATTAAATTGAAATTCATACCAAATACTCAGGTCTATAATACCTTTAAGCTGTAACAAAATCAAACTTCTATGTCAACGCAATCAAAAGAAACAGCAATTTAAGCTGCATATTTTGAAACTCGCAAGTACTCGCAAGGGAATCAAAACCTAAAGGGTACTTCCAGTCGACCTAGAATCTTGAAATTTGGCATGAAGCAACGTTTTATAGCACACATAAAGGAAAAATTCCGAAAACCTTAAATTTTTAGTTACATTACAAAATATAACGAACTTTGTAAACCTTGCAGGTTTGTACGGAACCCTCGGTGCGCGAGTCCGACTCGCACTTGGCCGGTTTTTTTTTTACATTTTCCTTTATTTCTTCGCTCCTAATAGTTGCAGCGTGATGTTATATAGCCTAAAGCCTTCCTCGATAAATGGTCTATTTAACACAAAAATAATTTTTAATTCGGACCAGTAGTTCCTGAGATTGAGCGCGTTCAAACAAACAAACAAACTCTTCAGCTTTATAATATTAGTATAGAAGTATAGATAGGTACGTGCGTTATAATAGTGCTACTAACGCCGCGTGGGAAAAAAATGAAATAAATTATAATCACCTGACTGCTTTTACGTCCGCTCTGTTCAAAGGGCTATGTTTCAATCCGCCACCTGGTTGGACGTTATGTGACGCGTGTTTAGTCAACGTTCGGTCTAGTCATTCAATTAAATGTCGTCATTCAATGAACGCGCTAGCTATTCAATTGAATAGGAAATTCAACCAGATGACTGCGAAATATCCACTTCCTTACCTCCTTACTGCTTAGCCCAATGGACCCAATGGTTGACTGGTAGAGAATGCTTACGAGATATTAAGTCCGCCTTTTGTACAGTGTTTTATGGCTAATAAGGATTAAACAAATAAAAGAAATAAATTTCCATAACATAAGTGCAAAGCTACCTGCTTACTTACTTTTGATCGGGTCAGTGATATTTATTTTATTTCCTCCAAAATGTAAACTTGAGGCCATTTAGGTCTCCTACACCATGCGGTTTTTATACAGAAAACGGATAATATTGTAAGTGTTATATGTACTATCAAGAGCACCAGGTTGTTTGAAAGTCGCGCAACGGGTGTTCTATAATGTCTGTAGCACGCTTTAAACGGTACAAAATATCGTCGTATTCTCCAAGGTTTCATGAAATCATAATTAGCTTTTACGCATACTTATCAACCCTGCTGCCAGTCCTGGTAGGCAGTGTGAAAGTATCGCGTGAGTCGGTTACGAGTACATAGCTCTAGATCGATATCGAACGGGCGCCGACCCCATCGCGTTACTGCTTCAGTATTCACTGTTATGAAATGGTACACTACATACCAATAAACTTAATATGACAACACTGACGAGTACATTGTTTGCGGCTCAACGAAGTGATTACAGGAAAATTTAAAAGGAAACTTTTATATGCATCAAACTACCTGCCCAGTTTGATATTACGAGTATATCTGAATACAAAATTCTGTCTCGGTCTGCACGTATTGTGGTAAAGTTTAAGTAGGTCGTTTAATGTGGCGTCCATTGGTACCTACTTACGTAGGTACATTTTTTATAGTGTTATTGTACCACATACACGGGTTCTTTACATTTTACTTTTAATTTACGCGGAAATCTGAAGGGGCAGCGAAGACGACAGACTATCCGCGACGCACTTTTTTGCAATTATACGAGTATGCAGTAACGCACACGACACGACGCGCAATTTGTCGCGGATATTTCACAGACTCAACGCACACGACGCACATCTTCGAATATTCTGTCGGCAGATCTAGACGCTCTTTTTAAATGTCTCAGACGCAGACTCTATCACACAAAAAGTGTGCCGTCTGCGCTGCGCCTAAGGAAACGTTTGGTGTGCAATAAAATCAATAATCAAGTAGGTAGGTACTTGATTTACGTGATAGTAGTTAAATGAGACGCCTTACAAATCTTTTTTTAATGTTTTGTACATATTTGAATTAATTTATATAGCTTATTCTATAAAATTTTAAATATCCTAATCCATCACCCTGCTCATCTGCCACTCATACAGACTAGTAGTAAATACTTAATTAGTTTGTTTTCTGGTTACTCCCCGTTCACACATTATGGTCGCGGACAGGTTTTTATTTATTTTATTCACTACTAGCTGTGCCAGCGGCAACACACGCGTGGATATCGGGTTTCAAAAATAACGGACTTCCATAAAATGTCTAAATTTTAAGTTAGACCTCTAGCAATACATTGGTGAAAACCGTTTTCAATTCCATGCAGTAGTTTTTGCGTGATGCGCGTTCAAACATACAGATAAAAATTTCTCCCGTTTTCCCAATACTTTCTTTCACTGCTCTGTTCCTATTGATTGTAGCTGGATGAAAAGTATACTATAACCTGCCCAGGAGAATGAAGAATAATTGTACCAAGTTTCGTTAAAATCCGTTGAGTAGTTTTTGTTTCTATAATGAACATACAGACAGACAGAGAGACAAAAATTTTACTGATTCCATTTTTGGCATCAGTATCGATCACTAATCATCCCCTGATAGTTATTTTGTAAATATATTTCATGTACAGAATTGACCTCTCTACAGATTTATTATAAGTATATAGAAGATATAGATGGGTTTGCGCTTGGCTTCAATTCAATGGCACGCCTCTTATGGTCTCTAACGCCTTAAGCCGGTATTTAGCTGATCCATCCCAAAGATGCGAACATGCAAGACCGAACTTGTGATAGATACAAATTGAGCAACTGTTCCTGCCTGAAGTAATGCAGCTACATGACCCTGAGACTTAATGAAGGAGCAAAAATTGAGGGTCAAAGACAAGGTCGTACCGAGAAGCTCCGAAGAGAAGATGGATGGTGACAGGTACGGCTACATCTTAGAAAAAAGGGGCTAGTTCAAAAGGACTCTTTTTTGCAGAGAAGAAACACGTCTGTGTTTTGAATTCATTAAACCTGACTAAGTTGGCTTCACCCCAATTGGATATTGTCTTGAGCGATAGGTTTAAGCGCCCAACCATAGTCTCCCATTTCTCCTTGTGGTGTAAATGTATAGCTCTCTACGATATAGTGCTGTCATCTGTGTACTCAAAGACACCGGGCTTAAAATCAAGTCGTTTAAATGCTGGAAAAAGTGTGTCGCAGAGAGTAGGTAGGTGAGGAACACCGGCGTTAATAGCCATTGGAGCCATCGATGACTACTCGAATAAACCTATCCCTCAGGTAGTTTAAAATCCAAGCACGAAATCCAGCGGGGAGTCCAAACGAGGAAAGCTTGCTAATAAGGCTGTGGTGCCAGTGCCAGGCCCTGTCGAAGGCCTTAGAGATGTCGAGAGAGACTGCTAGATTTGTATTAGGTTAGATGGCGTATAGAACTGTATGAGCAACATCACACATGCATGACACAGTAGGTAGGTACTTATTCTGTATGTAGGTATAAAGCTGGTACCTGCGACTTCATTCGAGTAGATTTAATGATGCTGATTGTTAACTTACGATCTCTAGAAACGGAGACCATGTGTGAATGAATTAAACGTTAAATGAATGTACGGATACTTTTAAACGACTTCAAAAAACAAGGAGGATTTTGCTATACGAGTAAATTATCTTCAACAATTTTATCTAATCTCTATACAGGTCAAGTGTCATCAAGTTGTCCGCCCTCATTTTCATTCTCACAACAATAAATTCAGATTGTCGGTTTTGGTGTTAACTATGTGGGCACTGTATCTACCTATCACACACGTGCTGGACAAGTAGGGTAAGGCAAACAATAACAAGGTATTTTTTTTCAAATGATTTGCAGTAGGTAATGTGCAAAAACAAAACAACAACTTTAAAATACGAGTAAGTACCAGACCGAGACTGTGACCGAGACTAACGTAGTCACGTTTTGTTAGACATTTACAATATACCTACAGAGGGTTCAAAAAACGACGAAACATTTTCAAAAAAGGTAGGTAGTAGGTAGGACCGTGCCTCCAGATTTTGTATCTTAACTTATTTAAATTCTAAATTGCGAATTATATTTAAGTACTGGGGCCCTACTACAGAAAACGAAAACGATCGTTCGTTGAACGGATCGCGTATTTTTGCCCCATTAATCCCTCTCATTTGTCCCTCCCGTGTTCTAATATATCAATTAGATTGTTGAAAATCGACGTTGACGAATTTTAGTTCGTATATTCGAACACGGGAGGGACAAATGAGAGGGATTTATGGGGCAAAAATACGCGATCCGTTCAACGAACGATCGTTTTCGTCTTCTGTAGTAGGGCCCCTGAACTGGTTTTAAAGGGTCTCCAATTTAAAATCGAAAGGCCTTAGCTCGAATTTTATAAACTCAGACGCCTTTCCTCTAAGAACCACAAAATCGACAAATCATGATCTCGACAGTTCGATGCATCCAAATGTCGAATGACATGAGCCTGACGGACTGAATGCTCGTAGAAGTCTTATCTTCAAGCATCATTTTTAGGGTTCCGTAGCCAAAATGGCAAAAACGGGACCCTTATAGATTCGTCATGTCTGTCTGTCTGTCTGTCCGTCCGTATGTCACAGCCAGTTTATTCCGAAACTATAAGAGCTACATTATTAAAATTTGGTACGGAGATGTATTCTGTTAACCGCATTAAGATTTTAAAGTAAAATCAGAAAAAAATCCAAAATTTTTGGGGTTCCCCATACATGGAACTGAAACTCAAAATTTTTTTTTTCATCAAACCCATACGTGTGGGGTATCTATGGATAGGTATTTGAAAATGATGTTGAGGTTTCTAACATCATTTTTTTCTCAGATGAATAGTTTGCGCGAGATACTCTTCCAAAGTGGTAAAATGTGTGTCCCCCCCCGTAACTTCTAAAATATGGGCACTATAAAACTGAAAAAAATATATGATGTGTATTACTATGTAAACTACTAACGAAATTAGTTTTAATGAAATCTAGACAGTAGTTTTTTTTTAAACATCATAAATCAAATTACCTAATTTTTTTCATTCAATCAGTGGTACGGAACCCTACGTGCGCGAGTCCGACTCGCACTTGGCCGGTTTTTCAAAAGATCATGAGATCAAATTTAGAACAAATACCTAGGTACTTATAATTAGAGCAAACCTGTTAGCGCAACGCAGAGGTTAAGAGTGCCGCGATTCAGGTTCGATTCTCGCACCAGCACAGACATCTCTGTCTGATTTCTTTCATGTCTGACCCATTCGTTAGTTATTTAAATTTTAGATTAGTAGAGGTCCGAGCAGATTGTGTCAGTATTGTAGAGCTCCGCTGTAGCCGGTGACCCATATCTTAGATCTGGGTCAAACGGGCCACCGCACATATCGGGTACGAAAATGCACAACACCTATACCGAACTGGTAAATTGGCAACTGAACGACACGGTGACTCATTTACCGAGTACCGTGGGTTCGTATCCAAACTTAATATAAATTCTATAACGATAACTAGTGGAAGCACATTTTACAATTATAAAGTACTAGCTGCTGCCCGCGGCTCTGCCCGCGTGAATATTCGTATAAAACATAGCCTATGTGTTAATCCAACGTATAAGCTATATTACTGTAAAGTTTCATTAAAATCCGTTCAGTAATTAATGCGTGAAAGAGGAACAAACATCCATCCAAACAAACTTTCGTAACTTGCGAATTTCGGTATACATATAATAATAATAAATATTATCAGTTTGGGGGTACAAATGAATATGAGTTAAATACAAAGATATAAATTTAAAAGATATACAGGGATGTTAAGTAAGCTCCTTAAAATAATTATGGTGTCTATTTGTTATGGTAACTAAAATTCTGACACATAGCTTTTATAACACAATATAACTGTTGCACAGCTATTCTGCACAGTATTATATCACGATAATATAATCTTCTAGCTATAAATCTGTAGAGAGGGATCCAAAAATGCAATCAGTAAAATTTTTTGTCCTGTCTGTCTCTCCGTCTGTTTGTACGTATGTTTGTAAAACAAAAAGTACTCAACGGCTTTTGACGAAACTTGGTACAATAAAATTATTCTTCATACTCTTGGGCAGGTTATAGTACCTACTTATAGGTACTTTTCATCACGCTACAATCAATAGGAGCAGAGCAGTGAAGGGAAATGTTGGGAAAACGGGAGAAGTTACTTTTTAAGCTAAGTAATTTTTTAAGCTTCCGTCGCGTGTGCAGCCAATGGTTAAAGGTACACAGATATCATGTATGACGGAAATGTTTTCCATAAAATTACATAAAAAATATCCCACAACAGCATAATAAATGTGTATTATTTATGGTTCAAACTTTTGCATTCGCATTATTTTTGGCCTCCGTAAATACGACCACATATCGGAGTATCGGAGACAGCTCAAGTGGTTTCCTATTCGCCTCCGACGCGACTGTCATATTCTCTGCGCTTTGTATTCTATTCTAGTTAACCGAAAATCTCCATCTTATCTTCGGGAGCGTTTCAAATTCTTACAGCCTGCACACTGTCAGATGCGGTCATCGAAATCACTCCTTCTCAAATTCCCACCTCATCACTCTCATTCCTATACCCAGTCCTTCACTGTCCAGTCCAATCCATCCGCTTGTGGAACTGCTTACCTTCATCCATCAGAAAGTCCCAATCTCTTCCTTCATTCAAGGCTCGGGTAAAAGAGCACTTTTTGGCATCTTGAGTTTTATTCTATTTCCATATTTCTTCTCTTCTTATTCTCTTTCTCTTCTTCTTTTTATCATCACACTGCATGATTTCGGACGCTGGCACTGCATAATTCGTTTCTATATAATGGTATATATGTATGGTAGTATATATGTACGTATTATTTATGTATATATTATATCTATATTTTTATATACATATATGTATAGTGTATTATTATTTACTCATGTATTTATATATTTGTATATTATTTAGTACTCATGTATTTAATATTTATGTTTTACTATCATCAATTTCTGTTCAGTCTATAGCTCACCTCACCCTGTCTGTTTAATTTATCCTCTACCCTAAGGTTGCCTGGAAGAGATCGCTTGGAGCGATAATTGTACAACTAATGTCCATTTTACTAGTTTTAAGTCGATTGTATGGTGTGCAATAAAGTATATCTATTCTATCTATTCTATTCTATTCAAAAGTTCTATTGAATTATCGTCAATTTTAGAGCTAGAAACTTAAAACTTATATTTTGAGCTGTTAATCCCGACTAATATTATAAACTAGCTGTGCCAGCGACTTCGTCCGCGTGGAATAGTTTCTTGGGTAGTGATTTTAATGACCCCCAGTGCCTGGCAGCTGGCAGCGGCGCGGCGCAGATCTCGGCGCGCTTTATATACCCGCGCAAACGTACAGCAGGCTCGACGTGATTAGTTAAAAGGGCGTAACTTTTTTATTTATGGACCGATTAACATGAAACAAACACTAAATGTTAAGGGAAGCTTCCAGCAATATATTAGTGAAAACCGCATCTTAATCGGATACGCGGTTTCTGAGATTAGCGTGCACAAACATACAGACAAACAGACAAACCGACAAACAGACAAAAATTCCAAAAATCATTGTTTTGGGTACTATTGCATTAATAAAGGCCTCCCATAATATTTTTTTCACATATATCTTCCATGTACAGACAGCGACTCGTTACATTTTTATTATATGTATAGATGCGAAAGTAACTCTGTCTGTCTGTTACGCTTTCCCGCTTAAACATCTCAACCGATTTTGATGAAATTTGGTACAGACAATCTTTAGACGTTGAGAAAGAACATAGGATACCTTTTATTGCGAAAAAGGGGATGAAGAGGTTGAATAGGGGTTGAAAGTTTGTATGGGATTTCTTAATTTTAAAAGATAAAACCATGAAACTTTATATTTGACTGGCTCGGTGGCTCAATTGGTAGTGACCCCTGCCTTCTGAACCAAGGGTCGTGGGTTCGATTCCCACCCGGGACAAACCTTCGTGTGATGAACACTTGTGTTTGTTCCGTGTCTGGGTGTTTATATTTGTATTTAAGTATTTATTTGTGGTACCTTCGTTGTTCTGATACCCATAACACAAGTGCTTAAGCTACTTACTTTGGGTTTGGAACAATGTATGTGATGTTGTCTGTTAAGCACTTGATAACAAATAATTAAACATTTGTTCTAGCGTTTTTGAAATTTCGGCCAGTGAGGGGGTGAATTAAGGGTTGAAAGTTTGTATGGGAGTTCGTCATTTTTGGGGATAAAACCATGAAACTTTATATTTAAGCACTTGATAAGAAATAATTAAACATTTGTTCTAGCGTTTTTTGAAATTTCGACCAATTAGAGGTTGAAGTGAGGTTGAAAGTTTGTATGGGAGTTCGTCATTTTTGGGGTTAAAACCATGAAACTTGGTACGTAGGTCTTTTATGATGTGCAGTTTTTCTACAAACGGAATTCCCGAAATTCGAACGGAACGGAACGGATTCGGAACGGGAACTATGAAGCCAAACTTTTTGTAACATATGTTACCGGAAATGTGTTAAAATCGTCATTGTATACAATTCCTAGGAAATGTATGTAATTCCTGAAATCACAAGGAAATGTGTGAAATTTAATATATTAGACACATTTCCTAGGAAATCTATACATTTCCTAAAGAGCAGCCGGAAATGAAAAACGGACGTGATGATGCCCGAAATATTACAGATGTAGTTTTGGCTAAAACCGATGATGAATTCTATCAAATTGGTTTCAAGAACGAAATCTTAAAACATGTCGTAGCATGGCATGTCCTGGGTTATCTATTATTATTTATTACCCATAAGCGCTTTGCTGGGCAGGCGGGTTGGCAATCACTGGGCGTAGCTCCTCACACCGATGACGCGGCTGCCCGTCATTGGCCTGTGGTATTTAGCTGATATCGTGATGGGTATACTGCCACCAGTCGGTTACCAGAGTCTCGTTTGTTATTCGGTAGAAAGCACCCCGGGCAGGTGAGGGTGGCTTGGCGAGAAAAGATGTCAGGTCGAAAGGAGATCGCTCCCTTATAGCCCTTGACTCTCGACATGGATTCTCCTGTTTATGTTTAACTATAATAGACTTTTACTTTCATATAACATACTAAATTAAAGTTTAACGTTATAAATTGATTTCGTGATAAATGCACATAACAAATTAGTAGATATGTACTTGATTGTTAACGCTTTAATTAGAAAGATAATATATGTAATATGAAGATATTATTGTGTTTTACAGAATCATTGTTACCTGATTCTCTTAACAAAACATCTTGATAAAAGTTATTATTCTTATTTTAACAAAGTATTTTAATTTTCATTACAGAAAGCATTTTTTCATACATTTCCTAATACGATATTGGAATTATATACAATTCCTAGGAAATATATATGTTGCAGTCAAAACTCTTAACCAGTCAAAAGTACTATTGACTAGCAAAATCAGTCAAAAGTACTTTTGACTGAACAGGTTGGTCAAAAGTGGTTTTGACTGAAAAATCTTGGTTATTAATACTTTTGACTGCAAATTTGCGGTCAAAAGTACTTTTAACTGACGCTGTTGGTCAATAGTATTTTTAACTGCAAAAAGCATCAGTCAAAAGTAATATTAACTCATTAGATGTAAATACAAAAGTGATTGTAAATGTGAAATCTTTTTATACTATGAGTAATAAGCGATTTCACATCAGACCTGGTAAGTCTTGCTACAGTCAAATCTTAAAACTCACCCAGCATATCTAGCTTGGGTTCTAGTCGAATCAGATTACAGGGGCCATTTTTGTTGACCTATCCGTAGCTTATGATCCAGTCAACATAAGGAAACTGCTTCAGGAGGTCGCAGATATAACAGAGGACCAAAAATTTCTCAAAGTTCTTAGTGAGATGCTCCACTATCGTCGTTTAGCGGAGATGAGAAGATCAGATAGTGGTTACAGAAAAATGGTTTCCCCAGGGTAGCGTCCTTAGAAGAGTAGATGTAGCGCCCTCACGATGTGGTGACGAAATGGCTGACCCAGATCCTCACGGGACATGGGTGCTTCGATCTGTACTTATGGGGTCTACTTCTATGCCGTCAATGCGACAGTGGTTCGGAGGACACGACAGCGCATACGCTTTGGCATTGCTCTCCCTTTTTTTTATTTCACCGGGGAGAAATGCAAATTTACGCATACCCGCTGGCCGGGGGGGCAGCAGGTTATGTGGGACTCGCTCCGCGTAAGCAGACCCACTAAAAACCCCTGTTGCCACCGTCTACTGCGCCTTGGGTGACGCCTGGGTCAGTGGGTGCTCCGTCCTTGTCACTGTCGCCCAGGACCTCGATCTGGCGCAACTCTTGCGGCAGATAACGGCGTAGAAGGAGACCTGGCGAGCGATTGCTCGAATTCTGTGAGATGGTGATCTAGCAAAAGGAGAGCGTAGGGCATCTGTAGACGCGCCCGCTCTACGCCGCCCCCGCCCAGACCCGGGCGTTGCTGGAGAGCATACGACGCATTTTATGCCCTCTGAGCCTCTTCTTTGTGTCCCGAGTGGTGCGTGCGGGGTCGTGATCCACTTATTGGGGCGTAACGGCGTAGTGGGTGCAGCCACATTCACTGTACCCTCAAAGAACTTGCTGGGGTACACCTTGACCTGGGTAATGTGGAAGACTCTGAACAGGCTGCGCACTTAGGTTGGCCGCTGTAAGGACAATCTATCAAGGTGAGGCTTTTTAGATTCATTTGCCAATCGGTGCGGATGTGGTGTCGCTCCAGAAGCTATGGCACACCTGCTTCAGAGTCTCGCGTGTCCGAACCCCTGTCTGCACGAAGACTTGCTGACCGCCAAACATAGAGTGATCTCAGAGTTTTTGTCTCAAGAAGAAGAGAATAGGTATGAGTAATATTAAAGTTTATATGTGCGTTTGTCGTTATTTTTATCGACCACCAATTTTAAGAGTTTTGACTGATACAACCAGTCAAAACCACTTTTGACGGAATAACTTAGTCAAAAGTACTTTTAACCAGCTGCATTGGGCAAAAGTACTTTTAACTGTTATTTTAGTTAAAAGTATTATTGACCAAAGCATATGGTCAAAAGTACTTTTGACTGATTTTGCTAGTCAATAGTACTTTTGACTGGTTAAGGGTTCTGACTGCAACATATACATTTCCTAGGATATGTGTGTACCAAATTATTTTCAAAAGAATATTTTATAAATTTCCTTTACAGCTTCGGAATTTTATACATTTTCTAGGAATTGTGTACAATTCCGAGATTTCATACATTTCCGGTAACATATACAAAATCTTAACCACTGAACCTAGGAACATGATATTTAGAAGTTTTGGGTGTAGGTATCAAGTTAAAAAAAAAATTGGCTTTTGAAGTTAAAGTTCCTTAAAACGAATACTCTGCATCGCCGCCGCTGCCCTCGGTCGTCGGTCGTCGTCGCGCACATTCGCCGAAGTGTGGCGGCTGGCAACGGCGCTGTCGTGTGGTGGGTGGGGGAGCGCACGAATCTAACTATGCTTACCCGAACGTGCAGACACGTGAGAAAAGATTTTGATAAATTCCACTCCTAAGGGGATAAAATTTAAAATTTAATTTTTAAACCCTTTACGGGATAAAATAGGGGAGCAAAAAACGAACTTGAAAGGCCGAGAAATCAACTCACAGCCCAAAACTACTGTTTAGTCTAAATTCAGACGATTTTTGTTAGGTCTAATAAATCGTAGACTGTATGACGTAGTTAATACTATAAATGTGATGATAATATTGTAAACACTTTGTTGAAAAGAGGAAACATACACTAGTTACTTGCCAGTTTCTTGTGACGATTTGTAGGTAAGTGTATTTTAAAAAACCTATACGAATCAAGATTATTTTGACTGTGACTTTGATAGGTTTCTGAAACACGCTATCGGGATCGGGATCAGGGTAAATAAAGATCGGGATTATTAGGACTATAAAAGAGATCAAGAGAGGGATGAAGGGAGGGCGGGAATAGGGATCAGGATAACGCACGGAATAGGATACGGAGAAGAGAGGAGAGAGGGATCGTGACAAGTGTCGGGTTAGGGATCGAGATCGTTATAGTGTTCGGAATATGTAGGTCAGCGAAGAGATCGAGACATGGAGCAGGATAGAATAGGAACACGCATAATAAACACTTCTGTGACACACGTACATGAACGCGGGCGAAGCCGCGGGCACAGCTAGTTTAATATAAATAAATATGCCATTTGAACGAAGCGAGCTTCGTTCGTTACACGAAAGGGTAGTTAGGGGTTAAAAGGAGGGGATAAAAAGTTATATGGAATACTTAATATTCTCATTTTTAGAGCTACAAACTTAACTTATACTTACCTTAAGGCTGTTGAGTCGATATGAATAAATATGACATTCAATGTTTATACGAAAGGGTTGTAGGTAAAGGGTTGGAAAAGGAGGATGAAAAGTTGTATGAATGTATCGTCATTTTCAGAACTAGAAACTTGAAACTTATATTTTTGGCTGTTGATTCGATATTTATAAATTGATTTGTCTAAATAATTAAAAATTCTACCCAAAAATACCATTCCACGCGAACGAAGTCGCTGGCACAGCTAGTATACCTACTCGTAATCTAATATTATTACCGTGATTAGGTATATCGTCATTTAACCAAGCATAGGCAACAAGGAAGCAGTTAGGTATATCACTAAAATGCAATGTCTCTGTCTCCTCGTATCTAAGACTGTACCTATATCAAAACCTACATCTAACCATATACTTTTGTTGAGAAATTTCTATAAAAGGAATGTAATATAGTAATATACCTATAGGATTCATATCTGTAGCGAAACGTGTTTATTATTATGGCGATATCTACAATGTCAAAGTTGAATTGTTTATCGTAGAGTTCAATAATATGAAACTACTTACCTATTTCTAACCAACAATAAGAATTTACAGATTCCAATGGTATTTGAATGTGTTCGCGTGTTTTCGATTCGATTCGCTCTTGTTAGTAATACCTACTAACTTAAAAATTTAAAAATTAAATTTAGAAAATATCGGTAACTTTCTACGAACCTGTTCATTTCTGCGCAAGAAAGACTTGTAATGGATTTTATAAATATAAATTAGATAATATTTACCTAATTATTTATTTAGCAAATCATTTATTGAGTAAAAATATACCTATCTAATTGAAGAGTGAGGTTTCAATTATTTAAAAAAAAAATTAAACTGACTTCAAAAAAAACACAAACGACCAAAACTAAAAAGCGATAAATAACGTAAGTAATTGTAACCTTAATACATAATTATTTAAATATTACAATTATCACTTATTTTTGAAGTCGGTGCCATCCTCTAGGTACCTAACGTAGACTGTTGTTGTATGACGCGCGCGGCCGGCAAACACGACAATAATATTTATTTGTTTGGCTGGCACCGACTTCAAAAATAAGTGATAATTGTAATATTTACATAATTTACTTAATTAAAAAAAGATTAACTTTAAAACTATGCAACCGATTTTCATGCGGTTTTTTTTTATCAGATAGAGTGATTCAAGAGGAAGGTTTATGTCTATAGTACATCTATACTTATAATAAATCTGTAGAGAAGTCAATTCTGTACATGCAATATATTTTCAAAATAACTATCAGGGGGTGATTAGTGATCGATACTGACGCCAAAAATGCAATCAATAAAATTTTTGTCTGTCTGTATGTTCGTTATAGAAAAAAAAAGTATTGGACGGAATTTGACGAAACTTGGTACAATTATTCTTCATACTCCTGGGTTATAGTATACTTTTCATCACATTACAATCAATAGGAGCAGAGAAGTGTTGGGAGAACGGGAGAAATTTTTATCTATATGTTTGATCGCGCATCACGCGAAAACTGCTGCATAGAATTAAATGTGGTTTTCACTAATGTATTGCTGGAAGTCTTACTTAAAATTTAGGTAGCAATTTATGGAAGTCCGTTATTTTTGAAACCCGATATCCACGCGTGCGACGCCGCCGGCACAGCTTGTACATAATAAAGCAGAGAAACACTGTCAATTTTGTAAAAATATTCAACCTGGTGGGCCGCTTCATTTAATGTCAAAAATCGAAGGTCTGAAGTATCTGATGAAGAACCTTCAACTGGTCTCAGCTGTATTAGAGATACGGTAATGCCCCCTTCTCCCCTCCTCCTCGCGTCGAAATCCTCATTACTGAGGGTCGTGAAGTTCCCCTTGGATGAGCTTCCTTCTGATGATGTCTCGCCATCTGTTCCGGTTTCTGGCATCATGTAGTGCGACGTGTAGCCGTGTGTCCAGGGCGGAACGGATCTGGTCTGACCATCTTATTAAACTGCGGCTTCTTGGTCTTTTGCCGTCAACCTTGCCCGTAACGATGAGCCGTTCTAGGTTTTGGTCACTCTTCCTAGCTATGTGGCCAAAAAATTCAAGCAGTCTTCGCATACAGGTAGTTGACAGTCTGGTCTTGATTCTTAACTCGCGTAAGATGGAGGCGTTCGTACGGAAAGCAGTCCAGGGAACTTGGAGCATTTTCCTCCAACACCACATCTCGAAGGCATCAATGCGGATACGGTCAGCCTTTTTCATGGTCCAAGTCTCAGCACCGTAGCTAGATTGATTTTCGTCTTTCGTGAGATGTTCCGATCCCTCCATATGCCATGCAACTGCGACATTGCGCTCTTGGCCATGCCTATGCGCCTCCGGATTTCCTTCTCACATGAGCCTGTATTGCTGATGTTTGCGCCGAGATAGATGAAATCATCAACCACTTCAAGCCCGAGAGCTCCTGTGAGTTGCAGCTTTCGGTCTCGATCTACCACCATAACCTTGGTCTTGCTGTGGTTGATTTTGAGACCCATCTCGAGGCTGATGCACTCCATTCTTCCTAGGATATCAACCATTTCCTTTTCGCTAGTAGCTAGAAGCGTGGTATCATCTGCGTAGCGTAGATTTGAGATTTTGGTGCCACCGATGGTGACTCCGCCGTCCCAGTTTTCGCAGGCTTTTCGGATTATGTACTCTCCATAGATATTGAACAGGATGGGCGACAGAATACAACCCTGTCTAACGCCTTTCTCAAAGCCGAAAGGACTCGATGTTGCTCTATCAATTCTGACGACACCCTCATTGTTAAGGTACAGTGCCTGATGCCTCTATTAGTGCAACCAAATGCTCAGGTACTCCCAACTCCAGCAGAACCCCCCAAAGGGCAGACCACACAACGCAATCAAAGGCCTTACTGTAGTCAATAAAACACAGTATGAGTGGTGTGCTAAACTCATAGGCCCTTTCCATCAGTTGACGTACGTTGAGGATCTGTTCACGGGTGCCCTTCCCCTTGACAAAACCTGCCTGCTCCTGTGGTATCTGCCAGTCCAGGAAATGTCGTATTCTGGTGCTAATTATGTGAAGCAATACCTTCTGTGATACAAGAGCCAGTGTCCTATAGTTGTCACATTTTGATGTGGGTGGAGCCTTTCTTATGAAGTGGCAGTATGACCGATCTAGTCCAGTCGCTTGGCCATTCCCCCGTACGCCAGATGGCGTTGCATATTTTGAGGAGGATGTTTATTCCAGCTGAACCTGTAGCCCTCAATATTATTTTTCAATGCCCCCTTCTACTAACATACAAAAATCGACTGTAATTACAAAAATCCAGTGTAGTGGGACACATCTTCTAATTTAATCTAGCCTATATTGTCCCACTGCTGGGCGAATGCCCTTTCTTCTTTTACTTAATACGCATATAAATAAAAAAAGACTAATCAATATACGTTTCTACAAAAGAAGTGGAATCCCACCAAAAACATTCTGTAAAAACCTAGCCAAGTCTCGATGGACCTGCTTGTTTATCTCTAAAAAGGAATAAAATCTAGACAAAGTCGTGCCAAGTCTAAGGTTCCTTACTGCAATTTCTTTATTATTATAGTGAATGTTGTGTGACTTGGCCCGCATCATCATCATCAGCCTATATAGTCCACTGCTGGACATAGGCCTCTCCCAATGTTCGCCACTTTGATCTATCCTGGGCTTCTCGCATCCAGCACTTGCCAGCGGTCCTGCGCAAATCGTCACTCCACCTGGCATGAGGGCGTCCTACACTACGTTTGCCGAGACGCAGTCTCCACTCCAGAACTCGTTTACCCCAACGGTTATCGGTTCTGTGGCTGATGTGGCCAGCCCACTGCCACTTCAGCTTACTAATCCGGTGAGCTATGTCGGTAACTTTGGTTCTCTGCCGGATCACATCATTTCAGATCCGATCCCGCAGAGAGACGCCGAGCATAGCCCTTTCCATAGCTCGCTGAGCGACCTTTAACTTGTGGACTAGCCATACCGTGAGTGTCCACGTTTCGGCTCCGTATGTCGTAATGTCATTAAATTATTCAGGCAAAGTGGCTTTTTTCAAACACATTTGTAAATAGGTAGTTTAGGTAGGTAAGTAAGTACTTCGTCTCGTGAATGACTAGGAACATTCCTAGGATAGGTAGGTATACATATATCAGTAGGTCGACGGCTTGGTTTGATAAGTAAGTCGAAGCGTTAAGTTCGTAGAGTGCAGTGAAGCCCAGATGACGCAGCTGCAATCAAGTACACGACCACCGGGGCAAGGTTAATCCAATGTACCTAGCTATCGCTGCCACTTTAGCCAAAACCTTCAACATTCCATTAGTCTTTATTTACATGTATATAGAGTATATTATTGCAAACAACACAATCAATTAAATTAAAACACCTGACGGTTTATTCACTGATCATACCTAACATGCGGAGCAAGTATGAATGTCGTTAAATATTATGTTCCTAGTATGCATTTCAGATCACCATGCTAACAAAGTAGGTTACGTAGTTCACATGTTAATTTAGGTATAAGAAGATATACCTATACCTACCTACATTTAACTTAGTAGGTATGTTTTGTATGTATGCAATCAGTGGCGGCGCTAGACCAAATGTAGGCGTCGGCGACATCAGCTTTGCGAGGCCTTTTTCATTACCTCGGATAGAAATAATCAACTACTCGGGGATTCCCCGACTCTCACGCGCGGCAGTCTAACTTTCATAGTGTTGCCCACACTGCACTTACCAATGGTGTTGCCAGACCACTCAGAGCGGCTCTGGCCAAATACTACTCACGCGTACGAAATTAGGTATATACGAATAACTACACCTTTAAAATTTAGCATTTATAAAACTTTTTGCGAGGCCCCCACGGGAGCGAGGCCGTCGGCGGTCGCCGACGTCGCCGACGCCTAGCGCCGCCACTGTATGCAATCACAATATGACAACGGGGCTATCCAAAAGAGTACCTACCTACCTAAATTTCTGAACCTAGCTATTCATTCAAATAAGCAAATTCTTTTAAGTCAATAGATATTATTATTATGTAAGTATGTAGTGGAGTAGTGGTTGGCGTTCTCCGGGGAAAGCCTACGTTCAGCAGTTAACGGCAATGGGCTGATTGATATTTAAATATGTATTATATTTTGGGCTCCATAGCCAAATGGCAAAAAAGGAACCCTTATAGATTCGTCATGTATGTCTGTCCGTCCGTATGTCATAGCCATTTTTTTCCGAAACCAAGTACATAATAATAACTAAGTATGCTATTTAAACTTGGTAAGTACGAGTAGATGTATTCTGTGAACCGCATTCAGATTTTTAGACATCAAATAGAGAAAAAAAAATAAGGCCGAAGGTAAGATGCAAAAAAAAAGACCGCATCTCATCCCAATCTGCTGACTTCTATCGCCACAACCGACGACTGCCTCTAGGGCTTGGGTCAGACGGGGACTAGACGGATACAGATTTCGCCAGACAATGGACAGATTTACCTTATGGCGAGGAAATCGTCACAGAGTATCGGTCTGGATCAGTAGTCAGCAGAAGGTCCAGGCAATAGGATGTGGGCGATTCAACATCCGCTACGCGAGTAGCACCTTCTTGTAGCAGCTGAGTGAGATTTAACGCTAAAGCAAGTTTACGCGTCTCTCTCCCCGCATTTTTAGTGGCCTGGTATGGGAATAGCCACTCCTGATGGTGGCTATTGAAATTCCTCAGCTGGGCTGTAGGGTACTGCTGTTGAACTGCAAGTGCCGCCTCATTCAGTAAGCCAGGGTAGGTACGTAAGTACACCCTTGAGCACAATTTTAAAACTAGGACAGGAGAATTTTGTAGGTACCTTCGTAATGACAACTGTTGTCTACGTGATCTATTGAACAATTGTTTTTGTATTGTGCCAAAGTGTTTTTGTATATCGTCGGCCGTAGGCTCAATTAAGGTAAGGGACAAAACTCACAAAATGAGTTGAGTATACAGTTTTTTTCAGAATTTTCCGCTCTTTCGAATGATATATATGAAAAAATTCTATCTTGAAAAAAATGTCCCTTACTCTAATTATTTTTTGGGGTCTAAAATTAATTCCGGCCCACAAAAACCATGTATCTGACAAAAAAAATATTGTAGCAACCTTAAATGGTGTAATTACTGCCACCAACCGATTTTAAATAAAGTAACGGTCTTCGCAATCAAAGAATAGCCCTTACATGGTATTTTTTTAAAGAAAACTTTATAACACTAGCGTTACTGTAATGCATTTTTCGTCTCATAAATCAATACCGCCCATACCTTAAAACGTATGCACGAGTTTTGAAATAAATAATCTTTACGCCATTTTACATTATTATATTTTAATCAGTGCGTCCCTTACACCAATTTGATTCGATATCCATTTAGGTTTCGTGTCCGTTACACCAATTTGCAACTGAATACTGATCAATATTTATACCAGTTACCTTTATTTACAAACAAATCTTACTTCAAGACACAGGAGAAGAGCACGTGTGCACGTTTTCCGTCCTTTTCTATCCCATATCTTCGCTCTGTGTGTGAAAGAGAGGACGCACTAGCTGCGGGCGGGCATCTAAAAAACCGTTTGTCAGGACGCGTTCACCTGTCGCTTGGTTGATTTGTCAATTTAGTGATAAACATGGAGAAACAATACAATTTAAACCGGTTACTACGACGCAGACAGCAATTACAACAATAAGTGAATAAAATACTACATTAAGTACATAATTATCATTTCATTCAATTATCACTAAATTCTAAGTTTTTGTGAATTTTTTTTCGCAAGTTTTTTTCAGAGCCACCATCCTTGGAACACACGTAGAGTGACAACGGCTCTTTTCGGAGCCACTTCATTGAAACACACGCATTTGAAATTTGGTACCTAATCAAAAAAGCGTGTTTGTTCCGTGTCTAGGTGTTAGTATTATATGTACATACATAATCTAAACTATCTAAACTAATATTATAAAGAGGAAAGATTTGATTGTTTGTTTGGTTGATACAAATAGGCTCTAGGGATCTGTGCTAAAACTCCAATATTGTAACCCAAATTTACCAAAAAGATTTTAATCTACAAAAAAAAGAAAAGATCTTACATACTGTCGTCTCATGACAACGTTCCCATAGCAACCGAAACTGTTATGACATCTAAATAAATAAATTCTAATATGAAATCGTACTTTCATGTAAAAACTACTGAAAGGGTTTTGATGAAACTTTACAGGAATGTTATTTATGCATCAGATTTACAATTGCGGCAAAATATGTTAAATACTTTTTGAAATGACCATAGATAGTGTCATTTCTTGAATTTGTCAAAGAAATTGTCATTTTGACATGACAGGTACTGACATCGAAGTAAATACGGAATTATCGGAAATTCACAATCACAAAAAACAGTGATATAAATATTTGTGAACCGTCGGCTTACTTTCAGGATAAAATTCTTCAGAAAATACTATAAGCAAATTGCTATAGCTAAAAATACGACCAACTTGAAAACACACCACCGGTGTTTCCTGCATCAATGCTGCTATCAGCTTGGAGGCTCCTCATTTAGCAACAAATCGGAACAACATTTAGGAATAGTGCACAGTCGAACAGATCTAGCATAATCCGTGGACAAGGCATCCTGAGTCATAGTGACATGAAGCTCTAAGAACCCAAAAAATATGAATGCATTCTTTCAAGGTTTAGGAATGCTCACATAATGAAAACTGCGATCTGTGCATGCATAATAAATATTTTTATTTTCTAATCCGATGTATTGCATCACGTATTGCGTTTGTTATGTGTCAAACCATGTTCAGATTTCTCAGCCTTCGAATCGAATATAATATCTTCATTTTGTTTCTAGCATCCATTAATTTTAGCATTGTAAGCGTGTGTAAAGGGTATATTAATTGATAGAAAATATGAGAGGTCCTTCCTAAAACACCAACAATGTATGTAATGTTTAGCTGAAATAATTGATTTATCCAAAGCGAAGCGAGGAGCGGGCTGCTAGTAATATAATATTTGTGGTATCGAAATTGTTCGGATATCCATAATACAAGTGTTCAAAACTTCTTAGCTACTATTATCGACGTAGTAGTACGAGTAGTAATAGTACTATTATTTAGGGGTGATCTGTGCACCTACAGTTCCTGCAGTACGAGATACCATCTTTAAAAGTAACAAATCTATATGACGTGAATTAAGGTTTCCATAATAAGAGTTGTATTTAAACATATATTTATATGCATGCATAGATAGATATCCAGTATTGCACAAAATACTGAAAAGGTAATACAGACATAAATCTAGTCTAATATACCTGATTGGTAATTTGTCGATAAAATTATCGACATTGCACAATACAAATGTACATCACTTGAGAAATGAGTTACGACCCCGCACACCCTTCATACTACCTGAAGTTGACTCGCGAAACTCAAAGCAAAATGCCGAACATGCGGTATCTATTGGGGGTAATCTGTGGATATCAACAACTTTAAAGTGTCAAAATATTCCATGTAAGGGACACATAAATAATTCACACACAATGCAATACATTTTCATAACTGTTACGCGAATGCCCCACTTTAAAATTGCGACTTACCTCAGAAGAGTTTTTTTAATAATTTATAAACGATCCCCTTACCCTTTTTATCTTTCATACGTTATTCCAACGAAATCCTTACGCTATTTTTATATTAATATTATGCACACAACGTATAGGTCAATTTCAGGTAAGGGACGAGACTACAAATAACTTGGCATGTAAGGGACATTACGAACGAAAAAAGTCGGTGTAAGGGACATCTAATTTCTAAAATAATTAAAATATTTAAATAAACACTGCACAGGAAGATAGTGCACTTAAATATAAGATAATGTGTGAAAAGAAATTTAAAAAAGGTTAATTACAAAGAAAGTTATGTACGATTTACTCCAAAAAAAAACTTTGTCGGCCTCTCCTGAAAAATCGTATTTTGTCCCTTACCTTAATTGAGCCTACGGTCGACGATATGTCACCGGAAAATAATAAGACTCGTAAATTGATCAATTTCCTAGGTAGTTGATTAACTCCCGGAAAATAATAAACGGCAGTTGAAAAATATTATTTAACGTATGTATTTTAGTAAATTGATCAATTTACGGGGTCTTGCCGTTAAATCGTCCGACGAAGGCGTGGTGAACGTTGATTGGTTCAATGACTCACTTAGTGTTATCCCGTCAACCAATCAGGGAACATTGTATTAAGTAACGGGTAATAGTGCACCGTTAAATAGTACATTGCGCAACGATTGACCCATTTGAGGACGACTTTACTTGTGTCAAAATCGTAAATTATTAAATTCCTGCCAACTTTCGGAGTTGATGAATTAACTGAAATCCATTGCGTAAAATAATACCTACATTTCAACTACCGTTTGTTATATTCCGAAAGTTAATCAACTACCTAGGAAATTGATCAACTTACGATTCTTGCTATTTTACGGTGACATACCTATATAAATTTAAAGTCTAGTTAGTTTACATATTTATTTGCGTCTTCGTTATCCTAATCTCCATAACACAAGTTATTTGCTACTTTAAGGCGTAACTAAGTAGATAACTAACTGATACTTAATCAGTTACATATTTGCGTAATGTTTTATCAGTCTAACATAACAGCATTTATTTGTTAACAATCTTATTACAAATACTTACTCAGTAAAAAAAAACTTACATACATATTTTAATCATAAACTTGTGCAATACATATTTGAAGGGAAAAGTTAGGAATAAGAAATGCTCATATCTTTTCATAATTTTCGGTAAGGTAGAGTCACATTTCGTCAGTACTCGACACGGTAATGAACATTAATGTCAGGTATACGATAGAGAGATGTTTGGTGTAGAACTTGCGTACCTCATGTTTGCTTGGAAGCCCGCACTTCACCTAAATTTTTACTAGTTACCTACCTATCTTCTGCTACTAGCTTACTGCCGCCCTCAAAAGATAAGGGTAAGCTAGTAACACTTCCTATTGTATTCACTTTTTACTATAGTAAACGTTAAGTTAAAAATTGCATGTTTTACAACGATTGAAGGCGTAGCTAAATACCGCAGGCCGATGACAAGCAGCAGCGGTTAGCGATCGCAGGGCGGAGCGAGAAGCTACGCCCTGCGATCGCTAACCCGCCTGCCCAGCGTGGCGATTATGGGTATATCCTCCAGATGTTTTCCCTAAGTGGCGAACAACTGTAGAGCCCTATGTCCAGCAGTGGACTGCAATAGGCTGATGATGATGATGATAATGTAGGCGCTATTTGGCCTACCTACTTACTTTCTTAATGGCAAGGATGTAGATAGTAGATAGGTATTCGTTATTCCACGACAAACAGTTGACTTTAAACTTACAACTAGACACAATTATTATTAGGATTCAATTTGGTTTTGTATCTAAAAAAGATGGATGCATGCATATTATCCTCTCACTTCCCTAAAATGGGAGGTGGAAGTTTGTATGGAGCATTCACCCCGAATTTAACGCGAGCGAAGCCGCGGGCATAAGCTAGTAACTTATACATTGTTGATAAGTTTTTATTTCTTTCAGATCACGATTGATTGCTGATAAGTACTTTTAGTGTAGTCTTGTGTGCATTTGTGTGAAGTATCGACATACTTAAAAGTGATGTTGCCTATATATGGCCATTTACTACAAGTGCTTTCTCTACGTTGATCTGTATAAATAAAGTATTGCTAAGTAAGTAGTGGGCACGACTTTTTGACTAAACTTTGAGGCTGTAGAATCTTTGTAAAGTTGCATTTTCACAATGCCAGACGTTGGAAAAACGCGAAAGTATTTTAGTAGGTAAATGAATGATGACGGACCGAATTCACCCTACCTTTCTCTCCCCAGGAACTACATTTGGTTTGCATATACGGGCGTCCGAGTAGTCAGACCGCCTTCTATTTTCATTTAACCAAGACAATTGGACCCGTCAATGTGTGTTTATCTGATATCAAGCGAGCGTCCAACGTTCATTGCAAGCCGTCTAAATATAATGCGGATCACAATACCACTGTCGTGGTCAAGGAATACTCAAGAGCGAGTGTGACGCGCGGTCACGCGGCCAGCTTCTCATATATTTATAGCTGCTTGCAGGCTGAATGAACTTACTTCCTTATAATTACCAACTCTCTTTATTAAACATGACGGAATTATCAATAATGTTTTGTGGAGTTATGAATGTTACCTACATTATTATACCTACGTATTTAATGCGACTTGAGGAATAACATACTACAAAAAAAGGCAATGCAACAGTTGACTTTTGATAATACATATACATAGGTAGGGTAGTTTAGCCGGTTTCCCGTCCAGCTCTGGTTTTCGTCCATTACCTACAACATTTACGTAGAATAGCATCATATTAATAGTCAACCGCGCAAGATTGGACTTGTTACGGCCTTTGACGTCATATCTGCACGTCTACCAAAATTTAAAAAGATTGACAATTCAGAACTCGAATAAAAGCTATGTCTGTCTGCGGCTTGCTTCCGAGCTATGAACACGCCATCTTGAATGTGAAAAAATTAGTGGCGCGAGGTAGCTGCACGGTAAGTTTTTTTGGTAATTTACGCATGTATTTATTTGTTTTGGTCATTTACAACTAAGTAAAGACATAAAGTAGGCATTAGGAGGTGTTTTTCGTACTTATTTAACGAATTACTTATAAAATCTAACTGGACGGAAATGGAATTACCTATTTCGCAAAATATTCTGTTCTCGTCCACATGGACGAAAACACAAAAATATAAGTGAAATTTGATAAATCAGTTAAAGTTAGGAATGCGAAGAACTTCATTCAATTTTTTAATGGCTGGATCTTTGCTAGATATTCGATCTAGAATTTCATTTACGTCCATGAATTTATCAGTGTTACAAGCATAAATTTATATTTAAATACCTTGGACGGAAACCAAAAATATCGATAAAAATTACTCTAGTTTTCGTCCAAGTACTTTAATATAACAGACGAAAACTAAGACTTGACTTTTACTTTCCGTCCATTACAAACAGCGATTATTATCTTGGTTAGGCATGACTTTTTATTTTGTTTTTCGATCACTGCTGGTATTATATTATCATTATTGCCTATATCATTTGCCGTTTAGATATCTGGTTATTAAATGCATTGTTTTAGATGACGTCATTGGAGCCGGAAATAAACAAATTCTTACACAGAAGATGCCGTCCCGGGCCTCTCGCATCCAGCACTTGCCAGCCGTCCTGCGCAAATCGTCAATCCACCTGGCCTGAGGGCGTCCTACACTACGTTTGCCGAGACGTGGTCTCCACTCTAGAACTCGTTTACCCCAACGGTTATCGGTTCTGCGGATGATGTGGCCAGCCCACTGCCACTTCAGCTTACTGATCCGGTGAGCTATGTCGGTAACTTTGGTTCTCTGCCGGATCACCTCATTTCGGATCCGATCTCAGAGAGACGCCGAGCATAGCCCTTTCCATAGCTCGCTGAGCGACCTTCAACTTGTGGACTAGCCGTACCGTGATTGTAGAACGCACTGATCGAAGACTTTCGTCTTTAGGCACTGTGGGATCGACGATGTGAAGACTCGACGAAGTTTCCCAAACGCTGCCCAGCCTAGCTGAATTCTCCTATTTATCTCGTCCTCAAAGTTGTTTCCACCCAACTGCAATGTCTGCCCAAGGTGTACATATTTTTGAACAGCTTGGAGTACGGCGCCGTGCACTGCATTCGGTTCCGGTAAAACATCTGCATTGAACATAACCTTGGTTTTATACAAGTTCATCATTCATCCGTAGGCCGATGCGCACAGAGGAGTGACGTGCCATTATGACGATGTCATCTGTAAATCGCAAATGTATTCGCCATTTACGTTAATGCCACGTCCTTTCCAGTTCAGCGTGTTGAACATATCCTCCATTGCATTAGTGATCAACTTTGGGGAAATGACATCCCCTTGTCGCACTCCTCGATGCAACGGTTATAGGCCTTGTTTGCTGGTGCTGTACTTGGACGGACATGGTGGCGGCTTCATAGAGACATCTCATCACATGGATGTATCGCCATTCTACTTGGCATCGCTGCAGGGACTCCAGAACAGACCAGGTTTCAACCGAGTCAAAGGCCTTCTCATAGTCCACGAATGCTAGACACAGGGGCTGATTATACTCTTCGGTCTTCTGTATAATCTGCCGCACTGTGTGGATGTGGTCTGTGGTGCCGTATCCGCTCCGAAACCCAGCCTGTTCCGTCGGTTGGAATTCGTCGAGTCTTCGCGCAATACGGTTCGTGACCACTCTTGAAAACAGCTTATAGACGTGGCTTAAAAGGGAAATGGGTCTATAGTTCTTTAATAGGGTTTTGTCTCACTTTTTGAAGAACAGGACAACCACACCCCTAGTACACGCCTCCGGAGTTCTCCCTTCCAGGAGGACAGCGTTGAAAAGCTAAGTTTGGAGCTCCCTCAATACGGCTCTACCTCCAGCCCTCATCAGCTCTGTTGTAACGCGGTCCTCTCCATGGGGATTTTCTATTTTTAAGCTGCCCAAGAGCGATCTCGATTTCGTCAGTACTGACTTCTGGCAAGTCTTCGGTGAAATGGCGTGTTAATGTGGCTCAAGTAACTTCATTTTCGTGATCAGGTCGAGATGCATGCGAAGCGTATAACCGGCCGTAGAAGTCTTCTATTTCCGAAAGAACAGCCGGCTTGGAGGCAACGACTTCTCGACTTGCTGCGGGCAGCTTAGTCAGGTCAGGTGGCTTTTTCCAAGAAATTGTACAAACACCTTAAAATTTTGTATACGTGTAAATTCCGTTTTGTTTTAATTGTTGATTGGATAGGAATGCCATAAGTCATATTAATTCTGATTTTGCAAACAAATCTTAACAGATTTTAAAGACACTTAATGTTTTTATCAGCCAAATGCTGTTATAAAAATACATTTTGTATGTTATTATAAAAACGCATTATAGTTGCATTTTATTAAGTTGATTAAAAATACTATTATATCACTGATTTATAATCCATTGCATTATAATTCTCTTTATTAACAGCGGACGAAAAGTAACGTAACATAGGTCGAAAACTAATATTTTTGGACGAAAACTGACGAAATCGGTACTTTTCACTAAAATATTTTTTATAAAAAAAACGATGACTATAATTAATTGTCCCTTGTTGTAAACATAAAATAGACTATATTAGCGTTTAATAAAAATATAGTTTGTTAGATTTGGCCCAGTGGAACATATTTTTTTTTAATGTTTAACCTGGCAACTCCACTAATTGGACGAAAACCGGCTAAACTACCCTACGTACAATGATGCATGATGCGAGAAGCCCAGGATCGATCAAAGTGGCGAACATTGGGAGAAGCTTATGTCCAGTAGTGGACTGATATAGGTTGATGATGATGATAATGATACGTACAATACATGTACCTATTGACATAGTAAAGTATCCACATTAAATATTATTGCCCGTTTTAATAATCCTGACTCTTCTGACACTTTTGATTAAGCGTAGGTATAATACCAATCAAAAGCAAATGACAATTATTTACAAACATAGGCGGTTCTACCATACGAGTATACTCGTAGGTAGTTATTAATTATTAATAATTATATTACTGCTGGTTTAGCAATTTTCATATAGATTAATTTATATTGTAATTTTATTTCAATAATTACTAAAAAAATAAAGCTTTTCTAATTTCGGCTGAGCTGTTTGTTGCAAATTATTAGGTACCTATTTTAGCATTAACAAGTTTATTACTAAACTAGCTGTGCCAGCGGTGTCGCACGCGTGGATATCGGGTTTTCCTAAATAACGGATTTCCATAAAGTGCCTAAATTTTTAGTTATACCTCTAGCAATTGGTACTTTGGTGAAAACCGCATTCAATTCCATGCTGTAGTTTTTGCGTGATGTGCGTTCAAACATACAGATAAAAATTTCTCCCGTTTCCCAACATTTCCCTTCACTGCTCTGCTCCTATTGATCGTAGCATGATGAAAAGTATACTATAACCTGCCCAAGAGTATGAAGAATAATTGTACTAAGTTTCGTTAAAATCCGTTCAGTAGTTTTTGTTTCTATAACTAACATACAGACAGACAGACAGACAGACGGACAGACAGACAGACGGACAGACAGACAGACGGACAGACAGACAGACAGACAAAAATTTTACTGATTGCATTTTTGGCATCAGTATCGTTCACTAATCAACCCCTGATAGTTATTTTGAAAATATATTTAATGTACAGAATTGACTTCTCTACAGATTTATTATAAGTATAGAAGATATAGATTGGCGACAGGTTATCGTTTCAATATCAAAACTAGGTATAGGTAGGTATATAAACTTAGCTTGTAGCTCTCTGCTCTCTGATTATGAAAATGTGAGAATAGAGACTACCTACCTGCATCCGTATTTAAACACTTGTTTTTGCTCTATACATAGAGCAAAGCTCTATATTCATACACTAGTTTGTACTAGTAGGTTATGCCTGTAAGGTTTTGCCTGTGTCAGTGGCTTCGGAATCTCGATACCTAAGTATTTACGTAAAGAAATTGTAGTAGAAATTTATCAAAGAAGGAGAGGAAGGAATATGAGTACATTGAGTACAGACCTACATTAGCTAACTTACCTAGTAGAGCCTGGAAAAGTCGAGACTTGAATATCCTGATTACCCTCTCGATAGCGAGACGGAGCTGTCGGTCCTGCGGTTTCACCAAGTTGCTGTGGTAATCTTCCAGCAGTTCTAATGCTCGGTGGGCCTCTAAACAACAAAAAAAAAAATATTATTCTTACATGTTCATTATATTTTACTAAATAACTTGTAATGAATAAATATCAACATCACAACATTACTGTCACTAAACTGACATTAATTGTTTGCAAGGTAACTTCGCTTAATTAAAGTTGTGAAACGAGAAAACTGTAGCTTTTAGTTATTCTATTAAAACAATATTTTGATTGATGATGGAATGACAACGTCCCCGGGACTGCTGCTTTTTTGGAAAGTTTTTTGAAATTCTATATTTGCATGTAGAATAGAATAGAATATACTTTATTTGGACACATAACACAAAGAAAACAAAAAAAATACTTTTTTGGCAAATAAACAAAAAAAAATACAACTACATATTGGTAAATAAAAGGAAAAATGCGCCTCTGCGTAATGCGACCAAAAAGGCGTCCACTCAGCTATTGTTACAGCAAACCTTTGCTGTAACGTTTTCAGTGGAAACCATCGCCACCATGTTATATTTTTCCTTTTTTTTATTTTGTATTTAGTATTTAAAATGATTAAATATTAACGGTGTAATCATTATAAACATTGTACAGTAACGTAGCGTTGATAAAAATAACTATAGAGTCTATGAGAGTTCTTGTCGACTCTTCTCAATAGAAGCCACAATTCTGAAACAGGTGGTAAAGTCATGTAGTTACCTACCTATCTACATATTTGACCATTCATAAGTGCTCGTCTCAAATCATAAATGAATAAGATATTTTTAATCTGAATTTGGATTATTTCCGTAAAATACTCAGTAGTACCTACCTAGGTATAATAAAACTAATTTAGAATGTTGATAGATGTAATGCATTATATGTATATATTTTTAGGCAATATAAGTAGGTAGGTAGGTATATTTAGATAGGTACTGTAGCAAGTAATGAGAGGGGAGGGAGTGTACCTACTTACTTGTTTGATTTTTTAATCAAGTAGGTAAGTAATGTTAGCTATTACTTATCTGGGAATACATAGGTAATGAGAGATTAATGAAAACGTACCTACTTTTAAATAGCCCATCGCAAAAAGGCCCACGATAGATAAGTTGCGTGTGGAATAATTAGGATGTCACTAATAATAATAATTTACACGTCAACCTTCACCCGTATACTATGACCCATATAGCCACGGGTAGTAATAATTATACCTACTAATAAATTTTGCTTCTTAACAAATTCAAAGTTAATAAGGTGACTTCCTTAGTTGGCAACACCATTATGCTATCGATACGAATCAACAAACGAGGGGTGTTCAACCACGACTCCACGAGTCTACAACCCCTCGCTTTAATATTACGTACCTATACGAGTAGTTACGACGAAGGGAGTTCTATGCATATTGCACGTACATGCTAAGAAAATATAATACGGTAAATGTTAAATATCATGAAAATTCACCTTGCTTACGCACTGGCATCACGGCACCACCCCCTAACGTAATTTTAGAAACTTATTATATTTGAGATAAAAATAAAACGAAAAACAATTTCACAGCAACGTAGAGAATTTGTTGCACATTTTAAACGATTTTCATCACAGTTGAGCACACTTTCGATCGGCACATATTGTCGCAAAACGAAAACATTTAGAGGATGAGGTGAGAAGTGATGCGTGTTGCAGCGACACTGGCACAGCTTACGAGGGCCACCGAGTACTGTGCCCAATGGGATTGGTCGATTTTCCCAGTGACGTCAGGGGTGGAATCATAGAGTAGGGAAATCGTAGACTCAAGGGTTGGGGTGGAAATAAAGAATGCCGAGGCGATGTTGCCAATATAAGTATTTACATAATGTTTTTAAAATGTGACTCTACATGTGGCGTCTTTTTTGGTTACGTAGGTATAGTTATTTAATTGTAACTAGTGATCTATTTCTAACTATTTGTAGGTACATTCTTATTTGAATACCAAAAATATTTAGGATTTGTATTTAGATATAATTAACAACTATTAGCAGCGCCCATTAATATGTTCTGGTTCATGCTGGTCTAGTGGGTCGTAAGCGCTACCTAAGAAACGATAAGTCGTAGGGTTTATGTTACGTTTAGGGGGTTGGGCTAAAAATGTATACCTACCTAGTTTTTTCTATCAATAAATATTAGACAACATCCCACGCCTTATGCGTTTTCATTCCATTCTTACAGCCTGCACACGGTCAAATGCGGTCATTGGGTCATCCAAAGCACTTCGTCTAAAATACGCTTTATTATTAAATACACATAATTATTTGGTTTTATATTTCAATAGACTCGATGTAACATCGGTCTTAATGTTGCCCACGGGCCGAGGCCAAGTGGACATCATTTAAAGTATGGTTGATACACATAATTATATTATTATGATACTTAATAGGTAAACGATAATCACATCTACATGTTAGTATTCTGTAGCTACGAAACGAGACTACGAAAAGTGTGCCACTAAAATACCTATTTATGATCGTGATCTTTTTTAGGGTTCCGTAGCCAAATGGCAAAAACGGGACCCTTATAGATTCGTCATGTCTGTCTGTCCGTCCGTCCGTATGTCACAGCCAATTTATTCCAAAACTATAAGAGCTACATTATTGAAATTTGGTGCGTAGATGTATTCTATAAACTGCATTAAGGTTTAAAAATAAAATCAGAAAAGAATCCAAAATTTTTGGGGTTCCCTCCCCATACGTAGAACTGAAACTCAAAAACTTTTTTTTCATCAAACCTATACTTGTGGGGTGTCTATGGATAGGTATTTTAAAATGATGTTGAGGTTTCTTAGAGAGAGAGAGAGAGAGACTCTTCCAAAGTAGTAAAATGTGTCCCCCCCGCCCCCCCCTCCCGTAACTTCTAAAGTATGGGCATGATAAAACTGAAAAAATATATGATGTGTATTACTATGCAAACTACTAACGAAAATTGGTTTGAATGAGATCTAGACAGTAGTTTTGTTTTTAAACGTCATAAATCAAATTACCTATATTTTTTCATTTAATCAACTCCAATATACTCGTAATAAAAAATAAAGAAAAACATTTATTTAGCTGTATAGTGGTACGGAACTCTACGTGCGCGAGTCCGACTCGCACTTGGCCGGTTTTTGTCATGTGTCGACAATCTTCCCATCAGATAATGAAAGTGAAGGAAGAGAGAGTGCACCTGTGTTTGCAGTAGGTATCTACTACCTTATATACTTTTGATTATATGTGCCTTTATCATAAAATAAAACATGTAAAAATAAAACAAGTAAAAGATTAAAAAGCTGTAAGCGCTTTGGCGGGAACCACTCGGAAAGAGCTTTACGGTGCAGCTGTTGCAACCTAGCGTTGTATGATGTCCACCTAGGGAGCAAATAATCTTTTATCGGAAGCTCAGGGTAGGTATTTGGCCCATCCAAGCATAGGTGTTGTCATCCTTATATCCATCATATCCTTGGCACTTACCCACTAGTGCTGCGAAGCAGAAGAGGACCCCTTGTCATCTGACGTTTTCCCCACGTTGGGCGCCAATGCAGAAGAGGACCCCTTGTCATTTGACATTTGCCCCACGTTGGGCGCCAATGCAGAAGAGGACCCCTTGTCCTCTGACGTTTGCCCCATGTTGGGCGCTAATGCAGAAGAGGACCCCTTGTCATCTGACGTTTGCCCCACGTTGGGCGCCATAGTAGGTGAGGACCGCATGTCCTCTGACGTGGGCTTCACGTAGGGCGCCAATATAGAACAGCATTTTCCTCTTAACTGTTTTGTGTTAGGCGATAAGAAGACAATAATTATGTCATTGTTCGGAACGCGAACGGCTCTTTCGAGCTCCGAGTTCCACTCATTAACTGTAATTATGACACGAGGACACTTGTCATGCGCGGTGGAGAAGTCTATCGTCATTGCGTAGTGCACCGTTTCCCGGTTCGTTTCAAATGAATAACTAGGAAATACCTGGATGTACGATAGGACGAGAACATTGCCTTCGGTAGGCATACAATAGGACGCGATGTGGCCACATTCTGAGGCAAGCCCTAGACTGGAATCCCCAAGGAAAATGGAAACGTGGCCACCCTAAATAGGTAATCCTGGCGCGCGGCGAACGATCACTGCAGAACCGAAGGCGATCACACAATCATGGCGAACCTGGAGCGAAGTGAAGCGCGAAGCTCAAGACCGAGTTGGGGGTATGGACGCCTTCTGCCCCATCTAGTGGACATAGGTCAAAAGGTGAGTAAGTCAAGACTTATTCACAATTTGAACGCGGGAAGTTCTTTGTTTACAAAAAAATCTTTACTTATTGTACCGCGGCTTACAATTTCTAGTGAAGTCTCAATGTGCTATCAACACTAACTTTTGAAAAAATAACTTCAAGTAAATTGACGCATAGGAACCTTTTCTTTAGTTGATAGGGGTTATAAATAAAATAAAATACCTATTTAAAAGTTTATGACTGAATATGGAACTCTGCTTAAGGTGCACTTGGCCGGTTTTTTAGACACTTAACACTATAAATGTTAATTTTTGGACCATTTTAGTGATTTTCGCCGTAAAACAACTTAAAGTAAAGATATCAAATCCGCTTTGCTTATTAGGGGCGCTGCTGTCGTCAGGCGCACACAGCGAACTTTTCTTTCATAAACAATTTGGCAATGACAAACCAAACTTATGGAATTCGATTCCGTTTCCAAAGTGTTCTGAATGCCACCCAGGCTGGATGGATTTCATCAGATTTGGTCAGCATAATATGCTGTTGGTTGTATGTAGGTAAATACAGTAGCCGGTTATTTGAAGTTAAATCATAAACTATTCTCCAGCATGGGCCTATCTGTAGCGACATTCAATATGCATGCATGTGTTACAGGAAATATTATTGGGTAAATATAAAGTTTTGACAGTGGTCGCAGCGTCATCCTAGAGCATCAATGTTCTTAACTCTAATTATTTACTGTTTGTAAAAATCAGTACATAAGTTCGAATTTGTACCCAGTTTTAGTAAAAAATAATTTCAGGTAGAAACATAGTGTATATTTTAATTAAGCGTGTCAATAATTTCTTATACATTTTATTAATATACAACGAAATTGTATATAATATTTATAAAATTTACAAATCTCGTAATTTATGTTAAGTGAAATGAAACGTTATACGAATTTTTGACAAATCGTCTGACCTTGAGAGCGCCCTGCGCAACATACCTACCGTATCTGCGAAGCCAGCCGAGCAAGAAGATTGTTCGTTCAGTCCAGTCAGTCTCGATGTAATATCTGCCGTGCCTATGTACGTAGATATTCCTTAGATAAGTAGTAGTGTAGTTGTGTGTTCTCTAAACCTGAGGCGCCAAGATGCCTTTATTTGGCAAAAAAGATTTTGGCAGGAAATCTAAAAAGGATAGTCGGGATTCGGAAAAGCAACCATCAATCGAAGACAAATATGCAGTGAAAGATCTGTTGGGAACAGGAGCCTTCTCTGAGGTGCGTTTAATAGAAAGCAAAGAAAACGGCCAGCTGTACGCGTGCAAGATTATCGACAAAAAGGCTTTGAAAGGAAAGGAAGATTCACTAGAAAATGAAATAAGGGTTTTGAAAAGATTTAGTGAACAAGCTAAAGGCGAGGGAGGGGAGAAAAAGATGTTTTCCCATCCAAACATTGTCCAGCTGTTGGAAACATATGAGGACAAAAATAAGGTGTATCTTGTGATGGAATTGGTGACAGGTGGCGAGCTGTTCGACCGGATCGTTGAGAAGGGTTCGTATACCGAGAAAGACGCGTCCAATCTCATTAGACAGGTGTTGGAGGCAGTAGACTATATGCATTCTCAGGGAGTGGTGCATAGAGATTTGAAGCCAGAAAATCTTCTCTACTACAGTGCAGATGAGGACAGTAAAATTATGATCAGTGATTTTGGTTTATCTAAAATTGAAGACTCTGGAATCATGGCTACAGCATGTGGTACCCCTGGTTATGTTGCTCCGGAGGTATTGGCGCAGAAACCCTATGGCAAGGCTGTGGATGTATGGAGTATAGGAGTCATATCTTACATATTACTTTGTGGTTATCCTCCCTTCTACGATGAGAATGATGCCAATCTGTTTGCTCAGATTCTGAAGGGTGACTTTGAGTTTGACTCTCCATACTGGGATGACATTAGTGACTCTGCAAAGGATTTTATTCGACACTTGATGTGTGTTGATGTTGAGAAGAGGTATACATGCAAGTAAGTATTTACATAGTAATATGATTTGGTTATTTTATGCATGACAATATGTCAAATTAGTGTCAACTTGTCCTAAATATAGCAAACTGGTGACAGTATCAATACCATTAGTTAGACATCAACTAGCAAATCTAATTCACATGGGTGAAGCTGCTTGCAAAAGCTAGCATGTACCCTGTACATACAGTCATCAAACATGATGAAGCATGTATAAATAAGTTATACAAATAGATCTACACAGAAAATTTAGCTAAAAATATTGTCACACCAAAAGTTTCAAAATGATATCAAACATCCTAGTCAAATGGGTCTAAACATTGTTCCGAAATATGTATTAGTAAACAGACAACTTTTCATAATCATCTTAGCAATCAAGGTAATCACAAGTACCTATGCAACTAAACTCCGCTTTTAAGTTTGCGCGTTTACTGCTAAGCGTAGTCCCTTCGTCGTAACCATAAATTTCGAAGACACTCCCATTATTGCCAAGTCGACTATCGGGATCCTGGGAGTCGACATTTCGAGCAGCGTTCAGTTTCATGGACATCTGGAGGGTAAAGCCAAACTGGCTTCCAAGAAACTGGGAGTGCTTAACCTTTAGCTGGTGACGTGGTTTTAATTTTACATAAGCACTGACGTGGGGGCTTCAGAGGCCCGTATTTAAAAATGTTTTTTTTTTGAAGCTAGAGGTTTAATTTGTCCTGATATTTTATAATTACATTAAATAAATATAGTTCTAATAAAAAAAACAAAATTATTAAACGTTTTTAATTAAAATAAGTCTTATTTTTAACAATTAAATTACAGTTAATATTTCTTGGGCAGAAATGACTTGAGATCAGAAATCTCCTTAAACGCTTTATTTTTTTCAACAAAATAAACAAATTAATCTTTATTATAAAAGTTCAATAATGACTGAATAAACTAAATAATAAAGAACCGTGGTACTATAGAGAATATAAAAAACTGCAAGGCATCAAATTTCACAATTTACGCACAATCTGGGCAAACTTCCTTCGCGCATTGAAGGCAAAGATGCTTTTTACATTATGTAACATGTATGTGTAGACTTCCTTTGAAGCTTCAGTGGACACGTATGGTACCTTCTCCTTTGTTTTACGTCGTCTGCTGGAACTTCTGGACTCTCAGGCATAGCAGACCCTATCACTCGCGTCAAACTACCAACAGATGACAGTGGAACATCGTCTTTCAATAATACTTCTTGCTCATCATGTTCTTCGGATTCTAAGTTAGTGTAAAAATCTACGTCATGGCTTCTGAACCGCTAGAATCCTAATAATAAGGGTTTTCTGAAAAAAGATTCCAGCAGATGCCATCACATAGGCATCAGGTCCGACTGGAAGTAATTGGTTAATTCTGACATGGTACTGACATTTACATAGCAACTGACCAATCACATGAATGCTGGCTGCAGGCTTGCATGACACCATCTATTGGATATTTCATTTTGAAACACCCTCATTCTTCAAGTCAGACCCAAAATTACTATTACTGGGCATAGCAAATCTTCCATATATACTAATATGTAGGCTATCATCGTTATTGGATCGCCGTTTTCTTCCGAATGATGTACTAGGTTCCATTTTAGAAAAGCTAATCAAATATTGAAAGTAAAAACACAAAATATAAACATAAAGAACTTTTCAAAAAGTTACGTAAGTACTGACGTGGGGTCTGAGAGGCCCACAAAAAACTTTAAAATGAATTTACTCACCAAATTTGTGTGCGACAATACATTCACCACTTTTAGTGGCCTCTAGCAGACTAAACTTGAAGGTACTAGAAGTCGCATATGCGTAGCATGCGAGAGAGGGGAGTAATTCAATATTTTTACTTTGGCTAGGCCTGAGCGGCCCCCACGTCACCAGTTAAAGGTTAATAGAGCGGGACAGTATTTCACGCCGACCCAGCGCTTACAACTTTATAAAGCACAGGTCCGGCCTCATATGGAATACTGTTCCCACCTCTGGGCTGGAGCACCCCAGTATCAACTCCTTCCATTTGACCGAATCCAGCGTAGAGCTGCTCGTATTGTCGATGACCTGACCCTGTCTAGTCGACTCGACTCACTGGCATTGCGAAGAGACGTTGCATCCATGTGCGTTCTCTACCGCATCTATCATGGGGAATGTTCTGAAGAATTGTTTGGTTTACTGCCTGCAGCGGAGTTTCATCACCGCACCACACGTAACCGACTGAAATTCCATCCACATCATCTTGATGGCTGGCGATCCTCGACTGTACGTTTTATGAGGAACTTCTTGCCTCGCGCCTCGGTTTTGTGGAACCAACTTCCTGCGGCAGTCTTTCCGAACAGCTACGACTTGCGAACCTTCAAGAAACGAGCGTATTCATATTTAAAAGGCCGGCAGCGACCCTAAACTCGGTTAGAGCTGCGGGTGTCCATGGGCGGTGTACCGTCGACTGCTTACCATCAGGCATCACACTTGCTCGTCTGCCGCCTCTCGCATAAAAAAATAAATAAATAAAGTGTTTGAAAGGAGAATAGAGTACATTCTTCTGTGAATGCAATTGTGAGTGTTATTTTGTGTAAATTTTAAAGTTTGATTACGTAGATCTATACATTTTGCTGTTTTTAAATGAAGGGTGACTGGTGACTTTTTGTCACTGTGACAGTCGTTTCATCTCTTTTGCACAAGGACATTATAGATAAACAGGACTGAGTAGAAGCCTAAAACAAGGTACAGAAAAAATGGCCCAAGCAGGATAGATACGTAGAGTCTTTTGTCCCTTTCTAATACTTGCCCTTGCGATAAAAACTTGAGAGTTAGTAGAAAATTGAAATTTTTGTATCAGACATGAATAATTTTTTTAAATGATTTTTCATGAATAATTTTATTACTTCAAGCGAATATTATTACGCTGATTTAAATCCGTATAGCTTAGAAACTCTGTACAAACGTTAACATAAGACAAATTTCAAATTGACCAAGAATAGTAGAATATTTTATATTATGCTTGTCATTTCAATGTGTCATGTTAGCCAGTTAGACGTCAAACATCTAACGTCTTGTTATTTTTGAATTTATTTCCGAGAATTTGCATCAAAAAGGTTAATAAGTGTTGTGTAAAATTTTGAAAAAGTGAATTCTTTGGTGGTTGTGGAATATCGTTTCACAGGTAAGCCAAAACAAGACAATGTTGTTATTTACGAAATAGGGTGACCATGCGTTCGGTATAGACATTGAAGACAATTGCTATTATAATGAGCGGTTAAAATATTAGGAAGGGGCTATATGCACAGAATATTATTTTATCCTTTTGACAGCTTAAATAAAGGCTGGATTTACACAACTTAACACCAAAAAGCACCTGCAAATCATTAGGATTACTTTGTAATTCTAAATACGAGTAGCACTCCGTAACGTGACTAGCTGCTTAAATCATCATCATCATAATACATCTAGAGAGATATCTGTAACGGTGACAATAAGTCACCAGTGCGCCTAAGTGCTAGTCAAAATCTGTCATAGCTAGTGGAGCTAACAAAACAAAAGGCCAACATAATAAGAATAGGCTTTCATAATTGTTGCCCTTTTGTTTATGAGCAGTGATTTGGGCACATTCATTGTTTATGTCACTGTAAAATTGTGTGTGTATAAAGTTCAATTAAAACTTAGATAAAGTATAAATTTGTTGGACAATTTAGGTGGTCTTATAAGTGATCTCTTCCAGACAACCTTTGGTAAGGAATAGCCAGATATAAAGGGTGAGGTGGTGTAGTTCATGAGAATAAATGGAATGTGAATAAATTAGCATGTCTAAGGTTATTTATTTATTTTTATCGTATGGTCACAATAACAATAACTGTTGACATAGTCTTATCACTATGAGCAATTTCTTTCAGATAATCTTTGACTAGAATAGTTAAAAGCTTATGGAGTAGAGGTACAGACTAAAGATCTAATACTTTACTGACAAAACCCTGTGTGATTTGTGATCTGTACTTACATAACTAGACATACTTGTTGAGATTTTAAATAAAATGATATCCCTACAGCTCCCAGTCTTATTATATTTCATGTTTTCTAGTCCTTAAAAGTAATAGTCATAACTGAAGACAGTCTAAATATTTTGTGTTAATAAAACTTTATCAAGACACCCTCATTTTCATATTTATACCTCCATTATACTTTTAAACTGTTTTCCTGCTTTATGCTAGTGCCCTAAATGTTATGTTTATTTTGAGTCACTTTACAGTATGTAGTGGTTTAATTTTTTTTTTCTTTCTTTCTCCATCTTCGATCAGCCGGCCAGCTATAATCAGATTTTCTGGATCATCTAATTAAAGTTTTGATTAAACAAACATAATTTTGTTCTATTGCAGACAAGCTCTCGCCCATCCATGGATATCAGGCAATGCAGCCAGCAACAAGAACATCCATGGTACTGTATCTGAGCAACTCAAAAAGAATTTCGCAAAATCCCGTTGGAAACAGGCGTACCATGCCACCACTGTTATCCGTCAAATGCAGAAGATGGCACTGAACAGCAGCAGCTCAAGTCGCAACGCGAACCCCCAACACAAGCAATAGTTGCTTGACCGAATCATTACCAGAAAACGATGTTTATGTCTGCTTAATAAGGTACTTAATATAAACAAGACAAAAGTTGGTCTCAACCAACTTTCTCAATGATGCTAGTGGCTCTTATTAAATTGGTAGTCATGCCACTGTAATTGATATTCATTGTCCTAACAGTTGCCACCAGACGCGCTTCAGATTTGTCATTTCTAAATATACTCATGCTTATAACTAATAAAAATTGTATTAACAACGCTTGAAAAATTTAATAAGAGCTCAGTGCTTATAAATTTATTGACTAAGCATATTTAGGTAATGAAAGTCAACGAACTGTTATAAGACATTATACCTAGTCAACTATCCTTTACTAATAGTACCTAATCTATCTATTCCATAAAAACTTAACTACCTACCTATTGTTATGAAAGATATTCTTGTGTCAAAAAGATCTTACTTAATTATCTCATATTCATTGTTCAAAGTTGACTTGGAATCTCATTATTGTAAAGCCTTTGATCTGATTTAACATGGTACATGACAATGTAATATAATGTATGATATAAATTTGTTTATCTTGAATACTTTTAACTATACTTAAACTTCACTCTACTACAAAATAATTAGGTAGGATAAAAAATGTTCTCTTTAAAGATACTGACAAATATAGAAATGGTGACAAACACATTCTAATGTAATGATAAGATCTGTTGCAAATTCATTAGATATTAGTTAGTAAAAAGAGACGAATATTTACAAAATTATTAGCATTCTTCTAATAGAGAATAAATGCATGCTGCATTTGTGTATTTTGATCATCACCAAAATGTTTACATGTATTTGGCGCGATTCAAGAACCCATTTGCGTTACTGCATTCAAATTTAAGTATAACATAAATATATTGTTCTATTTAATCCTTGAAATACCTAGTAGTTGTTTTAATTGTAAACGCGAAATATAATCATACCTATACCTAGAGTAAGTTTTCTGATAGTAAAGTTATTCCTATCTGTTAACACAGCTAGTCTTAAATCAGACTAGTTGTTATATACCTAAGTAAGGCACTATTTCACTGCTCTTAATATCTTCAATAATAATGTTGTCAAAGTTAAGTATAGTATATATGGTGTAATTTCCAGTAATACTAGCTGATTACCGCTATATGATACATCTTCTGCAATTGAATATTGATCATGTCAAAAATGTATTTGTTTGCTTTAAACTTTAGTTTTTTCATTCCATCTTAGTGAGACTTATAACAGCACTGAATTCTGATCTATCTGGAAGACTGATATTCAGAGTTTTGATTAAAGTTTGCAGGATTAATACGAAGGGCTTCGATAATGGATTGATTTATGTTATTTATTGAGCTCAAATAAGGACATGTTTTTCAAGGTTGTTTCCCTATATTTGTGAAAAGTTATGGCAGGCGGCAATGACAGATTCGTTCATATGGATGCGAAAGTAGATAAACTATATTTTTAACTTAACAGATACTTGACAATAGAGTATGGAATTAAAAATGCATTGGATCTGAGGTGGTTCTAAGTCACACCCTACTTTTGTACTTATAAATTAATATACATTATAAAAATATTCAGTAACATAAAATGTTCCAAGTCCAAAGAAATTCTACATTCCGATGATTTTGTAGTTTTATATTATGATGATTTTATAATGGAACTAAACATTCCAATAAGACAATGACTTACTAAAAAGTATGTATTTTAAACTTATAAATGATAGACAACATTTTGAATGTTATTAATACAAGATTTTTGTGTAATGTCCAATATAGCCTGAAATGGTTTCTGTTAATTTGGCATTGATGAATTTATAATCCGCACTTGTAAACAACAATGGGAAATAAATCAATCATGATTAATTTATGGTTGAAAGAGAACAGAACAGTAGGCTTGAAGATTTCATGAAATGTGTTTTAATTTTTTTACTGTAAATAAACATTTTATAGCATTTTTCAAGCATGTATCAAGTACTCACAAAACCCAAGTCTTGGAAAAGATACATTCATTAATTTACATTCGATTAATAATTAATGTATCTTCCGTCCATAAGTTTTCATTGATTTGGTAGTTTTAATAGTATTCTTGTAAAGTAATTTAGTTACTGATTGAAAGGGATTGAAATGTTAGTAAAACATGTTTATTCTTCCCGCATAGGGTAAAGTTTTCATATACCTATTAAATATTATTCACAAATCAACCAATGTTAAAATTTGACTCGAAATTCTATCATGCTTTTCCTATACTTGTTTTCTATTAAAATAGCTTTATTTTTTGTAAGTAGGTACAGGATGGAAAAACTGCATTCTCTATTGGCATTTTAATGAAAAGTTTGCCTTCTTGTGTGAAGAAACTTACAATTTATCTTTATTCTATTTTATAAAATACATAAATAAAGTATTGCCATAATAATATCGCTTGATTGTCATAAAGCGTCATATCGCTTAAGTCTAATTATTTAAATGTAGAGATGTACACGGAATATTCGTCTAAATGCGCCTTAATCTGTGTAATTAGTACTCTTTGTGGTCCTTGTAATGGACGCTAGTTTTAAGAATAAGCTGTTGACACTGTTATTATATCAATCATTATTATTGTATTTGTACATGAAGCACTTTTATAATATCACCATGGTTTTGTAGTTTGTCTCGTTTGCTATCCTAAGCACTAATGTATTGGGTATTTTGGTGTCTGCATAGTCGTCTTTCTATCTGAGTAGACCAATTTGTAACCATGTGGTTTCAAAATGGATCACAATGTAGGTACGATAAGTGCCAAATCAAGCTGTATGACATAGCTAGGCCAGTACAAAAAATGTCTAGTTTGATGTGGCGCTTATTATCATACATCCCTTCATTTAGATTGCTTTCATTGTCCTTCTAATTTGACTTACTATTTCGATAATATAACTTATTAAGATTGTTATCCCTTGTTAGCTTAGGCTTAATGTAATGCAAGTTGATTTTAGAAAGGAGAGGCGTGATTTGTAAATTGCTGTGGGATCACGTGACATCGCACAGTTTGCATCTCTGTAAATTTTAATAAAGGTCGGTCTTGCAACACTTCGCCACTTTGGGCAAACACTTGAAGGAATAGCATCTCACATTTTAAAACAATAATACAATTCTGCATACTTACTTCGTGTGCATTTCGATTTTTGGTGTGTGTCCAAATCTTGGTGCACTATTTGTCCGGCCAGCAATCTGATGGCACGACAGTGATGACATGATTGGAGAATATCAGGCGTAAAACAAATGGCTTCATGTGCTTTCAGATGTACTCTCCACACATCGATTTCCTGCCTCCAGAGCACTAGTATAACTAGGCAGTCAGAATCAATTACAAATGATCAATTTTTAAAACTAGCAGTAAAACCGTCAAAGGCCTATTGTAATAAACAATGTCCTAAGAATATTCGGCCGTTAATGGGGCCCCAGCAAAAAAGTCTAGAGACCCGTTATTTCCGCGAAATTGATCAGTAGAGAACAGCAGCAGAGCTATTTACAATGCTTATTTCCGATCGGATTCGGAAAATTTTCTCGCACGTTAATTTAAATTTGACATCAGTCTATTCAAATTCCAGACGATCATTAAATCTGAATCGTTCCGAATCCGGGCGGTAATAGGCATTGTGAACATCCCCGCTGGTTTATATGCCATCGTGAATAGGTGATCAATCATATCATACCTCGGCAAATAACGCCGGCCTGTTTTGTGTTGAGTTGCTGTGCTGGACCATTTAGCGTCTAGCTAAACCATGAAGCGCCGCGACCTGTGTCATTTTTTTAAGGCATTGTTTGTCTTCGCATGCCTGTTTGCATTTGTACGAGTCCGAATCTAAGCGGCATAATTTTATAAATGAAGTATACGTTTTACTTAAACTCCTGTCTGATTTCTGACTATACACTAGCAAGCAAGATGTAGCAATGTTTATAAAGTTAATTGTCTATAATAAGTGCCATTTAATATCTATTTTAGATTAACTTAAATAAGGTATTGTTTTCGAGTGAAATTCCGAATTGATTTTTCCTATTTTATTTTAAACACTTTTCTTTTTTAACGCACAATATTTTAAACGATTGTGTAAATTAATAGTTTTAAATGTTGCATATTTATGTACCTACACATATACGACTCTGATATTTACATTAGTTGTTAAATATAACTTAATCTTAGTGTTAGTGATTGTGTTCGTATTGAAACATCCTGTTTTCTGTTTGTTGCACAAACATATCTTGCGAATTTCTTAATCATTAGATATGTTATTGGGATCTTGCCATAACTGCACTGTAATTGCAGGATTTTTATAGGTATGTGCTCTCTTCAATTGTTATTGTTTGGCTGGGAGTTTCACCTGACTTCATAGGATTCTATTATAGGGGCGGGTTATTTTTTAAATGTAGCCATAGGAGGAAAGTTTATAGCGCAAGTGACTAGGCAAGCGGCAAATACTTATTAATATATTGTGCAAAGTAGGTAACCTTGTATAGGTTCAAAAAAAAAAAAGCATAGTATTAGTTGTCTGTTTTTACAGACGACTGATTGGATCACTGATAAGGTAAAATAATAATAATTATTCAGCAAGTTACGGATTTTCAAATAAATCGCAACACTATAATCGAGCTTGCGTCTGATAAAACGTCTGTCTGTCAATAAAAAATTTAACATCTTTATGTTATTGTTCGCTAGTCACGTTTTAAATCACGCTGTCGGCTATTTTGTTTTATATAAATAAAGATCCTTTTTTATGTTGCTATTTAACTTTCGGGATGAATATTTCCATTAACAAATGTCAGGTGCAACTTTTTCGCCTTACTTTTGTAATCTATTCACTGTGCCAAAACCATATCATGATCCGTGATAGATGTTGTATTCGTAAGAATTATGTGTTACCCTACCTACTATCAAATCTGATGTTTTAATAAATGAGTAACGATTGGTCATACTCCGTTGTTCGGCACTTGTTTACAGAGTGCTCGAAAATATTTTCAAGTTCCTTCACTTAAAAAATATATTTTCTGTTCTTTTTCTATAAACGTAATAACTTTACTTAGTGTAAGCATAAGACCTAACACATATTTCTATTTTTCGATGGTTATTACTTATTATGCTTTGAATAAACTTACACATTTTATTTACTAAATAAGCACAATAGATTAAGGGATGGGAAAACGACTAGTTTTGTTTTCGTGTTAAGACAAAACAATAGTTCGTTTGTCTTAGGCAAATGTTTTTATCATACTGAGTTTCTTTGCGATAAACTGCGTAACTGTTTACGATTTTAAGATCTGATACTGTTGAAATACTAATCTTGTGATTTAGATTTTATACTTCTTGTTCAAAACAATCAAAATTTATTTGTAGTGTAATAGATGTTAGCTATATTTTCAATGTCATTGTAAATAAAATGCCAACTTGTTGAGACACAATGTTTCATTGTTCTTTCAAAAACCTAAATAAAGTAATATTTCACTGTAGGTGGTGTATAACGATTACATTATTATAATTTACATTGTTTGATAAAGATGGGAATGTTTACTGAATCTCTTCTCCAAGGAGGGAGAGCTGTTTCAGGAACTGCGATGCGTTCGGTAGTGTCGTCGCCCCATAGATAATTTTCCTAGGAGTACCACTAGCCGCTTGTTGCTAAAATAAAACAGAGGAAAATTAGAATAAATCGTCACCGGTTTTAAATATTAACGCAGTTAAACATTCTATGAAATTGAACCAAGTATGTCAAATATATTCTTATTATGGCAAATACACAATAAGGATCATTATCATTATTGTATATTTGATACTGAACAGGAAAACCATTATACCCGTTCCAGAAACCATGACTTCCTTTTGTCCTTAAGCCTGTGGTTAAGGGGATAAAGGGATATAAGGGGATAAATTCAATAAAAATGAGTGTTATCATCATCAGCCTATTGCAGTCCACTGCTGGACATAGGCCTCTCCAATCGTACGCCACTTACGGCAAACATCTGGAGGATATGGATAACCATAATCGCCACGCTGGGCGCCTGCGGGTTGGCGATCGCGTGAGTGTCACATAAAGTGTGATAAAATAAAGGGTGCAAACTATTCAGTTTAGAAAATAATAATATTACACACCTCAATATCATTTTTGAAGACCTATCCATAGGTACCTCACACGTGTGCCAACACGTGGAGTTTCAGTTCTAAATATGGGGAACCCCAAACATTTATTGTTTTTTTTTTCTATTTTTGTATGAAAATCGTAATGCGGTTCACCACATATATCTATTTATCAAGTTTCCACAGTATAGCTCTTATAGTTACGGAAAAAAGTGGCTGTGACATACGGACGGACAGACATGACGAATCTATAAGGGTTCCGTTTTTTGCCATTCGGCTACGGAACCCTAAAAAGGGAGCGTTCACACAAAACAAGTTCCCTGGTTGTATCAAAATAGATCAATGGATATTTTTATTTCATCGAACCGAGTACCATGGGAACTTTTGTCGAGTCCATCTGTCTCGCGACTATACGTTCATCATTATCATCGTCATCAGCCTACTGCAGTCCACTGCTGGACATAGGCCTCTCCAGTTGTTCGCCACTTAGGGCAAACATCTGAAGGATATACCTATAATCGCCACGCTGGGCAGGCGTGTTGGCGATCGAAGGGCGTAGCTTTACGCTCCGGTAACGGACTATACGTTGAATGATTACATTTGATGCCTACGCCTAGTCTAGTCTAGGTGGTATACAGTTGAGTACCTTCGCGAAGTCGATGAGGTTGTGGTACTCGATGTAGTTGCCGCCGCCGACGACGAACACGACGGCGTCGGTGGGCGGCGGGTGGCGGTGCGCGCGCGCCTTGGCGCCGGCGTCGGTGCGCGCGGCGCGCGGGTCCAGCCACGACAGCTCCGCGCCCTCCGCGCCCAGCGCCGCCTCCACGCAGCGCGACACCGGCAGCTTCTGCGCCCCGCAGCACGCACGACAAATAAATAAATAACTCTCTGCGTCGTCTTTCCGAGCAGCTACGCCTTGGGAGCCTTCAAGAAACGAGCGTACTCCTATTTAAAAGGCCGGCAGCGACCCCAGAACTCGATTTTAGTTGCGGGTGTCCATGGGCGGTGTCGACTGCTTACCATCAGGCATCACATTTGCTCGTCTGCCGCCTCTTGCATAAAAAAAATAAAATCCCAAGGCATGCCACGCTGGGCCACACAGCGCCGTCTAGCCCCAAACTAAGCCGTCAACCATGTATTAGTGTAAGTATTCATATAGGTATAAAGACATGTAACTAAGTCAATAAAAAACAACACTCGTTACCTAATGTTTTTGTACTTATCATAGGTCAAGATTTATTACCTGCTATGATATTACATGATTTTATAACCCAAAGTATGACACACAAAGAAGGAAGGAGTCCCACAAAAGAGACCAGATGGGGCCAGGAAAGGGGAACGGCCAAAAGTTATGAAATTTGTATGGCATAATTTGTGGATGAATAATGATTAAATATTAAAAAAAAAGACATGCCACGCTGGGCCACACAGCGCCATCTAGCCCCAAACTAAGCCACAGCTTGTACTATAGGTGCTAGACAACTGATACTTACTTAGATACTTTTTTTTTGTAAATTAATACATATTATACATATGTAAACACCCAGACCAATACAAACAGACATGTTAAGTCACACAAATGTTTGTAACGTGCGGGAATCGAAGCCACGACACTTGGTTCAGAAGGCAGAGGTCATTACCAAATGAGCCATCGAGCCAGTCAAAGAGAAGATAATATACCCCGCCGACCACAGACTTTCTATCGGCCGATATTGTTCGCTGATTTTATGCAATGGAGAACAAAAGTTTGATGTACTTTATCTGCAACGACCGGTGGTCCCGCCATGTTGATATCAAATTCGCGGGACCACATATAATTATGTTTTTTTCTTAATCCACTGGAGCACAAAACTTGCAATGAGGGCACAAAATAGAATGAAATCAGCATTTAATATTGAGCACAGTTTGAACGAAATACAAGCCGGGGTCCCGCCATCTTGACATTACGATAGTTTGGTCGGGCTCATAATCATTTTGAAGATCAGCTGATACCGAATCGTTGTAATAAGCGGAGTTGCATACATCTTCATACTGATTATAAGCGCGACCGAGCTGATAGAAGTCTATGGTTTGCGGGGTCTCCTAAAGGTTACATTTGACAACTGGCAGTTTTAGCTAGTCCGTAACCTCCTAAAACTTTGATTAAAGTCAATCAATTAATCGATAATTTCAACATAATCGAATACAATTATTATTAGGAAAAATAACTTTTAGATACTGTTATTTTGTTTTCATGACCTAATTAAACACTTTGATTAGAGTCTTATCAATTAACTGATACTTCCAACATAATCGAATCCAATTACTAGAGAAAATAACTTTTCAATTACTGTTATTTTGTTTTCATCATCAGTCGAATCTAGCTTTATCGGATTATTATTATCGAACTTAAAGGGGATAGAGCCGTATCATTATTGGTTTTCCATTGAAATGGCGGCCCTAAATATAAGTCATTTATCGTATGGGTAGGAGACACACAGACAAGCAAAAATATCAACTAACATGATATCCGTGCTATTTTTTTTTTTATAGTAGCTCGACGAAGACTATATAGGCAGTCATAGGGAAGCCTTATGCCTGATGGAAAGGGAAAGAGAAGACCAATTCGCTGTGACAACGAGCAACTAACTGGTCAGTTACCTGTCAGTTGCCACCGCCATGCCGGCCCAACCCTAACCCCCCACGAGCTCCGGAAACTCTACTTACCTACCGGCAGAAACACGACCCGGAGGTCATTTGGCTGCGGTATTCTATAGGGTGGAGGTCTTTCCCCGGACGGGCGGCTCAATTCGAGCGAAGATTCGCTATGCCCTAGCTCACTTAAATAAGGCATCCCGTGAACTTAATATGTCAAAGTGTTCAAAATCAATGATTTTTCGGTTAGTCTTTTTGACATAGCATGGGTACCTACGGTGACACTTGGGATAAGTTTATAGTCATATGGTAAAATGAAAATCGAAGGTAAATTTTTTTTATGAATTATTGATTTCATTTTCTATGGAGAGAGAATCGAATGATTTAATAAAAAAATATTTATTTATCATCCGCAATCATGTAAAAATAATCATCAGATTAATCTAAGTTTGAAGAATCTCTCCATTCTTCATTTTACAAAGATAATTATTTGAATTACGATTACACTATCCATTTAAATGTCCATATCCCAGTCAAGTTTAACAAGATTTTCGATTTGGCAAATAGTTGCCAAATCGAAAATTTTTGTCATTGGATGACAATGACAAATTAATGTCACCGATGTGTCACCATACCCATTCTATGTGAAAAAGACTATAACCATGTTATTTTACATTTTAAGTATAATCATAATTCTATTTACTGCCAGGTTATCAAAAACTAAACTTTTCCATCAAATATGCCTTTAATCTGATAGTGTTGTATAGTGTACCTGTATCTATGTATATTTTACAGCTAAAGCTATATAAGAATCATACATATTACCTACTGTGTGTGTATACATACTTACGTGTTTTTTTACCACCAAATTTTTAACACCTTCCATTACAAACGAAGAACCCTGAGAAACCAATTTAGAAAACATGGATACAGTTTTCGTTCCACCACCTTCATATTGACTGGACATTTTTGAGAAGCCCCTGAAAACAATAGGAATAATGATTGCTATAATACCTACCTGCAACTAATAAAAATATCTGATAATAGATCAGTCTTCCAACAGTCACCTCAACGAGTGTTGAATGTGACTCAATAAAGTGGGCATGCATGCACAAAAAGCGATTTTAAGTACTGGAAAATGTTTTACTTTACTATATCTTAGAATTTTATTCACTTACTTCCATCGCTTCATGTAAGACATGGGCTGCACATCGCAGTTAGCGGTCTGAAGGGCGTTCTCAAATTTTTTATACTCTTCCTCTGGGATTTGCGATGTACACAGATAGTATATGATGAATAGGCGCATCTTATCCTCAGCGGTGCCCGCCGTGGGGTCCGTTATTAAATCCATAACCGTCTTGCTCTCAACGCTACTGCTTTTGCTCATAATTTTTTCTTCCAACTCAAAAAACGAATCGAGCCTTCTTGATTTGATTGCGTTCAAAATAGCTGTAAAGATAGGATTTTTTTTAAGTGTGAAAAGAATATGATGTTCTTAAGGCTTGTTAGGGTTCCGTAGCCGAATGGCTAAACAACCGGCCAAGTGCGAATCGGACTCGCGCACAAAGGGTTCCGTTCCGTACCACTATACACCTAAATATGTAAGTGGTTTTTCTTTATTTTTTATTATATTGGAGTTGATTGAATGAAAAGAATTAGGTAATTTGATTTATGACGTTTAAAAACAAAACTACTGTCTAGATCTCATTCAAACCAATTATCGTTAGTAGTTTCCATAGTAATACACATAATATATTTTTTCAGTTTTATCCAGCCCATATTTTAGAAGTTACGGGGGGATTTTTTTTCTGATTTTATTTTAAAATCTTAATGCGGTTTACAGAATACATCTATGCACCAAGTACCAATAATGTAGCTCTTATAGTTTCGGAAGAAACTGGCTGTGACATACGGACGGACAGACAGACATGACGAATCTTTATAGATTCGTCATATAAATAATAAAATAAAATAGACCCTTATCGGGGTCCCTTTTTTGCCATTTGGCTACGGAACCCTAAAAACGGAACTCTTATAGATTCGTCATGTCTGTACGTCCGTAACTGTAAGAGCTATACTGTGGGAACTTGGTAAGTCGATGTATTCTATTCGGTGAACCACATTAAGATTTAAGAAAAAAAAAACAATACATTTTTGGGGTTCCCAATACCTACTTAGAACTGAAACGATTTTTTTTTATCAAGCCCATAACGTGTAGTGTATCCATAGATAGGTCTTCAAAAATGATATTGAAATTTCTAATATAATTTTTTACTAAGCTGAATAGTTTGCGCGAGAGACGCTTCCAAAGTGGAATAATGTGTCCGACTCGCACTTGGCCGGTTTTATTATTATTTCATTTCTATAATATGCATGTATTAATACTTATGAACCTTCCTCTTGATCTATTACTTATAAAAAACCGCATCAAAATCCGTTGCATACTGTTAAAGATCTACGAGTATGCACACATAGGGACAGACAGGAAAGCCACTTTATTTTATAGTACTATGTTGTTGTGATATTAATGTGTGATTATCACGAAAGAACAGCGCTTATTCATGTAAGTCAATAAGTTTGGTAAAGGATTATCAGTACCTGTTTACAAAATAAAACCTACCGTCACCAACTCGCCTGTCGAGCATGGGATTATGGGTATATCCTCCTGATGTTTTCGCTAAATAGTGAACAACTGGAGAGGCCTATGTACAGCAGTGGACTGCAATAGGCTGATGATAATGATGAACTCATGTTTTACCTGTTGCTATAGTGGTGTGCATGTCTATAAGCCTTTTTTTCTCCATGAGTTGGGGCAACGAGTTGACAGCACTGGTAAGACGTTGCGTGTTGTCGCTCACGAGACTAAGGGCCAGGTCACTCTCAGCATCCAGGCCCATAGAGCTTTTTAGTTTCTTTACTTCTGCTTCAGAACTCCTGTAAATAAAAGCTGTCTAAATATTGGAAGTGAGGCAGATAGATTACAGCAGCTAATGGAGGCTTCTCCAACAAAGGTAAACAACAAGTGAAACAAAAGCTAATATTCTTGTAAATTATTCTTACTGGCAAACTGGACTTTTCTGTCCCTGGTTGTATAGAATAAGCACTACCCATATCTCCTATTAAGATTATGGATACTTCAATACCAAAAAAATAATTAATTAAACTAAAGGGAGATTTGACTGCAAAAATGGAACTTACTTACTTCAATGATTTAAGAATGGAATGAATCCCATTCTTAAATCATTGAAGTAAGGTCTGTTCTTGATTAAGGGGCAGCGCAGACGGCACACTTTTTGTGCGATAGAGTCTGCGTCGGAGACATTTAAAAAGAGCGTCTAGGTCTGCCGACAGAATGATAGAATATGTGCGTCGTGTGCGTTGAGTCTGTGAAATATCCGCGACAGATTTTTGCGCGTCGTGTGCGTTACTGCATATAATTGCAAAAAAGTGCGTCACGAATAGTCTGTCGTCTGCGCTGCCCCTAAGAGTGATTATCACCAACTTTTGCAGCCAACTCAACTTTATTGTTTTCAACAGTTATGTGAACATAAACTTAAAAAGTGAAGTGTTTTCTATAACAATATTCATGGGGACAACATGGAACAAGAAGATCTTGTTTGATCTATGAGTGCCAGACAGTCATTTTATAGTTAATCTTTAGTACATACTTTTAGTATGTACTCAAATCATTGGACTAGTCTAACCTGTATTTGTCTAAATCTTCTTGTATAGCTTCAGCTACAGTAGGAAATGGGCTGCCTTTATGTTCTGACCATAAGGGGTCTTTGGCATCCAAATCACACACACGGGTTTTAGTTTTCTGTCCCGATACTGCTGTACTGGTGCTTTCAGGAACTACTGCCCTGAAACCCAAAATATGTCAAAATAAATACCTATAATTATTATTTTGGGAGAGGCCTACGTCCAGCAGTGGACTGCCACGGGCTGCCGATGATGATGATGAATTATTATTCATCCACAAATTACGTCATACAAATTTCATAAGTTTTGGCCCTTCCCCTTTCCCCAGCTGGTCTCTTTTGCATGACTCCTTCCCTCCTTGTTGCACTTTGGGTAAAAAATAATGTAATATCATACCAGATAATCCCTGCATAAAAAAATTACAAAAATATTAACAGTGTTGTTTTTTGTTAATTGACTTAGTTACATTTCTTTATATGTATATGAATACTTACACTAATACAATCAGTATAATTCAAAGGTTCCAGGTTGGATTCCCAGTTGGGTCAATTCAAGAAATGTATTTTTCTAAATTATCTTGGGTTTCTGCCAGGACACTCAAATCCAAGATAATTACACATATTTATTTAGTACAAACCTTACTTTCATAGCAGGTAGTTGGTGTGTAATGCATAGCGCCAATATATCATTGCCAATTAATTCATCAAGCCAGGAATGTAAATGGTAAATCAAGTACCTATTATATAACTATTCTAAATGGTTCTACTTTGCAATCAGTGTTATACATTAATCACAAACAATTAAGTATGAATTGTGTCCTTCAAGCTGGAATCCTCATCTCTGAAACCTGCATGAAAACGAATTTTGACTATGCCAAAAAATAGTCATGAAATAGTCATAAATAGTCGCCAAGTGAAAAAAATAGTCGCATTATAGTTTCGGAGTTATAGCTATAGGTTGGTGAGGATTCTAGCTTGACGTTCAAGCTGTAATCCTCACCTCTGATGCAAGCAAACGGCAAAGTCTATCGAATTGGTTTATGTTCCAAAAAATAGTCATGAAATAGTCGCAACGGCATACCAAATTTCAGAATAAGTCGTTAAGAGATTCCAGAGATATAAGGGTAGGTTGGTGAGGATTCTAGCTTGAACATTTGAAAACTTCAAATATCTCCGAAACGGCTACGATTTTCGATTTGAGTTTTTGCCAAAAAATAGTCGTGAAATAGTCGTCTCCAACGGAAATAAATTTGAGCTGATTTAATTAGAAAATAAAAAGTTATAATTTTCCCTACAATTTTGGAGGTACAGTTGTATACAAAATGTTTTACTTCATTTGATATTATTGTGAAATGTTCTGCTTAAAATATAATATTTCGTTCAATTAGGTATTTTCCATGGCAGCTGTTATGATTAAACAAAAAAAAACAAACATTTTTATGTAGCTATTTTTATTTATTATAATATAAAGTTTGCATATTAGTACAAAACTTGTTTAAATCTGAAATCAGTACATATAATACACAATTACCGACCTGTTCCCACCCAGCAAAAAGAATAACTATGAGCTTTAATTATTGATCTTTACATATATTTCACATTTACCTTTAATGTTAATGTCACAGCAATGCGTTTTTAAAATGGTTAGAGCTAGTTCCACAACACTTACTAGATGGCGTGACTGTCAAGCAAAATACTCAAGTCAATGAAATGTCCGCGACGATGATTGTGGGAAGACACTAATGGTGCTCCCACACTGCCGCGCCGTTAGAAAATGTTTAGCAACGTTAGCAGACATTTAATCACATGTCATTGTGTTAAAAATTATTTCATGTTAGAAAATGTTTCGTAACTGAGTAAACATTTTATAACAAGTTATCTTCTATCCATACTTATAATAAATATGTAGAGAAGTCAATTCTGTACATTAAATATATTTTCAAAATAACTATAAGGGAGTCATTAGTGATCGATATTGATGCCAAAAATGCAATCAGTAAAATTGTTGTCTGTCTGTCTGTATGTTCGTTATAGAAAAAAAACTACTAGACGGATTTTAACGAAACTTGGTGCGATTATTCTTCATATTCCTGGGCAGGTTATGGTATACTTTCATCACGCTACAATTAATAGGAGCAGAGCAATGGCGGGAAGTGTTGGGGAAACGGGAGAAATTTTTATCTGTATGTTTGATCGCGCCTCACGCGAAAACTACTGCTTGGAATTAAAACTAATTGCTGTGATATAAACATTATATTTAGTTATTTTTAATTTAAACATGTTATGTACGCATTTTCAAGCTTTAAATTGTACTAAATAAAAATAGCTACAAAAATTATAAATGTTTGTTTTTATTTGTTTAATCATAATAGCACTCGGTCTAGTCACTAGTCTTGGAAAACACCTAATTTGACGAAATATTATAGTTCAAGCGAAATATTTTACAATAGTATAAAATGAAGTAAACATTTTGTACACGACTGTACCTCCATAGAAATGTAGGGAAAAATTAACACTTTTTAATTTCAAATTAAATCAGCTCAAATTTATTTCCGTTGGAGACGACTATTTCATGACTATTTTTTGGCAAAAACTCAAATCGAAAATCGTAGCCGTTTCGGAGATATTTGAAGTTTTCAAATGTTCAAGCTAGAATCCTCACCAACCTACCCTTATATCTCTGGAATCTCTTAACGACTAGTTCTGAAATTTGGTATGCCGTTGCGACTATTTCATGACTATTTTTTGGAACATAAACCAATTCGATAGACTTTGCCGTTTGCTTGCATCAGAGGTGAGGATTACAGCTTGAACGTCAAGCCAGAATCCTCACTAACCTATAGCTATAACTCCGAAACTATAATGCGACTATTTTTTTTACTTGGCGACTATTTATGACTATTTCATGACTATTTTTTGGCATAGTCAAAATTCGTTTTCATGCAGGTTTCAGAGATGAGGATTCCAGCTTGAAGGACACGTATGAATTATCATTAAAATACCTGTTTAGTGACAAATCTAGTACATCATGAGCCAATGCCTGATATGTCCATGTGTGATGTAAGGGGGTTGCCATATCAATATTCCGGTCCAGTAGGATAAGCATTGGTCTAGTAAAGCTAAATGAACCTGTTTGTCCGGTATTGCCATGGAACAAATTATTTCTAGCGTCCCAGAGGTTTTCTCTTAGTTTTTTATCAAGTTTCTTAGCCACCATTTCAGCAGCATTTCCTTTACTGCTGCGGATTATAGGAACATTGCCTAAAAAAATTAAATGTTTATTATACTATTTTTTTTTTATTTTTTAAATATCAGACAACATCACATACATTGCTCCAATCCCAAAGTAAGTAGCTTAAGCACTTGTGTTATGGGTATCAGAACAACGAAGGTACCACAAATAAATACTTAAATACAAATATAAACACCCAGACACGGAACAAACACACTTGTGTTTGAACAAGAACACTTGTTCATCACACGAATATTTGTCCCGGGTGGGAATCGAACCCACGACTCTTGGCTCAGAAGGCAGGGGTCACTACCAATTGAGCCACCGAGCCAGTTATGGAAGTACATATCTATGGTTTTAGAATGCAACTAATATTTACCTAATGTTACAAAAACTGAAAATAAGCTCTCCACTATGTTATCCATGATTGTTTCCATTTCCGTGTCCTTTGTGTCACCTTTATTTATTGCTAAAAAATTAAAATTGTGATTTTAAGTTCTTGTCCAGTCTATAAAAAATTTAACAAAAGGTTTACAGCATATAATATTACCATAATAAGAGAGTAAATCTGATTGTTGATGTTTCATAATGAATAGATCATCTTCTAAGCAGATAAAGTTCAAATATTGATCATAAACTTTCTGTATGTTCACAGCTGAGTTAGATTGAATTGCAGATGCAGCTAAGTCTTCTAGTTTTTGTCTTGTTATAGGAGATATAAAGTTCAAATGGTACTGATCGTAAATGCCATTATCTAAGTCTTGGCAGATCCTGCCAAGATTTTCTTCAGATGGAGCGCAGAAGTAAACAGCTGGTACTTCGGGTATCGGATCTCGATCTGAGTGAAGTTGGCTGAAAGAGAACAGATTTAATATCATGACTCTGAATTAATAGTGTACACTCATTCACACATTAAGGTGACAAAATAGTTTGATAGAAAATGAACTTATGCCAGTGCTATTTCATTGAAAAGTTTCATAAATCAACAAACGAAATTATGATATGTCATTCGATAATCATAACAGAAATTAGAGATGTGCGTCATCACCACGTTAAATACTCACACATGAAGAGTCACACCTAGCTCCCTGAGATCCTTGATAGATATTAGAGGAGATATAATGTCTTGTCCAACTCTGTCATAAATAAGGACTTTCCATGTCGGTTCGTTAGCTACACTTTTGGTTATCGGTTGATTTAGATTTAACATTTGCTTTAGAGCATCTGTAAACGTAAAATATGTAAGTTGAATAGGTCACCACAACAGTAATTAATTTGAAGCTCTTATGAATTTAAACTTACTGAGCTGACGTTCACGTAAGGTCGTCATGGTTTTGAAAAATAATATTGGCCATTAACTTTGTAAGACTGAATTATAAGATTTTAACTTAAATTACATTCATTTCGTAAAAACATAGCATTTCCAACAAGACGACAAATGTCAACTTGACGTTTATGTATTGACAGCGACACGTCGGAAAATGATTTCTATTCGTTCTGAAATATTACCCAAACACTTTGGCTCAGGGCTTGGAATACCGGTAAAAATATGGTAACGTTACTTTTGCCTCGCCGAGGTATCGATACTTTTTTGAGTAGCGATACCTAAAGTAGCGGTAATTTTTAACGTTATAAATTACCGCTACCTTCATGATGGTATCGGTAAAAGTATCGGTAAACGTTTAAACGTTACTTACTTAATTTTGGATTAAATTCATTCTCTGTCTCTATCGCTCCCACCCAACATGGTCTCATGCGTAAGTAATAACTAGTTTTAACTAGGGAAAACGAGTTCTAACGAAAAATGGGTTTTAACTGTAACAATATCACAATTAATATTAATAATGACGTTTTAATAAAAGTTGTTCACTCTTTATTGAATGTTTTCTTTTGACTTAATGAAAATCGAAGATTTGTAATAACGCACTATACGTTCGTATTAGGTATTGGTAGGTAATACTAGGTTTGAACCCGTTGGACAAAGTGAGAAGAAGTAAAATAAGGTTTAAAACAAAACTAACAGGTATATTGCCGCGTATTGACCAACTCAAGTGGAGGTAGACTGGGCATATCATTCGCTGCAAAAGAGAGAAATGGAGCAAACAGGTGGCAGTTTGGTACCCCAGAGATGGCACTAGGAGTAGAGGTCGCAAGCCAAAAAGATGGGAGGGTGACCTTCTACTAATCCTGGGGCCCCTATGGACAAGAGTGGCGGCAGACAGAGAACAGTGTAAGGAGTTGGAGGAGGTCTTTGCCATAAGGCACTCCGAAATTAGAGACGTTTTAATGTGAAGTGCAGCGATGGTCAGACTTTTTATCGTGCTGCTATAAGTATATTATGTTTAAGTTGTCAAAAATTGTGTATAAAGTGTCAAAATTGTAAATGTAAAAATTTCGGGAATAAAGGCTATATTTTTATAAATATCAGACAACATCACATACATTGCTGCGATCCCAAAGTAGGTAAGTAGCGGAAGCACTTGTGTTTTGGGTATCAGAACAACGAAGGTACCACAAATATAAACATCCAGACACGAATCAAACACAAATGTTCATTACACGAATGTTTGTCCCGGGTGGGAACCGAACCCACGACCCTTGGTTCAAAAGGTAGGGGTCACTACCAATTGAGCCACCGAGCCAGTCTCATATTAGGCATTAAGTAGTTAATAGGAATGACGTCGTAGAAAATTTTTCGACTTGATTAGCAGATTGTGGTAAGGCATCAAAAATAAAAACCTGGAATATTTGACGTAGGTATCTGATGAGGATTAGGAAACATCACAAAGTCCAGGGTATCAAATCAAGTATGATCTTTTCGCTCTAAGCCACCCTCACCTGCCCGTGGTGCATCCTGACGAATGAGGCTCTGGCAACCGACTGTTGGCGGTTTAACCATCAAGATTAAAGGCCTTTAAATACCACAGGCCGATGACGGACAGCTGTTTGCCCAAAGTGGTAAACACCTGGAGAGGCCTATGTCCAGCAGTGGACTGCGATAGACTGATGATAAAGATAATGTCCACGCGAACGAAGTCGCAGATACGCGAGTTAAATTTAGGTAGGTACCTAAGATAGATACCTACCTACCTAGATACTCTTTATTGCACCACAAAATTGACTTAAAACCTGATAAAGCGTCATACATATTTTGTTGTACCTACAATTTAGGCGGTCTTATGGCTATAAGCCATTTTCTCCAGATAATCTAGCATAGCATGTAATTGTATCTAATGAATCAAAATGGGTAACTAGTTTACTTTTTAGATTAATGTACTTGGTTGATTAATTAATGTTCCAACCTACCTATAACACTCACATTACCTAACCTCCTATTTAATTTGTCTAATAATAGAATATAGATAGATAATATCTACATTTATGTAGGTAGTGACTCTGTGATGTTACTTGATCTCAGTGTCAGAGTTTGAGGAGAAAGCCGTCGGCGGAGGTCGGCTGGTGATGGCGAGCGGCGGCGAGCGACGTTTGGTGCGCGCGCGCAGATCGGCCGCCGCGCAGTGTGCGCGCGTCGGTGAAAGGTACCATGTCGCGAGTACGAGTGAACGGTGCGCGGACCGCCATGGCCGGCTTCCCATATATGCCGATATTGCTTATTTGTGCCATTCTCGGAAACGGTTAGTCAAACATCACAAATATATTTAACCAAACGGTGACCAACTCTCACTTTACACAACATCCGTGAGTATTAGGAATTAAAATGTAATGCACCAGACTCGTAATTCATAACCTTATGCAAGATTTACGCCGATCAATTTGTTAACTTGTTAACGTAACTGTTACCGCGAAAAGATACAGTGAAAGCTATTTATTTGCAAGTTCCATGCGAGTTTTTGGCAGACAACTTTTAATGATGCGAAATGTGAAAGTGTCAAAAGTTTATTTGATTTTCGTTACAATTTTGTACTACGTACCCTGCTAACTCATTATGTAGGTAATAAGGTACATATTATAGGTTCATGTTGTCCAAGAAGGTACACCTTAATTGAAATTCGTGGTGTACGTCCTTCTTTCACTTGACATTGAAGGCGTGTGACCGGTTGAGTGTAATGAGGATATTGACATATCTACCTGTTTGAGTTATTAATATCCTTAAAGATACAGGTAGTTCAACTTTAAAGTATAGGTACCTATATTCATGTAATACAGTTAGTACAGGTGTACAGTAAGTAGGTACTTACCTAGCATGCCTACGTAGTTAAAACTTATACCTAATTGTAGGTAGTTAGGCATGCAATAAATGATTTAGATTACGTTAACGGGACATTCATATAAATGAGTAGCCCAAAATAGATGTCCGCTCTATAAAATAGGCCTGTCTATTTAAATTCAATATCAATTTTAGACTCTTCACTTGGAAAAGCTTTCCTAATAAGCTTTTTGGGCAGGTAGACTAATTGGTGGTTACATTAATAATTGTCACTAGGAATTTAAGTTTCATAATGCACTGGTTAGTGCACGCACATATTAATCATCATTATATTTGTGTGTTTGTAATTGTTGTAAATGCTTTATCGAAGCAATTATGTAAATTCTACATTATATAATTCAACTAAGACTACAACTTACTAGCCACTGTAGTAGTCACTTTTAAGGTTTTGCATTGCAAATAAATAGAGGTACCTAAGTAGTAGGTAAGATCTTAGTCAATACCGTTCACTGCACACCTACTAGATTTCTATCAAGTTTGTCATAGATATTATTAAGTAAGTAGTTTGAGTATCTCTACATTAATGTGTGCAACGGGCAATTTATTGTCTTGAATGGAAGTACCTAAGGAGACTAGACGAATGTATTAAACAATGATGAGAATTTTGGCTTGTAGGTATGTATAGTTTGATATTTGCACAAAAGCCTTCACAAAACGACCATGGTACCTTGCTATTATATGATTTGACTATGTGTATGAAATTATCACCTCAAGTCAGAGGCCCTACTACAGAAAACGAAAACGATCGTTCGTTGAACGGATCGCGTATTTTTGCCTCATAAATCTCTCTGATTTGTCCCTCCCGTGTTCTAATATATCAATTAAATTGTTGAAAATCGACGTTGACGAATTTAAGTTCGTATATTCGAACACGGGAGGGACAAATGAGAGGGATTTATGTGGTAAAAATACGGGATCCGTTCAACGAACGATCGTTTTTGTTTTCTGTAGTAGGGCCCCAGAACTGATTTTGCTGGTCTGCCTGTTTAATAGTTATAAAAATGGGTGTTGATAAGCGTGTTCTTCTAATAAAGGTGAAGTCTGTAGTTAAAACTGTATAATAGCTAGGTAAGTGACCTCTTAGTTTTAGATCTTAGGTACATCATTGTCCCAGTCTAATATACCTACTTTCTAGTCTAGTCTAACATACCTAGTTACCATGACGAGTAAAAAATGTAAAATCATAACTAAAATTTGTTGCAAAATGAGACTGCAATAAATCTGCAGATCAGGCACGTCTGTTTAGAAAGCGAAAAATTAATTCTAAAATTGGGTATTTATAACATCAAAATTTGTTATTAAAATGAATTGCATTGACGCAATATTGAATATCAAACAAACTTCTTCCGCGTAGAGGCATACCAACAAAATATAAAACCAAGTCGCTTTCGTGTCTGTCCCTATGTAGGTATGCTTAGATCTTTATAACTACGCAACAGATATTGATGCGGTTTTTTAATTAAGTAGATAGAGGGATGAAGTCGGGTCGCTAGTACAAAATAAGATAAGTAGGTACAGGTAGGTACCCATTTGACGTATCTTCTGTATTCGTTTTGTATTAAGCTTTTTTGGACTCTCAATATGTGTGACTTTTTAATTGTGATAACTCAGAGACTGTTATTTATTACTAGCAAAGAAGTAGTAGTAAGTCTCTGCTCTGAGTACCTAGTAGTCTATCGATAGCGAGCCGAAACAAAAGAGTCAAAATAGCCAATCTATCTTCTATATCTATATCTATACTTATCTATTCTATACTTATAATAAATCTGTAGAGAGGTCAATTCTGTACATGAAATATTTTTTCAAAATAACTATCAGGGGGTGATAAGTGATCGATACTGATGCCAAAAATGCAATCAGTAAAATTTTTGTCTGTCTGTCTGTCTGTCGGTCTGTCTGTCTGTATGTTCGTTAAAGAAAAAAAAACTACTGGACGGATTTTAACGAAACTTGGTACGAATATTCTTCATACTCCTGGGCAGGTTATAGTATACTTTTCATTACGCTACAATCAATAGCAGCAGAGCAGTGACGGGAAGTGTTGGGAAAACGGGATAAATTTTTATCTGTATGTTTGAACGCGCTTCACGCGTACTGCATAGAATGCGGTTTTCACCAATGTATTGCTAGAGGTTTAACTTAAAACTTAGGCACTAGGTATAGATAGATATTTTATGGAAGTCCGTTATTTTTGAAACCCGATATCCACGCGTGCGACGCCGCTGGCACAGCTAGTTCTTAATAATTCTTATCTATTCCGCATCACTATAATGTGGAACTTATTGGCACATATTGTGTTTCCTCGTAACTGTGCATAATCATGTACGATTAGGCGTATACCTAACTCTCTGACCTTTCGGAGACCGGTTGTCAAAAGATCAAAGATGCCTAGTGGATGTTGTGAGTAAGAAGAATCGTGACTTCCTCGTTCCCATAAAATAGTGATTATGAATTGCTGATCGTGCAAATCATCCTTCAATCTGGTCTACGACTGTTTAGCATTATATTACAATGTACTTTCACTCCCTGCATAATATTGATAACTGTTCAGTGCCGAAAGTGTTCGAAAGTTTTTGTAACCTATTAACACACGCCCGGAATGCAATTAGAAGCGCTATAAAATGGTTAGTTAATTTAGTGAAATGGTCAAAATAATTATTCATTACTTACGTAGGCAATAGTTTTACACATTACTTACTTATTATGATAATTAGTAGGCAATTGGAAAATAATTATTGTATTTAACTAGTGATGATAGTCACATGTTATCTACATCTTAACACAGATATTGAATAAACACAGTTACGCAACTGTATGTTTTTGGAAATATAGTAGGTACGTAGAATAAAACGTCTTCGAACTTTTTAGGTTCATCGTGGATTATGAAATCTATAAGATCAGTTGACTATCACACTTACAAACACAAGTGGCGAAAGTGTACGAACATTTTAGATATGACTAGCGACCCGCCCCGGCTGCGCACGGGTGCGATACTATAATTATGTTGTTTGTTAAATTTTCAAATTTTCCGCGCTTTTTTTTATTTTTTGCTTTCTTATGAACCTTCTACTGACTATAACAAAGACAGCAAAAGAAAAAAAAAAGTGAAATTGGTCCAGCCGATCACGCGTGATGGCGTGACCAAGGGAAATAGGGATTCATTTTTATATAATAGAATATTAGATGTGTGCGTTGCGGTAGTAAAATGAAAACGCATTTTGATTATTAGGTACTATTTGAAATTTAGTACATTACTATTTTTTTTTACTATCTTATTTTTCTTAAATTAAAGCCTTCTTTGTTCTGCAATTAAGGCCTATCAACACCTTGTATAATATTTCGGGACCATCGGAGATCATTACCTTAGTTAGACGCAATTACAATGTGATGGTTTTTACTTTCAAATCAAACTGGTTTTAGTGAGGTGTCAACAAAAGGAAAAAGAGGAGGAATTCATCTGCCCAGAAGGGACTACTGGCAATGGCAACTTCGCTGATCCGGCAACGTGCAGGCGTTTCTATCAGGTATCTGTCAAAAGATTATTGTTAATGGTGTATGTAGAATGGAGATCTAAAGCATCATCATCATAAGCAACATCTCCTGTATGTAGGTAAACCACGAATAGAAGGCTATACATCAATTCTATTCTTATGTCAGTGTGATAAAGTTTAATCTAGATAACTACTAGGTATTTGTGTTCATAGAATTGTGTTGTAGACCGTAATGTAGGTAGAGGTACCTACAAAGGGTTTTGTAGGTAATAAGTTGGCTCAAACCGTACTATTACTTATGTTTATTGGCATAAATAATAGGGCATTCTTCCACTTGTACTGATTATACGGCATGGATGATCGTGGTAAACTCTTCCAAGTTTAATATCCGTTGCAAATGCATATGTCACAGTATAATTGTAAATATCTACCATTAGATTATAATCTACGAGGACTTATCTCGCGAGATTGTAAACTGTCGAAAGATTGTGAACTGTAACATAATGCTTACAGTTTACTATTGTTTTTCGGTAGACTGTAATCGATCGAAGTGAAATTCTTAAATTAAAACCTGCGACGCGTTAAATCATCAACAGTTCCACTTTGATCGAATACAATCTACCAAAAAATAATACGTTAAATTGTAGGCAGTTGTTACGGTTCACAATATGAGGCTGATGATGATGATGAAAAAAATAAACTCTTTCGCTTTCCATCAGGCGTAGGGAAGCCATTATGTCGAGCTACTATAAAAAAAAAACGCTCTTTGTCGCAGACTCGCTGTCGGTCCGCCATAATTTTGTTACAAAGAAAGCTCTGGTGGGCTGAAAGGAAAAATACAATGACCTAATAAGAATGCATTTATATTGTAAGACGTAATAATAACCTTGATGTCTCCAATACTTGGTCAGTAGAACGTCGACAAAATTTGAAATATCCAATAAAAGAAATAAAGTTAGATAATGGCTTATTGACATTTTATTATGTAGATTGACCGGTTTAATCAGTCTGCTTAACAGGAATGTTGTGGATAATTTATTTTTACTTAGATTGACTGTACAAACAGGCTATGTCGTTTACGAATCTATGTTTTAATGATGCTATTAAAGGTATTGAGTTGTTTGTGTAGGTAGCCAACCGGATTCACTAGTAATAACTTTATTATTACTAAATATTAACCCGTGAAGCGTGTTTAATAGGGTTTTGGATACCTTTTACGCACGAGGCACCTGAAAAAATAAAATTTGTAAAAGGAGTGTATACCTTAGGACCCATCATAGCTAGACAGTCTGTTGATATTATTATATTACGTATGCAGCAGCAATGTTTATAACAAAATAAAATAAATGTTTAAGGGGAATCCCATACAAAGAACACGATTTTTGCCCCCTTTTTTTATTAGATATCAATAGGCAACAATACTTTTGTATTTTTCATATTACACAAACTTTATCCTAAGAATACATAAAACCAAGAAACGTCCAATTTGGTGCAGTCGTTCAATAGTTATGGGATACATATCGAAGAAACATTTTTATTTATAAAGAAAAGATGATAATGGTACTAAAGAAAAAAGTTATTAACGCAACTGGTTGAGAAAACATAAGCATAGTTTGTTTTTAAGTAAATTTTCTAATTTTATTTTATGTTTACAGGTTAAAATACATTCTATTGTAATTATTTTAATCCTAACCCTTAAAAAAAGCTTAACAAAGGGGATCCAACATTTCCGTTCTTCTTTGATAAGTCAGTTAAAACGCAAAAGTCTACAAATACCTATAAGAGCTCTTAATTAAATTTGAGCGTCTTTAATTAATGGCTTTACAAAACGGTCGTTTCTCAAATAAATCACTGAAAGCAGATAATGAAGTTCGTGTATAGGTAGATATTAATTAAAGCTTGGTCGATACTATTGTTATACTAATCAAATTTTTGAATTTATATTTCTTTTACGTTACTTAATATTCTGATGTATGTCCTTATGTCACTTCAATAAACTGAGTCAATCACAACAGATACGATCAGGTCTGATGCATAGAGCGTAATATCATAGCGTGGTTCTGTTGATATTAATCAAGACATGCCGTGATATCTACTGCTTTGAAATTAAGAGCCTATGTATACCCATCGCGTGGCCAGTCTGCAACGACACGGTTGTGTAATCAAATCCGAAAATTATTGCAAGCTTCGTCTATAGACCAAGAAATTTATGAAATCAGGCACATGGCGGTGATGACCTGTGTTTCTTGCATATTTTATCCACTCATCATCATCAGCCTATTGCAGTCCTCTGCTGGACATAGGCCTCTCCAGCTGTTCGCCACTTAGGGCAACATCTGGAGGATAATCGCCACGCTGAGTAGGCGGGTTGGCGATCGCAGGGCGTGCTCGCTCTGATGACGCTGCTGCCCGTCATCGGCTTGTGGTATTTAGCTACGCCTTTAATAATTGTGATGGTTATACCGCCACCAGTCAGTTGCCAGCACCTCGTTTGTTATTCGGCAGGATGCACCACGGGCAGGTGAGGTTGGCTTGGAGCGAAAAGATGATAGGCCACTCCCTCCATCCCTTTTGTCCACTATGTCTTAAATACTTGTCCAGTTATACGAGTACTGACTTTCGCGCCCTAAAATCGGGCAGGCAGCCATTATGATTTATTGTTTGGGTCTAGTATTGCCTGGGACGATATGATATATGAACCGATTTAATTAACAATGTGAATGTGTTTTCCTTTCAGTGCGTTGACGGATATCCATATCTAAATAGATGTCCCTCAGGATTGTACTTCGACGATATTAGCAAATTCTGCACTTTCAAAGCAGAAGCCAGATGCGGACCTATTCCCACGAGTAAGTATTCAAGTGTTTTGACAAAAATTACATATTTGTCTATGTTATTGCTAAGTAATGGATGCATGCATCATGAGTGTAACATTCAATAAATAAGACATTTATATGAAATCTAAACGATAGGATCGGTCTCACTCACTGTAAGATTGACAGCAGGCGATTATCACACTGTACCGCACCTCCGCGCGTTTTGGCAGAATCTGGGGCCCTACTATAATAATAAAATTAATGAAAATCGACTTTGACGGATTTTATTTCGTACATACGAACACGGGAGAGACAAATGGGATGGATTTATGGGGCAAAAATACGCGATCCGTCCATCGAACGATCGTTTTCGATCATTATAGTAGTAAGTACTTCCGTTCTCAGATTCTGTCCAAATTCTACATTGGCTGCGCAACTCGCGCAAGTTCCTGGTTGGCGCAAAGGTTTGGCTTGATTAAACGCGTACCGTGCAGTGCAGTGGGAGAACCCCCATATTTATAAAAACTACTGAAATAATTACATAGTCCCAAACTGCAATCAGTAAATCAGATGTAGACATTAGTCCGAAACTGCATGCAACAAATCAGATGTAGGTAGACATGTCATTATTGAAATGCATGTACCTACTTATATGGAGGTTTTTAACCGAAAAAATAAATAAATAAACCTAGACATGCCACGCTGGGCCACACATCGCCAACTAGCCTCAAACTAAGCCGAAGCTTGTACTATTAGACAACTGATAAACTTACTTAGATACTTTTTTTTTGTAAATAAATACATATTATACATAGTAAACACCCAGACCAATACAGACATGTTCATGAACACAAATGTTTGTACTGTGCGAGAATCGAACCCACGACCCTTGGCTCAGAAGGCAGAGGTCACTCCCAAATGAGCCATCGAGCCAGTCTAGGTAAAGTAAAAAAAGCCAATTTGGTGCGTAGATGTATTCTGTTAACCGCATCATGATTTTAAAATAAAATCAGAAAAAAACCCAAAATTTTTGGGGTTCCCCATACATAGAACTGAAACTCAAATTTTTTTTTTCATCAAACCCATACGTGTGGGCTATCTATAGATAGGTATTTTAAAATGATGTTGAGGTTTCTTACATCATTTTTTTCTAAACTGAATAGTATGCGCGAGAGACTCTTCCAAAGTGGTAAAATATGTCCCCCCCCCCCCCCCGTAACTTCTAAAATATGGGCATGATAAAACTGAAAAAAAAAATATGATGTGTATTAATATGCAAACTACTTACGAAAATTGGTTTGAATGAAATCTAGACAGTAGTTTTTTTAAACGTCATAAATCAAATTACCTAATTTTTTCATTCAATCAGTGGTACGAAACCCTACGTGCGCGAGTCCGACTCGCACTTGGCCGGTTTTTTTTGTTGTATGTTTGTTACCTCATATCTCCGAGAATTGTGAACCGATTTGACAAATTCTTTTTTTTGTTTGAAAGGGTGTACTTCCTAGTTGGTCGCATTGTGACCATAGTGAAGTCAGTTTTTTTTTGCTAAAAATACTGTTGATTATTATCTGACGAGTAGGTAAGTTAAGATCTATTAAAGTTTCACAGACGTTATATCTCTTAAGTATAGACAATTTATTCTATTTACAAAGAATCCCTCTAAAGCAACTCTTACAATATAGTTTTCAAACGAGAGCGTGTGTGGCATGCGATAGGTCAGTTTTTCAGATTCTCAGGGGTTATGAAAAACATGAATAATTTATCTAGTGCCAGCTTGAATGATATTTACAAACCAAAACGTCGTTCTTCTTATTATAGACATACTGTGTTAAAACTATAAATTATACACCTCATGTATTATGTATTTATATATATTTTTAATATGTATATTGGTGATTCATTTGCGGAGGAGATTAAGTTTCTTTTTTGTTTGGGACATCTTATACGGTGCTAGTTATTTTAAACTTTGTAGCATAATACCTACATATTGTATCTGCTACGTGTGCGGTAATAAGTCTGCTTGTTACTCAATATAATTTTTCCCTACGAAGTGAATAGTATCATTTTAAAAGATATTATTATCTATACTTATAATAAATCTGTAGAGAGGTCAATTCTGTACATGAAATATTTTTTTCAAAATAACTATCAGGGGGTGATTAGTGATCGATACTGATGCCAAAAATGTAATCAGTAAAATTTTGTCTGTCTATCTGTCTGTCTGTCTGTATGTTCGTTATAGAAACAACAACTACTCAACGAATTTTAACGAAACTTGGTACAATTATTCACCATACTCCTGGGCAGGTTATAGTACCTATACTTTTGATCACGCTACAACTAATAGGAACAGAGCAGTGAAAGGAAGTGTGGGGAAAACGGGAGAAATTTTTATCTGTTTGTTTGAAAGCGCATCACGCGAAAACTACTGCATGGATTTGAATGCGCTTTTCACCAATGTATTGCTAGAGGTCTAACATAAAATTTAGGCAACATTTTTTGGAAGTCCGTTATTTTTGAAACCCGATTTCCACGCGTGCGACGCCGCCGGCATAGCTAGTATTTTAATAAATTTGTTTATGTATATTGTATTTTAGTGGGTTTATATAATTTTAATTAAAGTGAGGTAGGGCATAGCGAATCTTTACTCGAATGGAGCCGCACGTTCGGGGAAGGGCCTCCACCCTTTAGAATACCGCAGCCAAATGACCTCCGGGTCGTGTTTCTGTTGGTGAGTAGGGTTTCCGGAGCTCGTAGGGTGAGTGCTGCATCAGCAGCCAAGGGTTATGTTTAGGCCGGCATGGATGGCGGTGGCAACTGCCAGGTAAATGACCATTTACTTGCCCGTTGTCGCAGCGACTTGGGCTTCTCTTTCGCTTTCCATCAGGCGTATGTCGTGATACTATAAAGAAATGATATATGGTTTTAACAATTAATAATACCATATGTTATAACTTATAACAGTTGTCCGTCGCTGTATTACCACACTATACCTATCATTTTTTCTGGCTCGCCCAATGGTTGACTGGCAGAGAATGCCGCACGGTATAAAGTCTGTCAGTTGTACTCTGTTGTGATCTAGATTACTTCCTAAAATAAATAGACTGGAATTGTAGGTTATGGGATCTCGGCAATGAATACAAATGTGATTGCTACAACTCACATTGGTGTTTCCCCCATTATGAAAACTTGAATTACTTCGTTAGAGTTACGATTTGATTGTTACGGAGCTCGTTAACTAAAACAGCTAATCTGCATGCAGACAGCCAATGCGCGCGTCCGATGAATTTTTGAGTATTGCACGCTCGCTTTGCTTGATCTACGTGACTAATTAATTCCGACCCGCGAATTGTCCAATGACGTGAAACAGAATGAGTAATTCGATGTGAAATTACAAACACCCTATTATTGTTTATGCAATGAGGGTTTTCTGAAAAAAGAAATCCACCAGATAGCACCACATAAAAACCAGGTTTAACTGTTACGTGATTGGTTCATTTTGACATGGCAGTGACATTTACATAGCAACTGACCAATTACATGATAGCTGGACCTGCCTTTTATGTGGTGCCATCTGGCGGCATTCTTTTTTCAGAAAATTGGAACAGATATGCTCTATCTATATAAATAAAAAAAATGGATTTTTGAAATCCATGGTAGGTACGTCCATAACTTTTCAACGAAAATTAAATGATGCTTGCCTGATGAACTTTGAATATTCGGATCGTCTGCGCATTAAACTCGTTAATACCACATGAATGATTCTATAGTAGCGTGTTCATTCATTTCTTTGCGATTTTGGACATAGATGTTATTATTTGATTTATGGCTTGATGATTATAGGAACTCTTGAAATTTAGGATTTCTAAAATAAATATGTTATAAATGTGTATGTAATAAATTTTCAGCACCGGCACCAATTACGGAGACCCCGCTAGACTTGGCCACCAAATGTGACACATCAGAATGTCAGTTGCCCTACTGTTTTTGCTCCAAGGACGGCACAATCATACCTGGCGGCATTGATCCAGAAGAGGTAATATTGCGAAATTTACCTTTCAATTTTAGAATTTTTTTTTATACCACTAAGGTGGCAAATAAGCCTGCGGTCCGCTTGATGTTAAGCGGTTACCGTTATGGGCGTCTGCAACACCAAGGGTCACAATCACACACGCGTCGACGACCCTTTAAAACATAAAGAAAATGGCGTACCTCTTTCTTAAAGAGCGTACCACTTTCTTAAAGACCGACAGCGCAGTTGTAATTCCTTATGTTGCAAATGTACTTACATGGGCGGCGGTTATTTCTTACCATCATGTGAACCATTTGCTCGTCTGCCCCGCATTTCATTAAAAAAGTTTATCTTTTTATTTTACGTAGAGTATCATATTATTTGATTGTATACCTACTTGGATATAGCCTTTAGTTCAGGGCTTCCCAAACTTATTTACACAATGACGCCCTATAATTACTATTACACTTTTTTTATGGTTAGTAAAAGGAATACTGCTGATGAGAAGGATGTGCTTGCTTTCCTGAACTGTAGATACAACCGATCTATAGTTCATGTAATGTCAGCGAATGTTTGCCGATCGCCTCGCGACGCCCCTAGGACATTGCCGCGACGCCCCAGGGAGTTGCGACGCACAGTTTGGGAAGCACTGCTTTAGTCCATACGCAGATTTCCGAAAATTATAAGCATTTATGAAGCTAGTTGTCTTAGGACACTTGGCCCAAATGTCAGATCACTATGCAAAAATATTAAAATGTAGGTACTAAGTCATTATTATAATGTACTAAGTACCTAAGTGATGACGTTTTGTCACAAGTTAACATACCAGTTAGTAAAATTTTAACTAGTGATTAAAACATCACACTTATGTGGTGAATCACTTGAGATTTCATTCAAAATTATTTGTTTCCTCAAATCGTAGTCTTCACCTATCTAACCCACAAAATAAAACTTTATTCATAAAAAATAGCTCCACATGTGGCTGATATTTGCCTAAAAGTGCTTGAATTCATTCATAGCACAATACAAGTATGCTGGAAGTACAATAGATAAAACAATACGATTTGAATTTTTAAAGGATATTGGGCATTACGAGGTGCCTTTTAAAAGTAAAATAAATTATCCTACACAATATTTATATTAAGTTAGATTATGTTGTATTCAAATATAATATAGAAATTATGGAGCAATAATTTAGCATGTCTGTAATTAGTTTTTGTATCCTACTTACCGTTAATTTCTTAAGCTTGTGTTAACAATTTATATAAAAGCATGTATTGATACTAACAACTGTTGGTAGACCTTTAAATAGATAAAATTTTATAATCTACTAACAAAATATAATAATATAGTATATTTAAGTCCTAAACTTGCATTTCAGCAAAGCTTATTACCGAGTAAGTTGTATTAACTGTTAGCAACCGACCGTTATTAAGTTATCTATGAACATTATGGTTAAACTTTAATAAATCTGAAGTATTTGAAAATTCCCTTTATAATAATATATTACGCCCGTTTGTTAAAATTTAAATCCAGGTACATAGTTTGAAAACTTAGTTAAGCAACTATGCGAGTTACATAGGTAATAACCTGCCAATAGTCATTATATTCATTTTCATCTTCATTTTAATGGTGATAAATAGTAATATTGATTGTCATATATTGAATTATATATGTCGCAGTCATCTGGTTGAATCTCCTACATTATGTTCCAAAATAATAAACAATGTGATTCTCAAACAAACTGTGTTAACTACCTAACTTATTTGAAATATTGTTTAAGGGGATTTCTGGACAAAAAAGTCCACAAATCCCCTGCGCAGGGGATCATCTAAGGGGATCATCTAAGGGGATTTCTGGAATAAGCCTTCAATTCAATTGAATGGCTAGCGCGTTCATTGAATGACGACATTCAATTGAATGCCTAATGGACAACTCGTCAAGTCATTGAATGAAACGTTCAACGTCTTGACTGAACGTCAATTTAGCATAGTCGATTAATGGGTAAAAGCTGACTGTGTAATGTTTAGTTTTTCTTTAAAAGTATCTAGTGGCGGCGTATTAATAGGTAAATCCATGCTGTCACACTATTTTATTACGAATAAGTCAGTATAGACTAAATCTAATCAAAAAAATATCAACACTGTTCATATCTTTTTGATCATGTTTGACGCCATATTTGTTTTTGTGACTACTAGCGCAGCGTGGGAAAAAAATGAACTAAATTACATTCACCTGACTGCTTTTACGTCCGCTCTGTTCAAAGGGCTATGTTTCAATCCGCTACCTAGTTGGACGTTAAGTGACGCGTGTTTAGTCAACGTTCGGTCTAGTCATTCAATTCAATGTCGTCATTCCATGAACGCGCTAGCCATTCAATTGAATAGGAGATTCAACCAGATGGCTGCGACATATATACAACTTCAATGTTGTTTAGGTTTGGACTCATGCAAATAAAGAAACAGTTTGTGTTTATGGAAATTGACATAATGTTAAAACTCCACTAGCAGGTAAAAGATAATTCATGTTGAAGTGTCAATATAAAAGTTCATTTTATTTGTCGGCAGACACCCCAGATGATTATTTTAACTTTCGACGGAGCCGTCAATTTGAACAATTTCGAACTATACAAGAAAGTTTTCAACGGAAAGATAAAGAATTCAAATGGCTGTCCGATACGTGGCACTTTCTTCTTGGCGCACGAATACAGGTAAGTTTTATTAGTTTGAGTAAATACACATAACGGCCTTAGTGGATGTTTAGTTTATCTATTAGCTATTTATCTAATATCTACTAGCTTTGCCTATGATAATATTTATTTATACATAGATAATCTTCTAACTATGTCTATGCGATATTTCACTTATTGTCATAATTGTAAATAGCCATGCACATCTTGTATGTGATTTTATATTTAACTAGCTGTGCCCGCGGCTTCGCCCGCGTTCATGTAGGTGTGTCACAAAAGTGTTTATTATGCGTGTTCCTATTCCATCCTGCTCCATGTATATATTCCGAACACTATAACGATCTCGATCCCTAACCCGACACTTGTCACGATCCCTATCCCCTCTCCGCCCCTATGACTACTCAAATTAGCCCAATATACAATATTTAATTTGACCAGTAACGCCATTTATTGAGAGGAAGCAGTAGTTTTGGGCTTTGAGTGTATTTCTCGGCCTTTCAAGTTCTTTCCCTATTTTATCCCGTAAAGGGTTGATTTAAAAATTTTAAATTTTATCCCCTTAGGAGTGGAATTTATCAAAATCTTTTCTTAGGGGATGCCTATGCCATAGTAGCTTTATGAATGCAAAGTCTCAGCCCGATTGGTTTAAACTTGACAAAGTTTCATACAAACTTTCATCCCCTTTTTATCCCTTTGGGGGTAGAATTGATCAAAATCCTTTCTTGGCTGATGCCTACGTCATAACATCTACTTGCATGCCAAATTTCAGCACTTTGGATAAGTCTCTCGCGCAAACTATTCAGTTTAGAAAAAAATTATGTTAGAAACCTCAATATCATTTTAAAATATTTTAAAATCTTAATGCGGTTTACAAAATACATCTACGCACCAAATTTCAATAATGTAGCTCTTATAGTTTCGGAATAAACTGGCTGTGACATACGGACGGACAGACAGACAGACAGACAGACTTGACGAATCCATAAGGGTCCCGCTTTTGCCATTTGGCTACGGAACCCAAGACACCTCCTCAAGAGGAGGGGTTTTTAACCCCTCCTCTTGAACACCGGAATGATAAATTACTCGGGGAACAGGAAGTTCGGCAAGGAGTTCCAAAGTTTTGCCGTTCGTATTAGGAAAGTAGATGCATCGGGTCGTGTTCCTGCCGGTGAGTAGGGTTTCCGGAGCTCGTGGGGGGTTGGGGTTGGGCCGGCATGGCGGTGGCAACTGACAGGTGACAGACCAGTTATTTGCCCGTTGTCACAGCGACTTGGGCTTCTCTTTCGCTTTCCATCAGGCGAAGGAAAGCCATTATGACGAGCTACTATAAAAAAAAACGCACCGTGCACCATAAAACCTTTTTGCCGTATCCCTATTATCCGTATTTGACCGATGACAAAAAGGGCTAGCGGAATCAAATTGCGTTATTCCGTTCTCAAAATGTAACCTATAGAAAACCAATATAACTTTTCGACGTTCAATTTGCTCTGAATTTATTAATTAGTTAAGATGTGCGGGTAACAATGAAATGAAATCAATATCAAAAGTTGTTAATTAATTAAATAATGCACTTGATAAATTCATGATTAAATTCTCAGAAAGAAATCATTTGATATCTACACCGTTACTTCTTTGTTTTAAATATATGAATGCTGATATATTTTACGTAATTTATATTCATGTTGTACCTCGTTGAATCATTTTGTATTATACTCGTAGAACATAACAACGATAAAATAATATATCGGACAACATCACATACAGTGACTCGATCCCAAAGTAAGCAGGTGTGTCCAATATTTCAATGTGAAATAAAACTTTTTACATCAAAACATCGGACTTGAATACGGACATTAACAACCTAAACGTTTTCAGTTTAAAAAAAATGTAAAATGTTCGAACTGGGAAGAAAAAATACCTGTGTACTCGTATGTAGAATACTAATACGAGTATACGGAACAAACCTAAGAAAAGAAGGCAAATGTTCATTACATGAATGTTTGGCCTAGGTGGGAATCGTAGCCACGACCCAAGTGAGAGCAAAGGCAGGGTCATTAGTAAACCAGTTAAAATTATATTGTACTAGGTGCTATGATAAATCTGTAGTTATTGATGAATATAAAAAATATATATTTACGCACAATATGCAGCTTTCTTTTTTAATTTTCATATTATTTCAGCAACTACGCTATGGTTCAGTCACTCGCACATGATGGTCATGAAGTAAGTGGAAAATTTAATCTTTATCTATCTATATCTATACTTATAATACATCTGTAGAGAGGTCAATTCTGTACATGAAATAGATTTTCAAAATAACTATCAGGGGGTGATATGTCATCGATACTGATGCCAAAAATGCAATCAGTAAAATTTTTGTCCGTCTGTCTGTCTTTCTGTCTGTCTGTCTGTATGTTCGTTATAGAAAAAAAAGTACTAGACGGATTTTAACAAAACTTAGTACAATTATTCTTCATACTCCTGGGCAGGTTATAGTATACTTTTCATGACGCTACAATCAATAGGAGCAGAGCAGTGAAGGGAAGTGTTGGAAAAACGGAAGAATTTTTTATCTGTATGTTTGATCGCGCATCACGCGAAAACTACTGCATGGAATTAAATGTGGTTTTCACCAATGTATTGCTAGAAGTCTAACTTAAAATTAAGGTACCTACCATTTTATGGAAGTCCGTTATTTTCGAAACCCGATATCCACGCGTGCGACGCTGCCGGCACAGCTAGTATCGAATATAATTTGAAAATGAACAAGTGAAAACCTAGCACATAAATATAAATATAGATTCCGTAGAAATCATCATATAATCAACTTACCGATATCTTTCTGTTTCTTCATCAAATATTTGCGAGTTCTTGATTTTAATTTATCCGATCTTGTATTTTTAAAGCAACACTATATTGATTGCTTTTTCGGAGTAGGCTAAAATTTAATAACCTAGTAATTTGAGGAAATACTTTAATAGTACCGAAAAATTTCATCATCATTGTGTCCCAACATAAAGATCGCAAGATGTAGATGATACACAAGACCAACGGACATGAGAAGAGTTTCCAAGAATCATAAATTGTGTTATACATATATTTTCAGATCGCCACAGGGACAGTGTCTCAGCAGCAAGGGTTACAGGACAAGGGCTACGAAGAGTGGGCCGGTGAGATGATCGGTATGCGAGAGATTCTGCGACGTTTTGCGAACGTATCCCGCACCGAAATTGTTGGGGCGCGCGCACCCTTCCTAAAGCCTGGGAGAAATACGCAGTTCAAAGTGAGTGTTTACAGGGGTCTATCTCATTGGAATACCGTGGTAGCCGCACATAAATGTATACAATAGGGTAGATGACTATGTTGAACTTTCCATGTTATTTGATAGCTTCCAGAAAGAACCATTAAAACCGGACTTATTTGGGAAATCACAACAAAATTATTTTGCAAAATGAGAGCGCGATAGGCTTTCAAAGTTCATCAGGAAAGTCCATTTGTGTCAAATCCAAAAGTGTGAAATTAATCAAAAAACATTATACTACTGTTTAAGGTACATTATTTAGAACATAATTATGTATTGTGATATGAAATCAATGCCATAAAAGCAGTATTTAACATAGCCATTGAACAAACTTCTTATACGAGGCATACAAAACACCATGCAATATTCAATCGTGACGTCACGGTTGAATAGCAGTTAGTATGAAGCGTTTTTGGGCGAGTTCATTTTGTGATTTTGAAATTGTGATACACAAGCGGAGTAATTGTTTCAACAATGTTTCTATGGTTGGGTGATGCACCAGTATCAACCCAAAACAAACATAAGTCATACGTTTTATTTTGCTAAAAAATGCTGTTATTACTTTAGTATCACGTTAGCAAGTATCTTTGTATGTTTATGAAGTCTAAGAATTCATCTATATGTATATTGAAGAAAATATCGCTCTAAAGTAGCTTACATTGTTCTTGTTTCATATTACACTAGCTTTTGCCCGCGACTTCGTCCGCGTGTTTAAATTTATACATACAAAAGTTTTTTCCCGCTAACTCCCGTTCCCGTGGGAATTTCTCAAAATACAGCCATAACTAAACTTTATATTTACTAAGGTACCTGCATGCCAAATTTCAAGCGTCTAACTTAAGCGGTTTAGATTTTTCATACAAAAGGATTTTCCCGCTAATTCCCGTTCCCGTGGGAATTTCGGGAATTCCTTTCTTAGTGCACCCCTACGGTACCTAAGCTACGTCCCTTCCAAATTTCAAGTGCCTACGTTTAGCCGTTTGGGCTGTGCGTTGATATGTCAGTCAGTCAGTCAGTCAGTCAGTCAGTCAGTCAGTTTCTCCTTTTATATATATAGATTCCATTTTAAGGGGATTATTTTCCCTCTAAATATTTACATGGCATACCTACCTAGATAATTAAGGTATGTTATTACAGGTAACAATGAAACTTCTAATTTCAAATAGAAATATTAGTTCAGACGCGATGCAGTCTGCCGCAAGTTCTCTGTTTCAAATTGCAGAGCGCTACCAAATATTGTATTTATGTACTTAGTTTGCATTTAAGCTGCTTATGATGTAGGTATCTGCATGATATTTTGTAATGAAGGTATGATTAAATATTGATAACTTGATTTAAAAGGAGTCTAACACAATTTAATATGAAGTTATTTAAATCTTTCAAATGTTAGTTCAAACGTATTCCAATAATATCCAAATTAACAAATCTTGTAATAGCCTACGCCTTATTTACATGCTGTTATCTCATATTTTATTCCTACTCATAATCATCTACTGTCTTGAGTAAATGTTGTGCTATGACTAAATTTCACTGGGATTGGTCAAGTACCCAAAACTCACCAATTGTTTATCATTATGCGATAGTTTGATGATTCAACGTGTCACGTATGGCGCAAAGTCGGTTTCCTTCTTTTGTAAAAAAATGTTGTATTTCTCAGTTCAATCATGAACGCAATTACCATCAACCAAGTGGAAAGTCATCAAGTCGTAACTTCTATTATATTATTATTTCCGTACCGATCCGACATGCAGGATATTAATGCAAGTCTTTACCGCGGAAATGGCATGGCATAGCTTATGATGTTGCGGGCTTGGCATTCCTGCGTAGGTATACGTTATTAATTAACAAAAGGGTTTTATTTTTAATTATCTTTTGACACTTTAATAGACTAGTAAAAAGTAGATTGATTTTATATCATGCATGATAGAACGGCAATCACGTCTTTTCAAACAATCTTGGGCTGAAAACTGTGCAAAGCCAAGTGATTCTATCCAGTTTGACAAAGATCCACCAGGTATCGCTCAACTTCAAGTACCTAGATAAACAAAACGTCCCGCCATGCATCCAGCGCCTAAAAAACAGACCTAAATTTAAAATGTCTATTGATTTAAGCTTCCACGGACTCTCATATAGGTACTTATCTATGTTTATTAATGGGGTGTGTATCATCTACTTCATTTTTAAGGCTCTGTTTTTTCGGCACTATGATCACGTAAAAAGTGATCTGTTCTTCCGCCTCAACAATCAAGTGACCTACTTGGTTCAAACTTTGTAAATGAATATATTTAAAACGTCTAATGTTCAATTTAGGTGATGGAGGACTTTGGGTACATTTACGACAGCTCGGTAGGCGTTCCGCCACTGCCTATCCCTGTGTGGCCTTACACATTGGACTACAAGATTGCGCATGAGTGCAAATCAGGCACTTGTCCTACAAAATCTTTTCCAGGTAAGCAATGTAAATGTTATTATACATCCATATGACTACATTTATAAAATTCATGTAGTATTTAATTAAGTTTAAATGAAGTGTAAATGAATAAATGATAAAGTAAATAACTGAAAAATCGTCCGACTGCGAAGCGCGACGCCGCGTCCCCATAAATAAATACGCAATAATTTTAATTAAAGATCGCTCTATCTTTAATGAAATTTATTAGCTATTTGTGTTAAGGTAACGTATTTCCAACATGCAATACAATTTTTAAAGGAATTTTTAAAGAATTTTAAATATTAATATTTGAAAGAAAGAAAGAAAAATGTTTATTTGCAACACAGGTTCAATATACATATCATAAATACCCTATTGTGACTTATAGGTACATATGCTGTGTATTGTGTATTTTCTTTCTTATTGCATCTAGCTTTAAAGTTATAATACTCTGGTAAGTTATACTATTTCTATCCCACAGGTCTGTGGGAGGTGCCGTTCAATGCTCACTATGTGGAGTCATTTGAGGGTGGCCACTGCCCCTATTTGGACCAATGTGTGCTGCACAATCACGATTCTGATGAGGTAGGATTTTGTCTGTTATCTTTTTACGACTTAACGCCTTTATCGATTTTTTTAATCGATAAAGTCGTTGAGGCAAAATTTTGTATGAAGAAACCTAAATTTAATTTAAACCTTTTAGTGCAATATAATAAATATAATTAAACTAAGTGTTAATTATGATAGGCAGTGTTTTTTTATCTCAACAATTTCTTCGAGGACACACCTGCCTGACGAAAGAAGTAGAAGAAAATAGCAAAATTCCCAAAAAAATACGCTATAAATTGCTGTAGGATCCCGTAACTTACATTTACATTATAAGTATAACATAATCTACATTATATTAGGTATATTTACTAGGTCTAGCTTAATTATATTGTCAGAAACCACGCCTGACCAGCGGTTCAGATACGTTGTTATCTGTAACGAGCTTATCTTGATACACAGTACAATCGAGTAACAATCAGCTGGCAAGATCATAAGGCAGGGGAGCATGAAGCCAATCAGTTTGCGGTAATACATATAGAGAACTACAATTTGGATATGGAACAGATACCCAATCGTGTACAGAAGCTATTAATCTAAACCGTACTACTAACACGTAACTAAAACTAAATCTATAAGCTCTTGTTGCTTATTAAATAAATAAACCAATTCCAGGAACAGTGGACCCTACTGGTCTGGTTCTCATTAAAGCCTAATCTCGTTTCGTCATTATTATCTAAATGAATTGAATTTATTCAGGAATCAGTAAGTATAGAACTATTACTAAGACTTTGTTTTCTGTCCATCCGTCCACCTGTCCGTCTGTCTGTCACCAGGCAAGTCAAGAACTGCGATAGTTACGGTCGTTTAATTCGACAGTTTCGTATCTTGCGTGTTAACTTGCGTAACTAAAATGAATATTAAAAAAATATTTTATAATAAATTTGCATTCTACTTATTCAGTATTTAATTTAGGGGAATTATAAAACAAGCGAATATAAAAGAAAACTGAGCGACTGATAATCACAACTGCTTTAATAACTTAAGCGGCATGAATTTGAGTAGGTAAGCGAAAAAATAACTAAATAACGACAAATATTGATCAATATAAATAAATAAATAACCCAAGACATGCCACGCTGGGCCACACATCGCCATCTAACCCCAAACTGAGCCGAAGCTTGTACTATGGGTACTAGAAAACTGATAAACTTACTTAAATACTTTTTTTTGTAAATAAATACATATTATATACATAGAAAACACCCAGACCAATACAAACAGACATGTTTCATGAACACAAATGTTTGCACTATGTGGGAATCGAACCCACGACTCATGGCTCGGAAGGAGGAGGAGGTCAGAGGATGAAGGAGTTCACTACCAAATAAGCCATCGAGCCAGTCAGTCAGACATAATAAAATCCAGAACGTGCTTACAAAAAGTAAGTTGTGAATAATCGATTGGAGATATTAAAATTCTCTCTGTGCGACCAAATTACTAAGTGAGCGACTAGAAATACAGAGGCAACTTTTATATTAAGGTAGATTCGATTTTTTCAACTGAGGTTTTAAGAAACAGTTTTTAAAAAGACATTTTTACTTTGCCAGTTTTATAAGCTGCTTTATAAATGATTAGTCTGTTATTCTATTCTATATGTATTTTATTTTGATACGATTTTGTAATTATTTATCAGTGACGACGAGTATAAAAATCCTTGTACATATTTATGTTCTTGTCTGTTGTTTTTTGTTAATTTGATTTAAGTAAGTGCAAATCTCTTTATTTTTACCGAATACTTTGTTCCATTTGATTACCTACCCTTCATCATCATCATCGGCCCGCAAACGTCCACTGCTGGACATAAGCCTTCCCCAATAACAATTGACATTTATTAGGGGATTTGCTTGAGTCACCAAGCTTGGCAGGGTGGTTGGAGACCGCAGTAGTTTCTATTGGTACCCAGGTAAAGGCCGCTGCCCGTTTCTGATATTCCCTTAGTCGTCTTCACACTCACGGAATGAGATAACCTACCCTTAAGCTTTTTTAGGTAAAACTATTTTACTTGTCTAGTAGGATAGTGTTTCTTAATAAAATGCCGCTCAGTATAAAAAAAGACTTTTGTCCAATTTTGACAATAATACAGGACGTAACGTTTACTCGCTAAGAAATATTAAGTCCCTCAAATATTATGAAGCTTCTCATTTTGTATTTGAAGTAATTCAAATTAATGTTTGTAAGTCGTTGTTCTGTGTATCTACTTCTCGTCAACCATAATTCATTACTTTTGACACTTAAAGTCACTTGTTTAAATACCTCTACTACCCTTCCATTCATATCAAAATAGCTAAAATGATGAGAACTTTTTCTTCTATGTAGATCATTTCGTGATTTGATTAATGATTAATTAAAACCATAGTTTTGTAAGATTACTACGTAAATAAAACAAACCTTACCTAGTATCTACACTTGACAAGAAAAAGAATTGAAAGAAAAATATATTTGTCTGACTACTAATATGAGCAAACTTATCCACTTAGCTTTGTTTTATAGTCGCTGTCTAGATCACAAACTTCAGAGCAATTTGTTAATTAATCTCTAGAATAAATAAGACCACATTTGGATCCAATGGAACTTCAATAAGTGTATTATGTACTTACTGGTTTCGTAAAGAAAGCTACTGGTGGGAAACTAGTACCAAAATACCACATAAAATATCAAACTCCTACATGCCACTGATTCTCACAGTCGATTATCAATAAGTTCTAGTAAAACAGACAGCCAGACCGGATATAATACAGAAGACAGGAGTGTATAATCAGCCCCTGTGTCTAGCATTCGTGGACTATGGAGAAGGCCTTTGACTCGGTAGAAATCTGGTCTGTTCTGGAGTCTGGAGTATTGGCGATACATCCAATTAGTGATGAGATGTCTCTATGAAGCCGCCACCATATCCGTCCAAGTACAGAATCAGCAAACAAGGCCTATACCGTTGCATCGAGGAGTGAGACAAGGGGATGTCATTTCCCCAAAGTTGTTCACTAATGCAATGGAGGATATGTTCAACACGCTGAACTGGAAAGGACGTGGCATCAACATAAATGGTGAATACATGGCAGAATCGCTGCAGGACCTATAACAAATGCTGAATGAACTGGCTGACTCCTCTGTGCGCATCGGCCTACGGATGAACTTGGATAAAACCAAAGTCATGTGCAATGAACATGTTCTACCGGAACCGATTGGAGTACACGGCGCTGTCCTCGAAGTTGTTAAAAATATGTATATGTCACCGGAAAATAGCAAGAATCGTAAGTTGATCAATTTCCTAGGTAGTTGATTAACTTTCGGAATATAACAAACGGTAGTTGAAATGTATTATTTAACGCAATGGATTGCAGTTAGTTGATCAATTTACGGTAGCCTGACAGTCATTTAATAATTTATGATTTTGAAACAAGTAAAATCGTCCTCAAATGGGCCAATCGTTGCTCAATGTACTATTTAACGGTGCACTATTACCCGTAACTTAATACACTGTTCCCTTATTGGTTGCCGGGATAACGCCACGTGAGCCATTGAACCAATCAACGTTCACCTCACCTTCGTCGGATGATTTTACTGCAAGATCCCGTAAAATGATCAATTTACTAAAATACATACGTTAAATAATACATTTCAACTGCCGTTTATTATTTTCCGGAAGTTAATCAACTACCTAGGAAATTGATCAACTTACGATTCTTGCTATTTTCCGGTGACATATACATCGGGAAAACATTGCAGCTATGTGGAAACAACTTTGAGGACGAGGTAAATAGGAGAATTCAGCTAGGCTGGGCAGCGTTTGGGAAACTTCGTCGAGTCTTCACATCAATGCGTTTACCCGTTATGACATACGGAGCCGAAACGTGGACACTCACGGTACGGCTAGTCCACAAGTTAAAGGTCGCTCAGCGAGCTATGGGAAGGGCTATGCTCGGCGTCTCTCTGCGGGATCGGATCCGAAATGAAGTGATCCGGCAGAGAACCAAAGTTACCGCCATAGCTCACCGGATTAGTAAGCTGAAGTGGCAGTGGGCTGGCCACATCAGCCACAGAACCGATAACCGTTGGGGTAAACGAGTTCTGGAGTGGAGACCGCGTCTCGGCAAACGTAGTGTAGGACGCCCTCAGGCCAGGTGGAGTGACGATTTGCGCAGGACGACTGGCAAGTGCTGGATGCGAGAAGCCCAGGATCGATCAAGGTGGCGAACATTGGGAGAGGCCTATGTCCAGCAGTGGACTGATATACATAAGCCCTTATCCGTCAAATCCGTCCGTTAATGGAATACTGTAGGTATGTGGACTGGAATGTAAGGGAGCGACCTATCATCTTTTCGCTCTAAGCCACCCTCATCTACCCGTGGTGCATCCTGCCGAATAACCAACGAGGTTCTGGCAACCGACTGATGGCGATATAACCATCACGATTGAAGGTGTAGCTAAATACCACAGGCCGATGACGGGCAGCAGCGTCACTGGAGCGAGAAGCTACGCCCTTTTTTGCTAATAATGGGTAAAGCCCCCAGATGTTTGATAAAAGTAGCGAACAACTGGAGAGGCCTATGTCCAGCAGTGGATTGCAATGGGCTGATGATAAATGGACTACTGTATTCATTGGATACTTGGTTTAAAGAACATTTCCTACCCCAGGTTGATCTAAAGGCGTGTGTGCAGTGTGGTCTTCATTATAACAGTCAGTATGATTTGATATTATAAAATACCTTTTTTGTGTTCTTTAAGGTTTTCGAGTGGTTGCAAGAGGACTTCAGCCGGTATTACGAGCAAAACAGGGCACCATACATGATGCCCTTCCACACAAATTGGTTCCAGATTAAGGAGTTGGAGCGAGGATTGCACAAATTTTTAAATTGGGCTGCTAATTTGTAAGTGAAAAGATAAAATAGTAAATATCTAGATTTTAAATGTACCTATATGTCACCGTGAAATTGTAAATACCGTTAGATTATAATCCATCTTGCGAGATTGTAAAATGTCGAAAGATTGTGGGGATTGTGGTTATGGGGGTATGGCGGAGATGCGCAAAGGCATTTTTACGGGTGAAAATAATAAAGAAATAAAAAGAAGTCAAAATAGAAGTAATAAAAACTAGTTACAAACTTCATATTTATAAGTAATCAGTTAATTGAAAAGAGTCGGAAATTACGTACGGTTTCAATTAATAAGATAATAAAAAAAAATTTTCTTCAAATAAAGTTAGTGAGACTTATCTCATAAAGAAAGCAAACAGAGGGTTAATGAATCTCAAGGTGAACTTGAACCAAACTAATACGAGTATACAGACAGTTTTAAGAGAGGTAGGGCATAGCGAATCTTCGCTCGAATTGAGCCGCCCGTCCGGGGAAGGACCTCCGCCCTATAGAATATCGCAGTCAAATGACCTCCGGGTCGTGTTTCTGCCGGTGAGTAGGGTTTCCGGAGCTCGTGGGGGGCTAAGGTTGGGCCGGCATGGCGGTGGCTACTGACAGGTAACTGACCAGTTACTTGTCCGTTGTCACAGCGACTTGGGCTTCTCTTTCGCTTTCCATCAGGCGTAGGGAAGCCATTATGTCGAGCCACTATAAAAAAAAACAGACACATTTCGCTGTCAAAATACCAAAATATGACCATAGTTAAAATACCCATTGACACAAAAATACAAGTGGAAATCTATAAATTTATCTTCAAAATTAAAAAGAACTTTAGAAATAATAACTTTAGAATACTATAATACTCATACCTATCAATCAATTCGCAACGGATTTTGATGCTTCTGATTAAACGGCTATTTTGACCAGTTGGCTGCGACATAATATATAGGGATATAACCCGCTCTAAATCAGTTGTTTTTGTCATATAATAAAAATCCTACTAATAGATTTTATTACGACAACATGTTCCCAGTCTACCATTAAGAAGCATGGTTGTAGTAGGTAAAGTATACATATACTCGTAATAGATTGTTCGATTATAAATACCAAAATGTGCTAAGCCTAGATGTACAACTTTTCACCACAAGTACACTCTCCCTTTAGTGAACATTTAATACGTAATTCCATCAGACGAAAGTTAAAGTACACACGAGCACGATGCGAGCGACAGTGGTTACATAACAATGACTGTTGCAAAGTTCATGTTGCATGCGAGTTGGTTCCGTCGAAGACGGACCTTTGTGCTCGCAGCCTGTGAAAAGTTCCCCCTTTGTAATTAAAAGCCGGTGAAAACTGAGTAAATAAAGACTGCTCAGCCTGCCACTTGCACTTTATTTACTTTCGCGTTCACGACGTTTATGGCCAGGTACTCGTAACATTTGAACAAAGATTTGCTAGAATTCTTGCGGAGACCCTTAACTCAATTAAAACCATTTACAAAGGACGAACAAATTGCCCTCTCCAGTACCCACCTAAAACAAATGTTTGTCAATTTAACCAGTCTTACTTTCGAGTAGTCTTTATTCTGTACTTATTATTATAAGTACATATTATAGTTTAAAAAGTATCACTATATATTACCTACTAGCTGTGCTCGCGACTTCGTCCGCGTGGAATAGTTATTTTTCCCCGTTTTTTTTACATCTTCCATTATTTCTTCGCTCCTAATAGTTGCAGTGTGATGTTATATAGCCTAAAGCATTCCTCGATAAATGGTCTATTCAACACAAAAAGAATTTTTTAATTCGGACCAGTAGTTCCTGAGATTAGCGCGTTCAAACAAACAAACTCTTCAGCTTCATAATATTAGTTAAGATATAGTATAGACCAAAGTCGTTTGTCTGTCTGTCCCTATGTATGCTTAGATCTTTAAAACTACGCAACGGATTTTGATGCGGTTTTTTTATAGATAGGTAGAGTGTTTTAAGAGGAAGGTTTATGTTTAATACATATATAACATAGTAGAGAAACACTGATTATTTTAGAGGTTTCTAATGTAATGAAGTGAGGTACCCGAAATGAAGTGAGGGCGCGGGGCGGGTCGCTAGTCAAATAATAATGCAAAAAGTGTCCATCCTGAACACATGCCGCATTGTCCGCCGATTTACTGCAAGACGACCCCAATTTTAATTGTATTTCATAAAAAAATTGTTACTTGGTTTGTACCCGTAACTAATTTTATAAATACAAGTTTTATAGCTGAGAAAAATCATTCCAGTACCTATTATCTACACTAATATTATAAAGAGGAAAGATTTGTACCTATTTTTGTAAGTTTGTAATGAATAGGCTCAAAAAGTACGGGGCCGAATTAAAAAAATCTTTCACCAATAGAATGCTACATTCTTCCAATTTGACATAGGCAACATTTCATTTTGAAAAAATTAGGATTCCTTGGTAAAATTTGAACAATGTAACCGAAGGTGTAGAAAAATGAGTCTCCCGTGCGAAGCCGGGACGGGCTGCTAGTTATATATATACTCGTAGTACTTATTATAAGTACATTTTCAATATATTTTATTATATATTTATTACAAAAATCAAAAGTATTTACGACGACAATTAACTAGTTTCACAGAATTTCATTAGGCAACTCTTCACCGTTACTTTTGTTAACATAATATTTTATCTTGAAAAACACATTGGTTAGGTTTTTCGATTGGTGAAGGTTATTTCCAATATTCGTTAATAATTCTTAGACTATATCTATCTTGTCGTATTATGATAATCAATTGGACGAAATTTCACGATATTTATTTATTTAAGCATTAATTCTACAATAATCCTTTAATTTAATGTTAGTGTTGGTGATATGTAATATCAAGGATGTTTTAACACGTGGTCGAAATCGGAACCAACATAATATTATTAAAATAATATTATTTAGAATATTTTCAGTTATTTAATTATTAGACTATTTTTGTTTCACGCTAACGCCCTTATGCCAATGTTACATAAGTCCTAAAACATCCTTGTCGGTTTGCGCTCCTTATAAAATAATGCATTATTTCTAATCTATTCAAACAAATGATTCCTGATTATATTGTCGTACTCTTACAAAAGGTCAAGTTGGTTATTGCATAAAAGTAATTGGAATCAGACCTTCGTAACCTTTAGACAGGGAGTCAGATTAATTGGATTATGGTTACGTCCAGAGAGCTATCTCAAAGGTGCAGGTTTCGCTCCAATGTTTTCTCGCCGCCATATCGCGCCATGGCTACTTAGCGGCGTTTGGACGAAAACACAATTATGTTGTATTATTAGAATGTACCTACTACGAGTATGTGTATACATGAATGAATAAACGAGTTGTAGGAATTTTGTACTGAGACTTTTGTTACACCAAAAAAAATGGTGATATTCAAACATTTTTTAAATGTGGCGCCACCTGCGTCATTAAGAGTGCCACTCAACATTTTTGATGTAGGTATATATGTATACACGCCAGTATTTATGAGATTTGGTACCTATACTTGGCCTCGTTACATCAAGTAACCCAAACCTGTTAAATATCTCAATGTTTGGGGAAATGTAACAAATAAGGATTTGTTTATGTCCCATCCCTATGCCATATTTATTTATTTATTAAAACAAAGAACACAAACAGTATAATGAACAAACATTTAAAGAATTAAAAGATAATAGAAAAAGAAAATTAAGTCACGTACCTAACTGTAAAAGCAAAATATCTGAATTCTAGAGACAATGATAACTTTATTTAAGACGTATACCTACTTCTTTTACAAAAAATTATGCAAAAGGAAAACAATTACATAATTTGTTATGAGATATTTTGCTTTCAACTAATGTCAGACACCGTAATGTTGCATTCTCAGCTTTTATAGAAACGAAGCGTGTCAAAACATCTTGCGGGCCAACTTATAAAGTACCTACATTTGTACGGTGATTAGTGCTGGCTCTTTTTAATTTTAAAAAGCTATTCATTTGTTTATACTAAGTTGAAAGTCACTACGAAGTCCTTATAAAAAGTATCTTTAATTATTATGATGTTCCCTCAGGAAAGACGTGTGGTTTGTAACTGTAACACAAGCCCTGACCTGGATGACGGACCCCAAGCCGGTGAAGGCCCTCAGCAACTACGAAGCTTGGCGTTGTGATAATAAGGACCTCCCGAGCAAGCCCTGCAACCTGCCTAACAAGTGTGCGCTCGCCTTTAAGCACGACAATTTCTCCGACACGAGATATATGGAGACTTGCAGCGAGTGCCCGAACCAGTAAGTAGCCTTATGTCTGCCTCGTTGGTTTGCCCAAAATTAGTTCAGGAGTGTATTAAAAAAAATATAAAAGTCAACCGCTGTGAAATTCAAAGTACGATCCTTCATTAATGATGTATTCACGTGTTTTAGAGAACACAAGAGAGTTTATTCAGTTATTGAGATGTGAAGGATAAGGAAGACTTTTCCCGAGACTTGAGCTACATACTCAAGCATTAGTTATAAAACTTTAATCCATCATGAAATAATGGGTCATCCGGTTCATTTTTATACAAATGCTACTTATTTGGTAGTTTTTGGATATTACTTTATTGACTTTATAATACAAAACTGGTTATGTTAACAGTTCACCAAAAGCAAAATAAAAGCATGGGACATAATTTTCTTTCAGATACCCATGGCTCGGAGATTCTGGTGGTACCGGCATACCAGGAAAGGACAACTATATACCTGACAATCTCAAGAGGAAGTAGTTTATAATAAAGAGTAATACTTACATAGTTAAGTGTCGTTGGTATGGTCTATCGAGTTTATCGCTTACTTTGACGAAGAATTGGAGTAATTGATTGATTACCTCTTATTTAGGGCCATAAAAGCCTGAATACATACGACGCTTTCTATAGCATACTCTCTATAGATTATACTTTGTATATACCTACTTATATCGAAATTATGTAGGTATTAAGGTAACGATGCCTAGTCGTCGCAACTCGTAATAATTTTACCATTCATGCTTTATTTATGATTCAATATTTAGATTAGGCTGTATTTGTGTCGGTATCTTTCATTGAACTAATTTCCTAATGAGTCTATTATAGAATAACAACAAAGTACAATTGTCAATGTTTCATTTGAGTGGAAAAATTCTAATAATACTTATTTTTGAATATTATTGGACATTTTCCAGTTGTACTTTTTTTACATTGACTTTTTGACACAAATTTAATACTTTAGGTTTACCTAGGTTTGTCTAAGAATGAACACTCTGTTCCGATAAATTTTTGACGTTTATTTACGAAATCCAAGCTTTCCGTGTGTACGAGTATTACAAATTTTTGAAATGTGAATTTTGATAAAGAATAGATCAAGTAAAACTATTTCTTCCATTTTCCTAAATAACGTACATACTTACAGATCTCACCAATATTTGCCTTAATAAGTAGTTCACGTTTGTCTTATAACTTTGTATATAATATTTAAATGTACTTAAAGCTTCTACGAGTATATAACTATAAACAGTCATGAATTTTGTTCTATAGTGACTATGAGTGACTGCGCTAGATAACAATGTGAGAGGTATTAAACTTGATTCGAATAAAATTCCAAAGCTTTTGATTAATTATATCTGTAAGAAAAGTTTCAAGAAACTGGTGTCCTTGTCTAGTTACTAGCATTAAATATACGTGTAAAGGTTGTAATTATAAAAAAAATATATGAGTGTAGCAATTACAGTAGCATTACCTGCTGCTACTTAATTTGCCTGTCTACTTTTTCACCTAAGGTTTAAGCTTTGCTAAATACTTCAGTTTCTGTATGTGCGATGGTAATATCGTCATTTTTTAATTATTGTATATTTTTTTCCTTTCAACTCTATTTTAACGTTGGATTTAGACTGAAACCTTCGGCTATGCTCTGTTTTTAAAACTTTAATCTTTATAAATCTCATTAGATCAAGAAAGGAAAGCACTTTTTGATTTGTAGATATAATAATATGATTAATTGCCCAAAACAAAAACATTACAGGAAATCTCTTCAATTTTATATAAAGTATGTTTTCATCACTATCTAGCTCTTTTAGTTTTTGTAAAGGAAAAGAACCATTAAATACCTCCACATTTTCAGGACGTAAATTTTATGTTATAAACAAATAAATTATTTCCAACGAGTTTGGTGCTCTTTGTACTTAATAAGTCAAAATAGCTGTATATTTGTTAATAAAATGAAATGTATTTTCAAAAGTGTTTTCATTTACCAACCTCTTTGAAGCGTGACAAGATTTTTTACTGAGTGAACTGAAATGAAATGAAATGTTTACTTATTTAGTAATACAAAATTGTTCCGTGTACAAAAGCTTACCAGTTATTTGAATCAACAATGGAAGATGTTCTAAAGAAAGTATGTAAATGTAACAAAAAAAGTTGTAGTATGTGGTGATTTTAATATACCTAAACATTTTAGATAATTGCCAAATCTCGGTCAGGTTCATAAATTTATTTACATCTTTTAATCTCAATCATCTATTTGCTAAACCGACCCGAGTGACTGCCACATCAGCTACTTGTTTAGACAATATTTTCTGTATTGTGCACGTACGAAAGAATATTCATCTTTACAAAAGAAATGCTGATTGCCATAAATTTAACACAAGAAACAAGAACAAACTTGCTGTTCCAAACCTCAGGCTTCATAAAACTGGCAATTCATTTGCTGGGCTAAGTGTAAAATTCTTAACCAAAGTACCACAGAATATTGTTGAATTACCAATACATAGGTTTAAGTCTCATATTAAGTCATGTCTAATGAAAAAAGGATATTATAAAATACAAGACTTCCTAGACGATAATATTACATGGACATAATGAGCTGCTCGCCTGCACTTAACAAATATTGTATTAATGTATGACATCAAAAGTATGATAATTATGTATATTTAAAAAAAAAGGCAAAATTGATGAGTTTCTTGCGGCACTTCTTCTTATCAGGCCTCATCCTTATCACGTCGAAGTGCTAGTAGGGAAAAAAAAGTTTGACGTGCAAAAAAATTTACTTGTAAATCTATTTGCAGAAATAAATTATTTTATTTTATTTTTATTTTATTTTACGATGTTACTATCACTAGACTCAAGACTGTGTCCCAGGAACCACCAATTTATATATGTCGGTCAGCATCACATGCAGAAGAGACGATGTGCAAGCGCCTCCTTGCAGCGCTTGACAAGAGTCTATGGCGTGACTAGAGAGCGTGACAGCCGATCGTCATTTGATTGGGCTCGGGAACATCAAGCTGAGAAAAATGGACGCCTAGAAACTGTCGCGTATCGTTGGACTTCTGCGTAGGATATTGTTGAGATTTATCGAGTGTAGCTGCCAAGGAGAATAAGAGCAAGAGACTGTACGTAACTCTATTCTGTTATTTTTCTAACCGACATTTCCCACGCAAGACGCCCACAGTAAATTTGTTGAGATGATTGATGATATCGGGATTAAGATACCTTTCTCGTTATATTAGTAAATTGATTAATTTACAGCGACTTGCCGTTAAATGCTTCGATGAAGGCGAGGTGAACGTTGATTGGTTCAATTACTCAAATGGTGTAATTCGACCAATCAGAGAACAGTGTATTAATTGACGAGTAATAGTACTAGTAATAGTACACCGTTAAATAGTACACTGAGCAATGATTGGCCCATTTGAGGACGATTTTTAATGTGTGAAAATGGTAAATTATTAAATTACTGTCAGGTACCGTAAGTTGTTAAATTAACTCTGAAATCCATTGCGTTAAATAATACATTTCAACTACCGTTTATTATATTCCGAAAGTTTATCAACTACCTAGGAAGTTGATCAACTTACGATTCTTGCTATTTTCCGGTGACATAATAATTATACGAGTACATATTTTGTGTTAAATGCGCAGACGACAGACTATCCGTGAGGCACTTTTTTGCAATTATATGCAGTAACGCACACGACGCGCAAAAACCTGTCGCGGATATTTCACAGACTCCGCACACGATGCACATCTTCGAATATTCTGTCGGCAGACCTAGACGCTCTTTTTAAATGTCTCAGACGCAGACTCTATCGCACAAAAAGTGTGCCGTCTGCGCTGCACCTAAGGGAGATGGAAAAACTAGAGTGTACCCATTGTGTGTATTGTAATGCGGGAGAGTCTTTGTACGTGTGTGTGTGTATATGTGGCAGGCAAATTCTATAATTCGCTCGTATACAAACGGCGTCGGCAGTTTACAAAGATAAATACGTGTTATAAAATGCCGAAGGCAAATTGTCATCGCATCAACGTCGACTTGGTTTGTGTATTAGGGTGACCATGATAATAGAAATGAAACTGGGATTTTAATAATTTTATTTAGGTATTTAAGTTTAATAATAGATTAATAATAAATTATTGACTACGAAAAAAAATTCGTTGATTAAATAAACATGAAATTGAAACAGAAACCAAACAAAACCTGCACTAAATGGTACCGTGTGAGAACATATTCTCCCTTATCTTATGATACTTACACATACATAGTAAATTTACCAAGAATTACCTATTAATTAAACAAGACATTCAGTGGTAATAACAAAAATAAATTCAACAATGTTTCTTTGTTTCACTTATTCTGCTAAGCTCAAACAAGCATAAAACCATTAGCGAAACAATTGATTTACAAAAATCAAAATACAAAGCATTTGATTGCAATTTTCAGTTCCACTTTACCAGTTTCCATGGACACCCTAGCGTTTTTATGTGCTGGATAACCTCATTTTTTTTTTGTTTTTTTTTCCACGCTGTGTTCGGAGCTCCCTTTGTGATTGGTTTAATTTCAATAGTTTCCTATAATACTAGCACTTAAATTTATTTGAAACAGCCGATATTAGACATATTTTTGATATTTCTTTTCGTTCACACTTTCACTGCTGACCGCCATATTGGTTTTGGCGACACGCAGCGCTACGCGCGGTTAAATTTGGTACTAATTCGAACGATATGCCAAGGCAATTTGTAATCGGCTGTAATAACGTAGCTCGGCATATTAGAAAATGAACGCCATCTTACATACAGCGTACGGCATTTTATATAACGAATTTGTCTTTGTAAACTGCCGACGCCGTTTGTATACGGGCGAATTATAGAATTTGCCTGCGACATATACATACATGTGAATGTCATATCAACTTAATAGATGGCCAACAGTATGTTTTTGGTATCTTGGTAGTTGAGACTCTTTAACCATGATTTTATGGAATTCCTCAACTGAGAAACAACTTCAACAAACAAGGTAGTCATTAGATTAAATTGCTGTTATAATTATAGCCTTAAAATAGGGAGGGGGAATCCGGGAAACTTTATCAGAAGCACCTTTCGAAAATCAACTTAATTTTGCTTTATCGTATCCATTCGGAAAAATTGCAGCCGGAAGCTGATTCCAAAGAATAGTTGCACGAGGCAAAAAATTGCCCGCAAAACGCACCGTGGAAGACTTCCAAATGTCAAGGTAATAAGGATGAAATCTTGCATTGTGTGCTAGTGGTATAGAAAAACACATATTTTGACTTTACTACAGCTTACTGTAGAGTTTGTGAAGTTAGGACTAGTAGAGATATAAGATTTTGAGGAGCCATTATTTTCTGGGCTAGGAGGACATGTTTAGGTCATCGTGGAGTTTATCGGATTAACTTAGCAGCACACACCAGAATTATCCCTGTTGCAGACACTGAAGGCCCGACGGGATTCGTCAGGCAAAAAAGGGCTACGGGCCCTTTTTAGGGTTCCGTAGCCAAAATGGCAAAAATGGGACCCTTATAGATTCGTCATGTCTGTCTGTCCGTCCGTATGTCACAGCCAGTTTATTCCGAAACTATAAGAGCTACATTATTGAAATTTGGTGCGTAGATGTATTCTGTTAACCGCACTATGATTTTAAAATAAAATCAGAAAAAAAATCCAAAATTTTTGGGGTTCCCCATACATAGAACTGAAACTCAAAAAATTTTTTTTCATCAAACCTATACGTGTTCTTCCAAAGTGGTAAAACGTGTGTCCCCCCCCCCCTGATAAAACTGAAAAAAATATATGATGTGTATTACTATGCAAACTACTAAAGAAATTTGGTTTGAATGAAATCTAGACAGTAGTTTTTTTTTAATCGTCATAAATCAAATAGCCTAATTTTTTTCATTCAATCAGTGGTAAGGAACCCTACGTGCGCGAGTCCGACTCGCACTTGGCCGGTTTTTTTAGAAGTTGAAATTTTTGAACTCTGTGGAATTCATTATCGTAGAAGATACTAGAGCTTAGTTATTATCTGGTAGTAGGTAGTAGTAGTAGGAGTCTGAAACGGTTCGCCAACAGTCGATTGTTCCATGAACGTTTCACCAACAAAATCTTTCGCCCATTAACTTTTCGCCCAAAAGACATTTGGCCCATGAACTGTTCGCCAACAGAACGGTTCGTCAGTGAACGTTTGACCAACAGAATTTTTGGCCCATTAACTATTCGCCCAAAAGACATTTCACCCATGAACTGTTCGCCAACAGAACGGTACGCCAGTGAACGTTTGACCAACAGAATCTTTGGCCCATTAACTATTCGCCCAAAAGACATTTGGCCCATGAACTTTTCGCCAACAGAAAGGTACGCCAGTGAACGTTTGACCAACATAACCTTTTGACATCAGCCTTATGCATAAGATTAGCCTACTAAGAGCGGCCGTACACGGGCTACTTCAAGCAGTTGGGACCGACTGCTTCAAGCCGTGATCGCGTGGTGAACCATAGAAGCGATCGCGACTGCTCAAGCCGTCGTGTGTGTGTGCGGCAGCGTATGAATGACTATGCCGCGCGGTCGCAGATGGATTTCAAACATTATTTTTTTGTTGCATAGAGGTCACTTCTGAGGTGGTCTCATTAACACCAGTCAGGTCAGGCTCTGATGATGGGAACGATTTACCCATAATCGCCACGCTGGGCATACTGGTTGGCGATCGCAGGGCGTAGCTTGTGGTGTAAATACTCCTTTGTATTTTGGCTATTTATTAACCTTTTTTTATGCAAGAGGCGGCAGACGAGCAAGTGTGATGCCTGATGGTAAGCAGTTGACACCGCCCATGGACAATTCTCTAATCGAGTTTAGGGTCGCTGCCGGCCTTTTGAATATGAATACGCTCGTTTCTTAAAGGTTCCTAAGTCGTAGTTGTTCGGAAAGACTGTCGCAGGAAGTTGGTGCGAGGCAATTGATTGTTATCGGACTCACAAAAATGTTTTATTCCAATGAAATTGACAAATTTCATTAGAATAAAACTTTTTTTCTTTTTTTTTATAGTGGCTCGACATAATGGCTTCCCTACGCCTGATGGAAAGCGAAAGAGAAGCCCAAGTCGCTGTGACAACGGGCAAGTAACTGGTCAGTTACCTGTCAGTTGCCACCGCCATGCCAGCCCAACCCTAACCCCCCACGAGCTCCGGAAACCCTACTCACCGGCAGAAACACGACCCAGAGGTCATTTGACTGCGGTACTCTATAGGGTGGAGGACCTTCCCCGGACGGGCGGCTCAATTCGAGCGAAGATTCGCTATACCCTACCTCTCTTAAATATAATTGGTTTATTCTTTTCTTCATATCAAAGCTGATGTCAAAAGTTTATGTTGGTCAAACGTTCACTGGCGTACCATTCTGTTGGCGAACAGTTCATGGGCCAAATGTCTTTTGGGCGAATAGTTAATGGGCCAAAGATTCTGTTGGTCAAACGTTCACTGACGAACCGTTCTGTTGGCGAACAGTTCATGGGCCAAATGTCTTTTGGGCGAAAAGTTAATGGGCGAAAGATTTTGTTGGTGCAACGTTCATGGAACAATCGACTGTTGGCGAACCGTTTCAGACTCTAGTAGTAGAATGTCAGTTTTGTGCCAGACAATTATGTCTGGCACAAAACTAACTGGCTGTGATGATGACCTGTTTTTTATTGTATTAACAATGATGCATTGTAGATGCATGTTTGTTTATATGTGTACATTTTCAAGGAATTATATATTACAATGACGGATTACAAGTGATTACACTAAAATTCTAGTGCTACTTTCCGGTGTGAAACATAAAAATGTTAATACAATTTAATTTACGAGTATTTATACATACGTTACTATAATGAAAGTTGAAAAAAGGCACATTACGCGATGGTCTAGTACAACGCGGCGCGGCGTCGTAGCAGATTTAATTTGAGATTGCGCGGAACGGCTGTTCTGGAACTTTCTCCATATTCACATGCATTAGCTGCTGTTATACCTACACTACGTAGATATTCTGAATTTCCACCCCATTACGTTATATTAATAAATTACATTTTAAATCAAATATCAAAATGCTATGTATGGGATATAAGGGAGCGGCCTATTATCTTTTCGCTCCAAGCCAACAAGTCACCTGCCCGTGTTGCATCTTGCGAATAACAAACGAGGCGCCGGTAAACGACTGATGGCGGTATAACCATCACAATTGAAGGCGTAGTTAAATACCACAGACCGATGACGGGCAGCAGCATCACCGGAGCGAGAAGCTACGCCCTGCGATCGCCAACCCGCCTGTCCAGCGTGGCGATTATGGGTATATTCTTCAGATTTATTCCTTACTAGCTGTGCCGGCGGCGTCGCACGCGTGGATATCGGGTTTCAAAAATAACGGACTTCCATAAAATGGTACCAACAACTTAAGTTAGGCTTCTAACAATACATTGGTGAAAACCGCATTTAATTCCATGCAGTAGTTTTCGCGTGATGCGCGATCAAACATACAGATAAAAATTTCTCCCGTTTTCCCAACACTTGCCATCACTGCTCTGCTCCTATTGATTGTAGCGTGATGAAAAGTACTATAACCTGCCCAGGGGTATGAAGAATAATTGTACCAAGTTTCGTCAGAATCCGTCCAGTAGTTTTTTTTCTATAACGAACATACAGACAGACAGACAGACAAAAATTATACTGATTGCATTTTTGGCATCAGTATCGATCACTTATCACCCCCTGATAGTTATTTTGAAAAAATATTTAATGTACAGAATTGACCTCCCTACAGATTTATTATAAGTATAGATAGAAGATTTCCTATTCTTATCCTTTGTGGTACCTTCGCTGTACTGATATCCATAACACAAGTGCATAAGCTACTTACTTTGGGATCGGAGCAATGTATGTGATGTAGTCTAAAATTATTTTTTTACTAAAAAGAGCGTCCAGGATGACCTTACTCCACCTGACGGTAAGCGGTCGTGAGGTCCAAATGTTAGGTCGACAGGCACAATAGGACAAACCCACCGCGCCCATCCCCCCTAACCCTGAAGGCTCACTGAGATGCCGTTTCACGCCCCCGCCTAAAGAACCCAGGATTGTAAGAGGAAGGAAACACATGAGCTGGAAGGGCATTCCGTGACTTAATGGCAATGTGGGAACGAGGAACTAAACCTCTGGTGCGCGCTACTATCGTTTGAATGGTATGCGGATGACAACGCTGTCCAGCACGTGTTGTTCGAGAGAGGTAAGGAGAGGATGGGATTAGTTGTAATAACACTTCGGAGCATTTCCCATTGTAGAGATGGTAGACAACTAAGACTGGCAATGTCTCTACGTAGTTGAAGAGGCTCTAGGGTCTTAGTCACCTCTTGATGCCCAACCATACGGATAGCACGTCTGTCGAGAGCCTCCCATAGGTACTTAACAGAACCGTCCCAGAGATGAGAGCATTACCGCACACACGGACGAACTTGTGTCTTATATAAGACACAGAGCTGGATTTATTTATATAAAAAATATAGGTGTCTCATCATACCGCAATCGCAAGAGCTGTTTTGACGGGCCTCAGTTGTATCCCAAACACGAAATATTTAGCCTCGCATCGTGCACCCAATCAAAGTATTCCATTCCAATTACCATTCGCATATACACTTCCATTTGACCTGTTTCCGTGGAGGGTAATAGTCTTATTATATTTTATGACGCCCAGCGTGCTCGAGGAGACCTGTTATATGCGCCGCTCAGCTCAAATGCCTCTGGACCTTATTACACTGCCTCTTTTATGTACGGTATTTACGTACACTCTGCGGCACGGTCAAATTATACCCGTGTGGGTGTACATTTTGGAAGATTACAAGTGCTATATTTAGCACTACAGCAGAGATGATAATTATGATAATTATCATTTTATCTTAGATGAGAGTCACTTGCTGATGAGTTGTCATTGCTTGCACTATGTAAAATTCTGTGTACCGGAACCGTGGATGAGCTGGTTGGTTGGTGTTACTGGCATAAACAATATGATTTTGAGTAATGAAAACTCGTAACTCGAGTTTCATATACCTAGGTACATTTTGTTATGACCAAATAGTTTTTAATTAGGAATTGTTAAGGTTTTAATGTCTGCCAAAAGGTTAAATTTTTGTTCAAGTACGATTACTGGAAATCTATTGGGTAACATTGATATTTAGGAGATAATGTTAATAGATTTATTACGAGTACTTACTAGCTGTGCCGGCGGCGTCGCACGCGTGGATATCGGGTTTCAAAAATAACGGACTTCCATAAAATGGTACCTACCTTAATTTTAAGTTAGACCTCTAGCAATACATTTATGAAAACCGCATTTAATTCCATGCAGTAGTTTTCGCGTGATGCGCGATCAAACATACAGATAAAAATTTCGCCCGTTTTCCCAACACTTCCCGTCACTGCTCTGCTCCTATTGATTGTAATATGATAACAAGTGCGAGTCGGACTCGCGCACGTAGGGTTCCGTACCACTGATTGAATAAAAAAATTAGGTAATTTGATTTATGACGTTTAAAAAAAAACTACTGTCTAGATTTCATTCAAACCAAATTTCGTTAGTAGTTTTTATAGTAATACACATCATATATTTTTTTCAGTTTTATAGTTCCCATATTTTAGAAGTTACGGGGGGGGGGACACACATTTTACCACTTTGGAAGAGTCTCTCGCGCAAACTATTCATCTGAGAAAAAAATGATGTTAGAAACCTCAACATCATTTTCAAATACCTATTCATAGATATCCCACACGTATGGGTTTGATGAAAAAAAATTTTTTGAGTTTCAGTTCCATGTATGGGGAACCCCAAAAATTTTGGATTTTTTTCTGATTTTACTTTAAAATCTTAATGCGGTTAACAGAATACATCTACGTACCAAGTTTTAATAATGTAGCTCTTATAGTTTCGGAATAAACTGGCTGTGACATACGGACGGACAGACAGACAGACAGACAGACAGACAGACAGACATGACGAATCTATAAGGGTCCCGTTTTTGCCATTTTGGCTACGGAACCCTAAAAAGTAACTATAACCTGCCTAGGAGTATGAAGAATAATTGTACCAAGTTTCGTCAAAATCCGTCCAGTAGTTTTTTTTTCTATAACGAACATACAGATAGACAAAAATTTTACTGATTGCGTTTTTTGGCATCAGTCTCGATCACTAATCACCCCCTGATAGTTATTTTGAAAATATATTTCATGTACAGAATTGACTTCTCTACAGATTTATTATAAGTACAGATAGATAACTGATTCGTCTAGCTACGAGCATAGACAAAACAAAATCATTCACGAAATTTTGGAACCTTTATTTTAAATGTATGAATAATAGTACCTATAAATAATATAAAATGAAAATAAGCAGGGTAAAACTAATAAGAATAAGATTTGTTTATCTTTTATCATTCAAATTTTGCTTTTGTATTGAAATAGCTAAAATTACAATGCGAAAGGAATATCTGAATTCTGAAATGATTATGTAAGCCGTGGCATGAATAACAACTGTAGCATATTCTTATCTACTGTAGGTGATTCATATCACTGTGACTAGATATCGTGTTGGTGCATCAACAAAAATGATTGCTTATCTCATTTTCATCTTGGCCAATTTGATGTTGGGCGTCACAATAGATATCCCTTTACGGGATCTATACGGCATCTATGTATGACAGGGCCGTGTAGCTTACGAAGTAGGTTAATTAAGACTTAAATATACTTGCTTAGATAGATAATAATGATTTGTGCATATTTAATTTAAACACGTGGTTTTTGTTTTATTAAATAGTTGCTGAAACTATTTTATTTGTCAGCAGATTGCCTATGCTTTGATGCATTTGAAATGTTGTTGACTGGCTCGGTGGCTCAATTGGTAGTGACCCCTGCCTTCTGATCCAAGGGTCGTGGGTTCGATTCCCACCCGGGACAAACAATCGTGTTTGTTCCGTGTCTGGATGTTTATATTTGTATTGAAGTATTTATTTGTGGCACCTTCGTTGTTCTGATACCCATAACACAAGTGCTTAAGCTACTTACTTTGGGATAGTTTATTTATTTTTTTATTTAAATGTAGTAAAGCTTCGTAATACCTTGACAGTCTTTCGAACAAACTTAATTTACAAAAACATCAAAACATATTTATAAAAAGAAACGTATAATGCAGTCAAATAAGCTTTTCGAATCATTACGACCAACTCTTCAGAACACAACTCGTTGTACAAACGATAAAACACACACAAAGAGGCATAGCCCTTTCTCAGACTAAGTGGTTCAATGTCGTTCGTTAGTTTGGGAACATTGACAATTCACAAAGCAAGTCTTTGAAGCGAGTCAAAAGGTCCAAGTTGGTATCTAGGTGCTCCGACCCAGAGATGACTGTTTGATGATGATGACCTGTTTTTTATACAAAAGCAATCTATGCCAAGGCTTAGAGTCCTATTGTTAAGGACTATATGCCAAGGCATAAAGTTCTTAACCTTTAGAAGGACATCCAATTTCTTAGAAGCCAACTTGTCATCTAATTGACTTCGGAATAGCTATTGGGCTATCTTTAATATTATCATCATCTTTTGCCTGCCCTGTTCCCATTATCTAGGGTATCTTTAAAGTTATAATATATAGTTGGTATATTTTCGCCTAGAAAAAGATTTTAGCGTCACCATAATTTCCTTTGAATTAATACCGGCGACTTGATTAACTTTACCGTAATAACAACTTAATCAGGATCTATGCGAATAAGTCTACTCATTATTTTCTCTTATCAACGTACTTACGGAGATAATAGAGCAGAGTTATTCCTATGGAGGACGTTTTTATGTCGTCAGAATAGGGAAATAACGAAGTCATAAATGGAAGTTGGACGATAAACAAGCTGTACCGTTTGAGATAAGGGCGCGCTTCGAAGTAGCGGCGTCTTGAGCTCAGGATAAACTCGCTCCACCTGCAACAACCGAGTGTTTGTATGGATTCTCAAGTTCATTGAATGTTTACTTAAGTGAAATTTAATCACAGTAGTCGCGGTTGAATGTTTGCTGGAAGTGAATAGATTGTCGACGCCCACATTTCCGTAAATACTTCCGCAGCCGTCTAACACATAGGTTCTTCAATTTATCTTCAATTTTTCTTTTCTTTTCAAGTTCAATCTTATTAAAATATTGAAATATCAAAAACGAATATTTAATCAATTATACTTTCAATAAGTAGTTAAGACTGTGGTGCATAGAACCGACTGGTCACAATAACCATCACAATTGAAGGCGTAGCTAAATACCACAGACCGCTGCAGGGCAGCAGCGTTACTGGTGCGAGAGGCCACATCCTGCGATTGCCAACCCGCCTGCACAGCGTGGCGGTTATGGGTATATCTGCCAGATGTTTGCCCTAAGTGGCGAACAACTGGAGAGGCCTATGTCTAGCAGTGGACTGCAATAGGTTGATGATGAGAATGATGATGACGCCTGTTGCTACAGGATACTTGGTTCCTTTTTGAATGCTACTTCTATTGTAATGTTGATGCTATTTTGTTTAGTTAAAACATTTTAAGTTAGTCTAATTTAGAACAAAATAGAAAAGAAAATTGGCTTTGACAAGGAATAAGTATCAAAAGTTGACGCTATTCAATACGGAATCTAAACTGGTATTCATACTTGCTTTATTACCTATTGCTTTTAATTGGAGTGAGTCTAGCCAAATAGTGATGGAATCCTAGGATTCCATGGGCATCCTAGGGTAGTGTAGCAAAATACAAACAATTATGTAGCTGATTAATATCAAGGATATAAAAGACCATGCTTTGAAAATTAGCTACCTACCTTACTTTAGACACTAATTATGCAAACGTGTACCTAACCTCTGTGGCACCAGAGCTTTTGAATGAAGAACGAACTAGAAATTTAGACTTACATTTCTGATTATATTTGAAACGGTGCAAACAAGAACGGTAACTTTAAAGTTAGAGCAGTAGCCCTCTGTTGGTTTTAGCGATCTTCGTACTAAATACAAGATCCCAAATTTCAAGTTTAATTTAAAACAGAATTGTTTTGGTGTTATTCTCATATGCGAGGGCACATTTCGTATTCGGGGACGGTTTGAGCTGCCCGACTCGAGGAATTTGGCTGACTTTTGTATTTTTCCAGACAAATAACATGTTCCATCTGATAAGAGGCTGTCGTCGGCTCGTCTGTCTGCACAACCAATCGCGCTGCGGACACTCCTATCCCGATTTGTTATTGCACTGCAGAGAAAAAATAAACGATCTTCTTTTGTTGTTCCAGATAACACATTAAGTGGCGTTGTTGGAATAATAGATGTGCGATTTGATGAATGCTATATTAAAGTTTGGTCTTAGTTTGGCATACATTTTATGGGTATTAAAAGAAACAGTATCAAATGCTATACAGTATAGTAAGATAGCAGTTCAGTAACTAATTGATTGTGTCTGAAATACCTGCATTTGAAGTATTAAGGAATCAAAATGAGAAATACAAAAGAGCTAATTATAAAAGTATATTAACAACTTTCGCTACCGTGAGATGTATGGGTTAATCTTCAGTCTTAACAATAGAATAAACTAGAAAAGTCCGTGTTAGCATTTCAAGCACGATTTTAATTTAATTCTTTATAGGTAGCTAGGGAAAATCGTGACATAAAATCGCGTTCTTCTCAAGTTCGTCCAACTTATTAATATTCATTGCGTAACATATTTAAACAACTTAAAATGCCTTCTTTCTAAGTTAGATTTATAGTCACATCGATGATACTATTTTAATTCATTTAAAGATACGAAATATAGAAATATGAAAGAAATATAGGTATTTCTCGAAGTGCACCCATTTTTAGGGTTCCGTAGCCAAAATGGCAAAAACGGGACCCTTATAGATTCGTCATGTCTGTCTGTCTGTCTGTCTGTCTGTCTGTCTGTCTGTCTGTCTGTCTGTCTGTCCGTCCGTATGTCACAGCCAGTTTATTCCGAAACTATAAGAGCTACATTATTGAAATTTGGTACGTAGATGTATTCTGTAAACCGCATTAAGATTTTAAATCAGAAAAAGATCCAAAATTTTTGGGGTTCCCCATACATAGAACTGAAACTGAATTTTTTTTTTTTCATCGAACCTATACGTGTGGGGTATCTATGGATAGGTATTTGAAAATGATGTTGAGGTTCCTAACATCATTTTTTTCTAAACTGAATAGTTTGCGCGAGAGACTCTTCCAAAGTGGTAAAATGAGTGTCCCCCCCCCCCGTAACTTCTAAAATATGGGCATGATAAAACTGAAAAAAATATATCATGTGTATCACTATGCAAACTACTAACGAAATTTGGTTTGAATCAAATCTAGCTAGTAGTTTTTTTTTAAACGTCAGAAATCAAATTACCTAATTTTTTCATTTAATTAACTCCAATATAATAAAACGTAAAGAAAAACATTTATTTAGCTGTTTAGTGGTACGGAACCCTACGTGCGAGAGTCCGACTCGCACTTGGCCGGTTTTTAAAGAAGCGCACATAATAAAGTGCATCTAAACTATTCTTCGAAGCAAAAAGATTTTCTTCGAATAACAAAGTAGGAGCGCCAAAAAAATAAGTGTGTTTAGAGGATTATCCTAAATTTTGGGGCTCCAATTAAAATTATTGTTAATTGGAGCTCCAAAATTAATAAACAAACTAGTATTGTTTGTTTATTTTGCCGATTTTCACAGAAGGTAAAATAATAAACCTTTTCAGCGGGTTCGCGAATCAACAATACCATTATAATAGGAATAGGAATTAATTTGTAGTAAGTTCAGTAGCCAATTATCGTTGCTGTCCTCCCTATCTTCTGCGACCGTTGCCGCCGGACCCACATGGAGGAGCCGGTTGACAGCGTCTGTCGGGTCTGCGGACGCTGTCCTAGCTGCGCACTTGTGCGCACTGGGGGGCCCTTGTGGCCGGCGAGGGGGACTTGTTCCCGTCTCGGTTATACTCGGACGCGACAGTAGGTGTTGGCCATTGGCCGTTTCTTCCCGGACGCGACCAGGTGGGCGGCGCATTTCAGCCGCGGCGCGGCGGGTCCGGCGGCTCGGTTCTCGTGACCGTCGGACGGGTCGTTGACCAACCGACCGCGCAACCTGTTACCCTTGCCGTTCTCGGCGAGGGCCAGGGGGTCTACCTTAACCTGTAGGCCCGAGTGGAGCAAACCACAGACCAAACCACCTGTTACCCCTGTTTCGGTGGGGGCCAGGGGGCCTGCCTTTACCGGTAGGCCCAAGTGGAGAAAACCACACTAAAAAACCACCGTGCGGTGGCGATTGCACGCCCGACGGGGTCTAGCGAGGGGGTGTGGGGACATCCTCTTGCTTGAGAACAGACCCCGTCCTTGGAGGAGGGCGACGGCTTCTGCCTGAGCCCTAGGCTGCCCCAAGTGGGGGAGCCGGCCGGATCTGCCTAGCAGACAGCGCTGGTGGTGGCGTGGTGTAATGGTTTATACCAAGATCCCACGTCACCATCGCCCAAGGCGCATTGGCGGTGAAGACCGGGGTTTTTTAGTGGGTATTCTCCGTCTCGCTACCATCTAGAGGCGGAGTGAGTCCCACATAACCTGCTGCGTCCCCGAGTAGCAGGTATGCGTAAATGCATTTTCCCAAGGTGCAACAAAAAAAAAAAAGTAGCCAATCTATATATTATATATATATATATAAAAGGAGAAACTGACTGACTGACTGACTGACTGACTGACATATCAACGCACAGCCCAAACGGCTAAACGTAGGCACTTGAAATTTGGAAGGGACGTAGCTTAGGTACCGTAGGGGTGCACTAAGAAAGGAATTCCCGAAATTCCCACGGGAACGGGAATTAGCGGGAAAATCCTTTTGTATGAAAAATCTAAACCGCTTAAGTTAGACGCTTGAAATTTGGCATGCAGGTACCTTAGTAAATATAAAGTTTAGTTATGGCTGTATTTTGAGAAATTCCCACGGGAACGGGAGTTAGCGGGAAAAAACTTTTGTATGTATAAATTTAAACACGCGGACGAAGTCGCGGGCAAAAGCTAGTTACCTATAATTTTATTAGCTATAAATACAATTTCCGCGACACTTGATATGAGCAATTTGTTATATAAATATTGAGTAGGTATTTTTTTGAATGATTTATTTATTTATCATATTTTCGCTCCAAGCCACCCTTACCTGCCCTTGGTGCAACCTGATGAATAACGAACGAGGCTCTGGCAACCGACTGATGGCGGTATAACCATTACAATTGAAGGCGTAGCTAAATACTACCGCCGATGACGGGCAGCAGCGTCACGCCAATCGAGGAGCTACGCCCTGCGATCGCCAACCAGCCTGCCCGGCGTGGTGATTATGGGTATAACCTCCAGGTGTTTACCCAAAGTTTCGGACACCAGGAGAGGAGGTTCAGTTCCCTAAGATGGTTAGAACATCTCGAAAGATTTGAGTGTGCATGAGCTTATCACACTGAGCTGAAGGCCGACGCCCAATAGGCTCGTCATCAACAAAACGATTTATTTTTTTATTTGGTTATTTATTTAATCTTTATTGCACAAAGAAGGTACAAATGGCGGACTTAATGCCTTAATGGCATTCTCTACCAGTCAACCATTGGGCGTGCCAGAAAACTATGATGTGGTGCGGTAATAGGTATTTTGACAACTGCTATAATTATTTCTACTAATATACAGGTAATGCACATAGGTACACATATATTTAATACAATAATATTACAAACAAGATTCTTAAAGTTATAATATAATAATATACTTATAAAATATAATATCTATACATATATATATGTATACTAGATGACGTTGTTCAAACATTAAAATATTGAAGGGGGCCAATATATCTGCAGGGGCCACATTACCACCTTTTCCTCTATATACATAATAATACATTCAGACAGAAACATTAACTAAAGATATAACAAAAAAGAGAATGATGACAGATTTAGGCGGCGTTTAAGAAAAGGTCACGATTTTTCTCTTAAATGCGAATTTATTAGAAGAGGATTGTATATCCCTAGGAAGAGAATTCCACATCCTGATAGCCGCCAAAGTGTTAGAGTTTGACATGTAGCCAGATTTGTGAGCGGGAGTGCGGAGCTTGAGAGCATTGCAGCGAAGGTTGCGAGAGGCAGTCTCACTGAGAAGGGAAAATTTACATTTTAAATAATCAGGAGCTTGAGCGTCTTTAAGAACACTAAAAAGAGAACAGAGTGTTCTCAAACTTCGACGTTGCCGAATAAGGCGCCATTTCAGGCGCGAACGATAATGGGAAATGTGATCGTATTTACGAACCCCGGAAATAAAGCGTATACAGTTGACATTATTTAATCTTTATTGCACATAAAATTTGTGGAAAAAAGGCGGACTTTATGCCTTTTTTCCACAAATTTCATTTTCTTCCGTTATAAACTTCGAATGTCAAATCTATTGAATGACTAGCTGTGCCGGCGGCGTCGCACGCGTGGATATCGGGTTTCAAAAAATAACGGACTTCCATAAAATGGTACCTAAATTTTAAGTTAGACTTCTAGCAATACATTGGTGAAAACCGCATTTAATTCCATGCAGTAGTTTTCGCGTGATGCGCGATCAAACATACCTAAAGATAAAAATTTCTCCCGTTTTCCCAACACTTCCCATTACTGCTCTGCTCCTATTGATTGTAGCGTGATGAAAAGAATACTATAACCTGCCCAGGAGAATGAAGAATAATTGTACCAAGTTTCGTCAAAATCCGTCCTGTAGTTTTTTCTATAACGAACATACAGACAGACAAACAAAAATTTTACTGATTGCATTTTAGGCATCAGTGTCGATCACTAATCACCCCCTGATAGTTATTTTGAAAATATATTTCATGTACAGAATTGACTTCTCTACAGATTTATTATAATAGATATAGATAAGAATGTCATATGTGTACATCTTTGACTGTGTTGTTTATGTGCGTAAACATTTAAGTCAACTCAGTAAAAATTCAGATAATCATAATTGAAACACAAGAACGTACCTAACACGAGAAAGTAGCGATGCCAACGCTACCAACGCTGTTCCCAGAACAAGATGGTTTATTCCTACAACACACGGACAAGTATAAATGAAACCGGGCCGAGTACAATGGAGGTAGTAGGTACCTACAGCGCACTGTAAATTTATCTGTGGTCGCACCGTGGCGTTGCATTATTTAGCTGGTTATCCGTTGTTTGACGTGAAAAGAAACCATTACGTTCGTTTTGGTTGCGTTCGGATGTAATCGCTGCGGTCCAAGCCTGCATGCTGCCTACATTATGAATTTGTACCCTTTTGTGTAGAGTTTTTAATTCTACCGGTAAAATGCATTGTTCATGGAACAAAAGTCTCTGGTGTCATTGTTGTTGGCCAAAGTTCATTTAAATTCAGTACCCGTGAGAGGGAACAGTAGCAAATATGAATTCCTTTAGACCTATTGTCAAAGTGCTTTCCTCGCTGCGGAGAAATGCTTTTGATCCATTGTAATGTGTTCAGTTTAAAATTTGTGTCCATTTGTGATTATACTTGGCAATCTTTTGTATACGTAATTACATTTTAGAAATCTTTGTCTCATCAAACACGAAAATGACTCTTGTATATAATGGACCAAGTTATAAATATGACATTGTGCATAACATACCTAAAAATCAGGTATTATGAAAAATGCTATCCTAATAATTATCCTACTAACTATTAATGCTATCCTATTAATTATTATTAATGATGAAAGCTTATTTAGATGGATAGATGTTACTCTTTCACGCGAAAATACTTAAGAACGTACAAAGCTACCTGTTTAATCAACTGAAATACACTAACACTGTGTAAATATTCCGACAAGGATACGTACCATCCTGACCAATGGGCTACAATCGATCACCAAACCCATTTTAAAACTATGGCATTGATAAATACATCCATAAATTACTATGAAAACTGAAATACTTTAAGTGGAGCCGGCGTTCTCAAAAATTGTTCATAACTTGTTGCAATGACGTGCACGATGAAAGAGAGCAGCTACACGATTTGGAGGCTCGCCAGCGCATTCGCCTCCATCACTTTGGCACCCAAACTAATACGTTGATTCCAACGATTCACCAACAATTGTTTTACTATAATAGAGGGATAAAACGTCGTTTGGGGTCAATATTGGTCGAGCAATGCCAGCAACATACCTTATCTGTATAATTTAACATAACTATAATCTGTATAATTTAACAGATTAGGTATGTGTTGCATAACTGCAGCCCGCGGCTCTGCCCGCGTAAACATTCTCATGTAAATATGATAAATAACCCAAACTAAGTCGAAGCTTGTCTATGGGTACTACACAACTGAGAAACTTACTTAGATACTTTTTTTTTGTAAACAAATACATATTATACATAGTAAAAACCCTGACCAATACAAACAGACATGTTCATGAACGCAAATGTTTGTAGGTACCTACTATGTGATAATCTATTCTATTTCTATAATCTGATGTATGAGCTATACTACTTGCAAAGTTAAATTAAGATAAGTTCAGTGGTTTTTGCGTAAAAGAGTAACAAACATCCATCCGTATATCCGTCCATCCAATGAAACTTTCGCATTTAAATAATGTTGTACAAAATGTTAGTTACTACCTAAAGCTTCAGCTAAAACTTCGATGTTTACCTAATAATCATGTATGCATTATTATTTAGCATATTATTAAGGTTGCAACATAGTTGCTAATTGAAAAAGTTTTCTTCTTCACATGGACGGTGGAACGGGTGTCCCAAATACCGAATTATCGTCGACATTCATATGACTAACTTGCACCGTATATAGTATTTATATGACTACTGATACTGACGTCGATAGTAAATATGTTACCAATATGCTAGTGACCAGACAGTGCCTATTGTTTGAAGTTAATAAAAAGTCGAGTAGTGTCACTACACTCAGAATCAGGTGAAAAATACCTACACAGCACCTGATTCATTCATTCCAACAGTTGTTCATTCATTCCAACAGTTTCAGTAGTTCCAATGTAAAAGCAAGAGTCATATCAACTTGTATCTCGGATGCGTATCTCGGAAAAGTAAAAGAATACCTACCTAGTCTTTCTACTTTATTAGATTAAAAGAGTTTTAAACGAAACGCTTAAGTACATGAATGAATACTTTGATCTCGTTTTCAATCATCATCATCATTCTCCTGCCCTTATCCCGCTCTAAGTGGGGTCGGCACAACATGTTTTCTCCTTCCACTCTCCTCTATCAGCCGTCATCTCCACACTCACACCTTTGACACGCATATCATTTCTCACACAGTCCATCCATTCCTTTTTCGGTCTTCCTGATCTCGTTTTCAATATTTTTATAAAAAGATTTTTAGAAAAGCCTTCCGTATTAGTTTACTCGTAATGTTTTAAAAAAATCTTAATGTTTATAATGATATCCAACAGTAAATGTTCGTGTGCATGAATATGTCTGTTTGTATTGGTCTGGGTGTTTGCTATGTATAATATGTATCTAATTACAAAGCAAAAGTATCTAAGTAAGTGTATTTTAGCTGTCAAGTACCCATAGTGTTTAAAAAGTGTATTTTAGTTACAAGCTTTGGCTTAGGTTGGGACTAGATGGCGCTGTGTGGCCCAGCGTGGCCAGCGATGGCGCTGTGTGACGTATGTCTTGGCTCATTATTACGGGGTAGACACGTGTAAGGGTATTTGTTTTTCGACACAGTACTAGAAGACATGTCGTGCTAAGTCATACAGCACCATCAGTCTAGTCCCCTACTAGACAACTGGTTTACTTATATACTTTTTTCTAAATAAATACATAGATTATTACGAGTATAACTACATAGGAAAAATCCAAACTTATTGGTATTAGTCAACAAAAGAGACATGTTCATGCACACCAGTGGCGGCTGGTGGGTTATCGAACTGGTGGTGCACTTTACTAAAATATTAAAATTAGTTAAAAAAAAAACCTAGGTACCTACTTACACTTTATACAATTGGGATAAAATATGTTTATTTTTATACATTAAATCAATGCGACGACATATTTCTGAAGCGAAATGTTAAATTACGTATTTATTAAAATCGGGTATTATTTGTATATTTTAAAAAAAAGTGCGATAATGTAAACAAACCATGGAAGTATTAAGTACTACGTACAAAAGGAATGCGCTCTATCAATGCATCTTGCAGCTAAATTAAAGAAAATAAAACCTTATGTTAAGGTCGTAAGAGTCTTGTTGCGCGCAAAATAAGAACGTAACCAATGAGAGGGAAAATAGTGAACAGAACGTCTCTTTTTAGCAGCGACTAGATTGCTAGATAGAGTACGAAACACCGGACCTGGGCCCCTACCACCAAAAACGAAAACGATCGCTCGCTGAACGGATGGCGTACCCTTGAGCCATGAATCCCTCTCACTTGTCCCCCCCGTGTTCGAATATACAAACTAAAATTCGTCAAAGTTGATTTTCGTTAATTTAATTCATATATTCAAACACGGAAAGGAATAATGGGAGGGATTGATTTTGCAAAAATACGCGATCCGTTCAACGAACGATCGCTCTCGAACCGGTGGTACGGGCCCTGACAACTTCACATGACATCGCCGACTTTGACGTCGGTGGCGGGGATTTTTAATTTGTTATATTTTTCTTAATTATAATTAAAATGGGGAGAATTTGTGTCGGGGGGCTTGTGAAAGCGAGTATTATCCGGATTGTAGTTTGTCTTTTCACAAGTAATACTTTTAAACATAATTTGTTAGTGAAGAATTAGGGTGACCATGCATGACTATCCAATCATAAAGTCCGTTGTTTTTTTGTATAGGAAAACTAAAGCATGTTTCCCGATTCGTCTTTGAAGTTCTAAAATACACGTAAAAACTATTTATAACATTATCAAATCAATCATTAAAAAACGTAGGTACACAAAAATAAAACTACCATGTATGTTGTCCAAGAATTTTATAGCAAACAACATAGGTACATTGTTAGATCCACCACATCCTTCTCAATCTATATTTGAAGATCCACGTGATATTCAATGGGTAAAGGCATTAGCCAATTCATATTTAAATTTTCGCCATATTGAAGTCGGTTTCTTTGCAAAAAAAAAAAGTGGTGTTATTTAAAAAACGATTACGAATAAAAAATATTTTGGCTTTCAATGTTGGCTGTTTTTTTTGTACGTATGTATTGTCATTGTCCTTAAATCATATTTTAATATAGTCACCCTATTTAGAGAGAGACAAAAGGGACATGCACTGAGCTTTCGTTCGGCTTCGATTTTCCGACAACAGCTCGTTCCTTACTTATTAGTGCGATAATGTAAACAAACAATAACTAACGCGTCACACAATGAGATGTCAATCATGGCTGCCGGTTGACCGGCCACGCGCGATCAATTCGTCAAATATCGGGTGCTTTCGGTAATGTTCGGTTCGCCCGTGCGGCGCTCGAGAACAGACACTTTTCTCGGTACATTTCTATGAACTATCTTCTGTTTCACGTGCCAGGCGTGTTGACTCGTTTCCCATACAAGTTGTATTAGCAGTCCTCGTGCACTCGCCGAAGCGCACGAGAATAATTGTCTTCACAGGAAAATGAGTCTTAATAGTTTAGTAAAGCGTTCAAAACTGTTTCACCATAATCGGAAATTTATTTTTTTATACGTTTATCTAGTAATCTAGTTTCAAAAAATAATATTAAAATGGTAATGGTAATTTAAAAATAAAGATGAAGGAATATTTTGTATCTAATCTTAAACTTTTGAATTGGTGGTTCAGCGCACGAGCGCACTTAAGGTACAGCCGCCACTGGCACACCAATGTCTGTACTGTGCCGGGATCGAACCCGCGACCACTGTGTCAGAGGAAGTGTTGACTACCACTACTGAACTAAATTGATCGACAATAATTTACATTTTTTAGTAAACAACAAACAAACTGCAATAATGATGACAATGGGACCAACTTAGAAGTACACCCTTTCTAACAAAAAAAAAGATGTTTTTAAATCGGTTGACATTTTTCGGAGATATGTGGTAACAAACATACAAAAAGAAAATCAGTCTAATTGAGAACCTCCTTTTTTTGAAAGCGGTTAAAAATATAATAAGAATAATAATAAGCCTACAACCCTTAGAAGGCAGGGGTCACGGACCGGGCAAGTTATTCATTTAGACATAGATAGATAGATAGATACTCTTTATTGCACAAAACACAGACATTACAGGAAAACATAGTACAATTTAGGCGGTCTTATCGCTTGTAGCGATCTCTTCCAGACAACCTTCAGGTAGAGAAAACCAGTTTCACTAAAGAGTTGGGTATCTTGGTGCGAAACTATCATCTGTTAATTTAATATTAAGTAAATAGGTAAGACAATTTTATAAATATACCAAGTACTATATAAGTATATAAATTGACAGACATTTATTAAATTTAAACGGCCTAGGTATGATTTGACGGTTTCTACTTTGCAAATCTGGGTTTCATCCGCTAAAACCGTTTTACGTTTAGATCTTGCGAATAACGTGATTTCTACAATTATTAAAGTCAATTTTCATTATGTACGTTAGGCTAAAATGCCGGGTTTGCGAGGGCGAAGCAATTTTGTCAGGGGACGGCTGAAACTTGAAAAAGGAAAATTACACAATTTGCTAATGGCCACGGCACGGATAATAATTTGTTACTTGGGTTTTATTACCAAAGAAAGATATTAATGAAAATTGAAATTTATATTAACGATTCATCTGAGATGACGTAAATTTTTATGGACCCTAATTTTCCATCGATGTTAAATAAACGTAACGATTATTACGACCACAAGCCGAAAATTTTTTGAAACAGGGAAGGTTAATTTAAATTTTACTTATTTGGATACGTAGCGCAGCGTAGACCGGCGAATGAACAACTTTATTAAAAGGCTGCGGTGGATTGAAGCGCGCCAGGTGAGTCCAATTTCGAGCGCCTGGATTACGGACACCGGTTAAGGAGCTTGGGGTCAGTTGGGTTGTATAAACGCGCGATTTGGCGGCAAATTTACAACTTTTTCTCGGCTCAGGACGACGGCGCAGGCAGTAAACTCGGAAGCAATCTCGCCGCGCGGCTACCGAGTTATTTCGCAGAATATTGCGGGGCGCGCTACTAATAAAATGACAAATAACTCACGGTCCTCCTGTTGATGGACACACGGCACGTTTGGTAGACGACGAATTTTTAGTAGTAATTCAGGGTCGCTTTGTCTTTGCTATGGTGTTGATTTAGCAAGATAGATGAAGGGTTCCATTAATTTAGGTAATGTAAAATGATTATGTAGTGGATTGGAAGAACAAGGTTTGAAAATGGCATCATCACTACATAATAGCATAGAAGTAGTATAAATAAAACAAAGTCGCTTTTTTTTTCTGTCCGTGCCTATGTATGCTTATATCTTTAAAACAACGCAACGGATTTGATGCGTTTTTTAAATAGATGAATGGATTCAAGAGAAAGGTTTATGTGTAAAATTATATGCATATAGTCTTACACCCGTGCTAAGCCGGTTCGGGTCGCTTGTTAATTAAATAAAAATAATTGGATGCTCATTAGTCCAATTCACGCTGGACCGTCCGAAATTGATTGATAAAAATCTAATTTTTGGGAATAAAAACTATATAAGGTAGGTATTATAGCAAAAATCCAAAAAGGAATTTGTCTGTTCACGCGATCTCCGAAACTAATAAACTTTTTTGTTTTGTAGCTAATAAATACGCGTAATAAGTCTGGGTTACATTAGGCTATAATTGGAAACTGGAACACATGATTCAGAAACACAATAGCCTAGTCATTTTGTGTCGAGTCATTTAAATAGGTATAAGATCTGGGACATCTGATTGGAACTCTAAGGGATACGCTTAACTATAACATGTATTAAGGATGACGTTTAAGCAAAAACACTTCCGCGTGAGGAGCATTTTTTGCTGAGTCATGAAAAAACAAAGACATGAAACCCAGGGCACCAGTTAGTTTTAAATTCAAAATGTACTTTAGATGGTTTTGCAACTGTAATTTCAACTTTGTTTTTTTTTATAGTAGCTCGATATAACGCCTGATGAAAATCGAAAGAGAAGCCCAAGTAGCAATGACAACTGGCAAGTAACTGGTCAGTTACCCGTCAGTTGCCATCGCCATGCCGGCCCAACCCTAACCCCCACGAGCTCCGGTCACCCTACTCACCGGCACAAACACTACCCGGAGGTTATTTGGCTGCGGTATTCTATAAGGTGGAAGTTTATCCCAGGTCGGGCGGCTCAATTCGAGCCAAGATTCGCTATAGCCCTACCTCTCTTGTGAAAGAGACGCGCCCTTTCTTTTAATACAAGTATCATATTTTAAAAGAGGAATCCCATTTTTGTAAGATTTTACAAAATTATAGTTTTTATCGAGATGAACTAGGAAATCTTATAAAACTTTGTTAACTATGTTATCTATTGCGGGATCGGGCGATCCCCAAAGCTGTAGATAGCGCCCACGCCATGCACCTGACGATTGAACATGACACTAGAACCATCAGCAAACAGATCGCGAAAGGGACTATGAATGTTGTTAGCTTACCGTGTTTTAAGCTGGGCATATACGAGTATGTATACGTTCGGAATTTCGATGCGGAAATCCGAATTGAAATTCACAATCGTAACAAAAATGCTCTGCTACATATAAAATGCTGGAGCGCTTTGCATGCAAGTAGAGCATTTTTGTTGCGAACGTAAACGGAATTCCGAATGTATGTGGCCAGCCTTAAAAATCGGTGTCTATTTTACCGACCTGTATGATGGGACATACTTACATGCGAAGGTACTTTTCATAGTCTTTGTGTAACAATATCTAGTGACTCACTCTACGTCACACTTCAACAAGAAAAAATCTTTAAGTAGGTAGTCTTAATTTCTTTTTATTACGCTGTCCTTTGGTAGTTACGTGTAACAAAGCGTTGGTAGGAATGCAATGACATACGACGCTGTACTTGTTGGTGCGAAGTAAATTACAGGAGGCGAGATTGCAACTTTTCCGTCGATAGAATTATCTACATAATTATGATAGAGTAACCGAAGTAAGTGGTCTGAATGTTTGCTATGTATAATATGTATTTATTTATTACAAAAAAAATACCTATCTAAGTAAGTTTATCAGTTGTCTAGTACCTACAGTACAAGCTTCGGCTTAGTTCTGGGCTAGATGGCGATGTGTGGCCCAGCGTGGCGTATCTTAGGTTATTTCTTTAAAACGAACGAATACATCGAACATAAGTAAAATAAAGAAAAAATTGGATTCGCCTCCTATTTTCGGCTTGTCGTGTCGCGTGGGCTTAGTAAGGAGGGGTCTTCCAGCAACCCTACCTCGGTGGGTCGCAGGTGCTGCACCGTGTGTGAAGGTCGGGCTGTGTGCCCTTATGTGAAGGTGGCTGTGTGCCCTTGGGCCAGGTTTGGAGCTCCACGCCCTGCAATATGAGGCTACTTTTTTATAGTAGCACGTCATTAATGGCTACCCTTCACCTGCCGGAAAGCAAAAGAGAAGCCCAAGTCGCTGTGACAACGGCTGCCGATGCAGCACTCACCCCACGAGTTCGGGTGACCCTACTCACCAACAGAAACCAATGCATTGTGACCAAGCATGTCCCCATTGCGTCCTCGCGTGTACCGATGGTGAACCTGCGTACGGTACTGACCCTGTACCGGGGTCCTACCGGGGTGGTACTAAAAATATACCAAGAAATATCAAAAAAGTGAATAATGAAGGACTTTCACAAACAGACAGGAGGGATTTAAAGTACAAAAATAAGTCCTTTGTCTATTGAACGATCGTTCGTTTCGTCGATTTTAGATTGTTATTGTAGGCCCCAGTTCTAGGAATTTGTTCGTAGAGATAAAGTGGTTGTTTGGTTGGTCGATTTTTTTTTTGTTTTGATATTTGATTTAGTGAACCGGCCTCGATTCAACCTGCGGACCGGGGTCAGCCGGTACGTCAACACCTTATGAGGGCACCGCATTCCCTCATCCAAGATAGGGTCAATGGCCTGAGTGGTGCGGCGACCTCAAGGGGCGGCCTCGAGGCGCTCACGCCATACTGCGATCGCCTCCGCTTCAACCTTTGCGCTCCGACCTCAGCGGGCCCTGGGGCCGGAGGCCCCGCGTAAACTGCAGTCAATCTTTTTTTTTCTTTTATGACAGAGGGAGCAAACCGGCTTGAAGATCACCTGATAACATGATGGTCTGTGTCAACTTTCGTGGTAATTTTGCACTCTCTTAGTGTGCTGAACATTTAAATAATTTGCAAATATTGTGAAAAGTTAAATTCACATCTATCTTATACAAATTCAAATCTCTCAAATAATCAAATCTCGACTCGCATTCCCGCTTATCCGAATGAACGACAATACGTGCATTAAGTTATTAGGTACCTAAAGTCGAGTGAATGCCAGGCGAGATCCATTTTCTATGGTAGGCGTCGAGCGGCGCGAGCGGTTGCGGACGGCGTATTACAAATTTAATCTCGTAGAAATGCGGTATCGCAGGAATTGCTGCAACAAAACGCCTGTTACGACAAACGTCTCGGCACCCTTGGGAAACGCTTACAACAATTTTTACGTGCATAGGTATTACGTATGTTATAAAAATTGCATATCACATGGCCAATTATAGGCTAGTTAATGAATAAATGGCTAAATTATGCAACTCTTTGCTGAGCTACATGTTCGCCGAGAGATATAGATGTTAAACCAGGCGAGAGTGAACCGGTTTTTGCTGAGTGAGCGCGTTCCATCGTAGACTGCGATATCGCTTATCATCAAGCGAATCGCAGTCAAGCGCAAACCCATTTAGAGTAAAAAATATATCATCTCATTAATCAATTTCTTTAGTTAGGATAGGTTAGGTGATAATGTGTTTTAAAATCATTTAAAGTTTTTTAGCGTTACCAATTAATTTTGATTCTGCAATAAACCGGGCTAGGTATTAAATATAAAATAAAATATTTGAAATTAAAATAGACATACATAAAAAAGACAGACATAAAAAAAATAAAGTACCTACTTACTAAACTATTGGTTGGTATATAAACAGTCAATGGAAATGCGTTACAATAGAGAAAACAGAATTTTATACATTTATTCGGGAATAATTCCAATATAATTAATTTATGGATTACAGACGTTTCGTTTTATTATCATTTTCATTTTAAAGGCTTAAATATTAATTCACTGAAAATAAATAATTTGCATTTTTACACGTTGTTACGCTGTCGTATTTTTTGAAGCATTCGCTTCATTAACATTTTTGAATAATAAAATGACGACTATATTTAGACGACAATTAGAGAATTGGCGACGAAAGTAAAGACACACTTGTCATGCTCCCTGGAGCCACTTTATTATTAACAATTTTAACTAGGTAGGAAAATATTTATAAATTGGATTGAAGTATATTTTGTTCTGAACAAGCAGACGTTCGAGACGAGCTTGCAACGACTCGGCCATTATGACATATACCTAGTGTGAAATATTTATGTTCCATTACCACTCGGTCTATGAAGCACGTAAACTTACTCGTAATAACGAATAATGACAAAAACGCAAACATAAAAATAAACTCCACATAGGTATGACTTGCAGCCTACACATAAATCTCAATGCAGGTTTACAGATAAAATCATAAGTTATCTATAACAATAGCAGGCTAATACTAAATAAAAATTAAAGAAAATAAAACTTATCTAAACACTCATCACACACTAAAAAAATAAAAACATAACCATTGTGCGAAACGACGGACGACCTCGAACATCTTGAGCTCCTCGTAAGGCCGCAGCATCAAGTGAACGCACAGCGCAACCACACCGTCCAGTTCCAGCCTCTAACTTATAAGGCAACTTGCTCAGCCGTTGCTTTATTGAGAAATGTTAGTCTCATAATCAAAATAACTGCATAATTCGCTGCTTCGCTCTCCTCATGGAACGGAGTTTGGTATAGCCATGGAAGTAATAAACTAAGTAGGTAACTACTTCCATGGGTATAGCTCACCGATACTTTGTGAGTCCGTCTTTACTAAGTTGTAACCGTCCCCTGTCTTCATAAATATCACGTCGGGGTCACCACATTTGTGGACAGGATAATTCACAACAAATGTGTGTGTGGATAATTATTTAATAATTAATAAGCTATGGTAATAAAAATCAACATTTCATAACATGACCAATCTGACAGACATCTCAATATGACACCTTGCTCTTTGACTCTTTAAAGAGGGCGAATATCAGCGCCCACAATAAGTTATGAAATGTATAATATATTTAAAGAAAGTATAATATGTATTGTTTGTATATTATTTTTATTTATACAGGGTGTTTGATGCATCGTGTGCCAAATTGAAATCAATAATTAGGGGGGTCTTTGGCTACCTCCTCACCCCCCTTAAAAAGTCTTGGCCCAACCAATTTTTTTCTGAGCTTAAACTAATTTGGGTAAAACTTTACGAAACTCTACCTACACTTAAACTTAAATTAAAAAAAACTATTAAGTTTAGCTTAAAGTTTTTCTTAAATATTTAAATTGTAATAGTGTACGCTTCAATCGAAACCAAAATCACTCACCTGCAACATCTAGTTTGTTTTTAATTGCCCCGCAAAGTTAATTTTTGTAAAAAGTATAAACTTGAACCTCAACTTTGGATATCAATAAAAAAAAACTAAAAGTGATCATGCTCTTCAGATTTCATGAAAACATCTCTGAAGTGTCCCCTTTCTAATGGTGTGTAATATGCCATAAAAAGTAACCATTTTCGTAACAAATTTGCAATTTTTCTGTACGGAGTCGCATTTTTCTAATCTTCAACAGGTGTAATAAAAACTAATTTTTGCCTTAATTACACTCACTATGCAGGTAGTAATTTACAATTTTGTAGGTTTTACTTACAAAAGCTATTTAAAACATTTGTTTTACCCTTAAAACGTTACTAAAACGTAACAAAGAAACTTAACGATAATAAAACAACTGAACGAATCATGAACTACACTGAATTGCACACGTTGGGTAGCTAAGTGATAACACCATAATTTCTGCCACATCCACCCTCTGCAAAGTATTAAGCCTCTTCTTTATACCGCCACTTTTTTTTTCGGGGAAAATTCCTTCGAACCTTGGGGGCAGATGGTGGAGCGTGGTGCCAGGTTATCCCACTAAATCCCTAGTGTTCTCGTCAGCGTCACAAATCTGGTGGAGTGTGGATCTACGAATGATTCTACACTGTCTAACGCTTTCCGGTCATGACTGCTATGTTATCCGACTATCGGGTGACTTGTCTGCTAACAGATCTCCGCCCAAATCATGACTGCCACTAGCGCAACGCCCGGGCGTTGTCTAGACTAAAAAATTACGCGGCCGGCTCGACAAGGGGCTCTTTTTCTGGGATAGAGGATAGATTTAACTTCATTAAAGTGAAATAACTTTACCTTTTTCAAACAAGAAACGGACGCTTAATTATCAACTTATGAAAAAACCAAGAAAATGTAATTTGTACTTTAAAATATCTCCCACGTTAACCCAGACACGTATTCTTTTTAGTCTAGACGTCACTGCCAATGCTACCTAACGTATGTGCTAGTTCAGTGCAATTCATGATTCGTTCAGTTGTTTTATTATCGTTAAGTTTTGTTTTTTTTTGTTACATTTTAGTAACGTTCTAAGAGTAAAAAAATGTTTTAAATAGCTTTTATAGGTTAAACCTACAAGATTGTAAATTATTACCTGCTAAGTAAGTGTAATTAGGGCAAAAAATAGTTTATATTACACCTGTTGAAGATTAGAAAAATGCGACTCCGTACAGAAAAATTGCAAATTAGTTACAAAAATGGTTACTTTCATGGCATATTACACACCATTAGAAAGGGGACACTTCAGAGATGTTTTTATGAAATCTGAAGAGCATGATCACTTTTAGTTTTTTTTATTGATATCGAAAGTTGAGGTTCAAGTTTACACTTTTTACAAAAATCAACTTTGCGGGGCAATTAAAAAACTAGATGTTGCAGGTGAGTGATTTTGGTTTTGATAGAAGCGTACACTATTACAATTTAAATATTTAAGAAAAAATTTAAGGTAGACTTAATAGTTTTTTTGTAATTTAAGTTTAAGTGTAGAGTTTCGTAAATGTTTACCCAAATTAGTTTTAGCTCAGAAAAAAAATTGGTTGGGCCAAGACTTTTTTAAGGGGGGTGAGGAGGTAGCCAAAGACCCCCCCAATTATTGATTTCAATTTGGTACACGACGCACCAAACACCCTGTATAATAAACGCTAACATTTACTTCGAGGAGTTCTAGTTACATACATTTTCTTTAATGTATATAGTTGGAGTTGAAACGTAGTTGTTTATGCATAAATAATTTGCAATAGTAATACAGCATTTGAACAATAATCCTGGTAACAGCAATATGAGTATTGGGGCAGAGCAGTCGCAGAGCAGTAGCGCATTGCACGGTAAGTTTTCCAATCTAACTTCATGGGTACATCAGGAATTGCTCGCTTCTTACGTGCTCTCTAAATGTAATTTTCGGAACAGTAGATAGGTACTTTATATATCGTTACGGAGTGCAGCTAGTTTCGAGTTTTGTAGCGCGCGACGTACCCATTTGCGACCTGTTAGTTGATTAATATTGGTAGTGAATACCTTCTGACTTTAGTAAAAAATTCTTCTATTTGAAAGGAAATTTCACCCTGATGAAAGTACAGTACTCGAGCGCAAACTAAAAGGTGACGAGAAACTACTATCACATCGGCAGATTAAAAGGGTCGGCTCATTCAGATGTCTCGCCAAAACGAAATGTTCTATATAAATAATCTGGAATAAAGCCTACACACAAAATAGGCACCGCGAGGGGGAAGAAAAGATTTATCTTCTTGATTCTAATCTTGCGGATGGCGAAAAGAGCAGTTTCTACAAAAAATTTTGTCTCAATTCTGGCGCGACAGTACATCGGGGCGATTGCCCTCCGTCCATAGGGAACTCATTTGGTAGAGATGAAGGGAGCGGCGGCGCTTAAAAGGTCGTTCGTATAATAAACGACAGATCTTTTAATATTTGTTTCCTTAATGCGGACGTACCTACTAGCTAAATATGGCTGAAGACGGCTATACAGTATTCAACGAGCCGAGAACGGCTATTGAACGATACGAGTAAACAAGTTCAATGTTTACAATCTTCTAGTAAAGTTTATTTGTTTTATTTTTTATTAACGATACCCTCTATGGAGATGTAGGTATTTTTCTATGTATCAAAGGTAAAGAGTCTGTCATCGGCGCCATCGTATGTACAACCTATTTCAACTGTGCTCGTATAAAAAATTAAAAGTCTCAGGAAAAACTGCGAGTTCCATAACAAGTGATACATCGGAATAAGCGGGAAAAAAGAAGCTACAGAACTAACAGAAAACATCATTTTAAAAATCAAAATCGTGAGTACAAAACACCAAAACATTTTCCAAAAAATACTGTACAGTCGAAAACCAACGAGATTGAGGGTTATTATCATTATACAAGTGTGGTTCTACCTACAACGTGTTATGGCTCAAACTTCTGGCACCACAAGCGGTGGAATATGAAGCATTAATTTCGTCGTCTCACGTAAGCACTCCGTGGCCGATTGAGTTTTGCGTTGAGTTGTGTCAAGGGACAATGGTTCGAATCCCGCAAGATTCAACAAAAATACTTTTCTTGAAATATGTATTAGTAACTTGCCACAGACGGAAGGCGAAAGTGGCGTAGGTACGTCACTCACATACCAGAAACAAAAAATAAATAAATTTCGAATTGCACTAATAAGCGCCTGTCGGGATTCGAGGGGTAATCTCGCAAGTACACATTTTTTGTTTGCTGTCCAAAAATGGCATGGGGTTGTTGTGATAGGGGTCAGCCGCACGAAAAGGACTACGTCTGTTGTACGATATGCAAGAAACAATACCATCGTAAGTGTCTACTCTCAACTGGTCTTGCAGAGGAGGACTTTGTTTTGGATTGGAAGTGTCCTCTTTGTTCATTAGGGAAGCCGCGAAAAACCCATGATAATGTCCCGGTAAGAACGTCAGCAAGTAGCGGCTTGTCGGGTGAACACTCTCGAACAAGGAGATCCAACAAAAGACCAGCTATATCTACATCTCCGGAACAGGCGCAAGAAACTATGTCCAATGAACCTCTTACATGTGAAGAGCTCCGGGAAGTTGTGACAAACGTGGTAAGAGATGTCATGAAATCTGAAATGTTCCTCAAACTGCGAAAATCTTTGGAGAGCGCATTCGACGCACGGTTAACTGACGTCAAGAAGGACATTAAATATATGAAAGAAGCGATGAACTTCATGAGTGATCAATACGAGGACATTATCAGAGACCATAATAAAACACTGGCATCATCAATAATCTAAAGGAAGACAACGAAAACTTGCAGGCTACGTTGAGGAAGCAAAACTTTCGTATCAATCAACTGGAGCAGCGTGCTCGGATGAATAATTTGGAGTTGCAATGCGTTCCTGAAAATGGTAAAGAAAATGTTATTGATATCATTACCCAACTAGGTGAGACATTTGGCTGCAAGGTCACAAGTGATAGTGTCGTACATTGCACGAGACCAACTAAGGCTAATCGTACCTCCACACGATCCCGTTCAATTGTGGTACAGTTTAGCTCGACAAGAACGCGTGACAGTTTCCTGGCAGCATCAATTACATTTAACAGGAGGCCAAATCAGGACAAATTGAACACATCACACATCGGTATTAGCGGCGCAAAGAAACCTATCTATCACGTTGAGCACTTCTCTCCTGCGAACAAATCTTTACACGCGGCAGCATGAACTAAGGCATGTGAACTGGGATTTAAGTTTGTTTGGGTGAGGGACGGCAAGGTTTTTATGCGTAAGGACGAAGGATCGGACTATAAAGTGATTAAAAGCCTAGATTGTTTAGATAAAATTAAGTAATAGGATTTAGTTTATTTTATTTTAATTGCTTGCAAAAATTCTGTCTAAATTATTAAAATTCACTGAATTAAATATATTTTATCAAAATGTCAGGGGTATTAAAACTAAGACTCATGATGTTTTTAGTTACTTTGATAGTATGAAATATGATATAATTGTTCTAACAGAAACGTGGCTCAATTGTAATATTTTTAGTGAGGAGTTATTCGGAAGCAATTTTTTCGTGTATAGAAGGGATAGAGAGACATCTCAATCTTCGTATAAAAAGGACGGAGGTGGAGTGTTAATTGCGGTATCTAAAAATATTTCTTCGAAGCGCATGAAATTGTGGGAAAGTACATTAGAGGACTTATGGATTGTAGTAGACATCGGTAATAATGATTCAAGGCGCCAGCTGGCTCTATGTGCTGTTTACCTTCCACCTCCTGTCAATAAAGCATTACTCGATAATTATCTCACTAGCTGTAATAGACTGGTAGAGAAACATGAGTTGTATACATGTATTCTAGGTGACTTTAACATGAGTTTTGTGCGATGGGACTCATTGGATGTGCCCATAGGCAACAATTGTAATCAGCCCGTGCTAGCCCAATGTCTTATAGATTTCTGCAACGTGAACAACCTCCGTCAACACAATATTGTCGTAAATCATATGAATAGATTGCTTGATGTGGTATTGACGGACCTTCCGGAGTGTATTGTTCGGGAGTCTGTAGATGCCCCGTGTGCTGTAGATCGATATCATCCACCCCTAAATATTAAATTGCTCATAACTGCTACAAAAAATTTAAGTACTAATCCCGAAATAAAAAGACATAACTTTTTAAAAGCGGACTACGGTTCCGTTGTTGAGGCACTCTCTAGACTCTATTGATTGGGACACGGAATTCTACTTATGCAGGAACGTTAACGAAATGGTCGACATCTTTTACAAAAATATTAACAAAATTAAAGAAAAACATGTACCCTTGTGTGGTCTTCCCAAAAGTACGGGATACCCCCAATGGATGAATCGCAGCCTAATTAAAAGACTACGAGAGAGAAATAAGGTATGGGAACGTTATAAGAAATTTAAAAATCCAATGGATAAAATTGTTCTTAACCTGCTGCGCAAGCGATGCAAACATCAAATTAAAGAGGCGTTTAATAGATATCATATTGTCATGGAGGATAGAATCGGCAAGAATCCAAAATACTTCTGGACTTACCTTAAATATAAAAGAAAATGTACCAGCACATATCCGTCCGAAATGATTGGCGAGGGCGGAAAGGCTGATAACACATTGGATATTTTGTGCTTTGTTTTCAGATTACTTTTCTTCTGTCTATACTGATAGTGGTTGCCAATTGCTGCCTTTGGATTACATTCAGGCATTTCTCGGGACAGTAGCCAATCATGCTGAGAATCTGTCTTGTATTGAGCTCACTCGAAAGGATATTATTAAGAAATTGGAACGTTTGGATTCTAACAAGGGCGCCAGGCCAGATGGCATACCACCAGTCTTGCGGCAAATAGCTTGTCATATCCGTTGCAAATTATTTACAATACTTCTTTGCAAACCGGAAAATTCCCCTCCATCTGGAAAGTCGCTAAAGTTGTGCCAATATATAAAAATGAAGAAAACCATAAGGTGGAGAACTATAGGCCAATATCCATTCTGTCCACTTTTGCCAAGATTTTCGAGTCTCTAATTTGTCCTCTCATTTCTGGCCATTTTGAGCGTTTTATGACGGATCGTCAGCATGGATTTGTGAGAAAAAGATCCTCAAATACTAACTTGGTGACTTGAACTTAGAGGCTGTGGATAGTCATCAACAAGTAGATGCTATCTACACTGATTTTAGTAAGGCATTTGACAGCGTTCCTCATGGAATCCTGTTACAGAAGCTTTCAATATATGGTTTCTCATGTTTCATGTACAGAATTGACTTCTCTAGAGATTTATTATAAGTATAGATTAACTTTAAACATCTATCTATACTTATAATAAATCTGTAGAGAGGTCAATTCTGTACATGAAATATTTTTTCAAAATTACTATCAGGGGGTGATTAGTGATCGATACTGATGCCAAAAATGCAATCAGTAAAATTTTTGTCTGTCTGTCCGTCTGTCTGTCTGACTGTCTGTCTGTATGTTCGTTATTGAAACAAACACTACTGAACGGATTTTAACGAAACTTGGTACAATTATTCTTCATACTCCTGGGCAGGTTATAGTATACTTTTCATCACGCTATAATCAATAGGAGCAGAGCAGTGACGGGAAGGAGAACTTTTTACCTGTATGTTTGAACGCGCATCACGCGAAAACTACTGCATAGAATTGAATGCGGTTTCCCCAATGTATTGCTAGAGGTCTAACTTAAAAACTAAGGCACTAGGTATAGATAGGTATTTTACGGAAGTCCGTTATTTTTGAAACCCGATATCCACGCGTGCGATGCCGCTGGCACAGCTAGTATACTAATATGTATGAAGTACTTCTTAGGTACTAACCTACAAGTCCACTACTACTATTTATTTATTTAATTAACGTAATTTTTTTATGGGTTCGTAAACATAAGTTTAAATACTATTCAAAACATAAATAATGAAAAGTCTGAAATAAGGTATAATCTGACAAATAAATTGTTAAACTTTTTGCCTTTTCCCATAATTAAATGTACCCTCGTGGATTAAGGTCCAATGAAACGGATTTTTCCTGTTTTATTTAAGGGCTAATTAGGGAAGTTTTGTATAAATTTTAAATCCTTTAAGTATCTACAGTACCTACAGTTTACCCCTTGTAAGATTGAAAGTATTTTTTGTTAACATTTAGACATGTATAGCTATGAGAGCCTCTGGCCATACCTGAATTCTAACAAAAAAGTAAGGCGTTTTTTGGATCTACAGATAAACATTTATGTACCTATAAGTCGTTTATGGCTTCTAATTAAATGAAATTATGGATTACTACACTAGGCTAATTTCTAGCTTTGCATTGTATAAAAGTGTATGTTATTATGATCGTTATAATTAAAAAATTGTGAAAACACTGGCGATGAAAAAGAGTAACTATCGAGTTTCTTGCCGGTTCTGCTCCTGCACCTGTTTCTACCTGCATAATTTGTCGATTCACAAGTAGGTACTTGTCAAGTCTATGTGAATTAAGATATTTTTCATTTTCAGGCAGGCTACAGTCTAGGGTGTCCCAAGACATAAGGCAAAAAATTTTTTTCGCGAAAATAAATACGCATACCCTCTATATTTTTTCTAAATAACCTAATTAGCATAAATTATAAATATTATAACGATCAAATAACGGCAACCCGTGCCGACTTGATGCCAAAAAATATGTACTGAGTTAGTATGGGCGATTTCTTGAAGTTCGAGTTTGTAAGGTAAATTAAACTATAATATAGCCAAAACGTATTAATATTTAATAATATACATAAAGAGACACTATTCTACCGTAGAATAGTGTTTCTTCGTAGAATTTCTACGAATTTTCTTTTTAAGGTTTGTTTTTTGCAGTCTGAATAAATCTTCCTATGTTCTTGAACGCAGCGTAATAAAAATCGTTTTTGCTCCTCTTCAACAGTTATTAAACCATGAAACTCTTGCATCATCTTGATCGCTCTTTCAGCTGTAGCTAATAAACTGCCAATAGACTGCCCTCAGCATTGACACCCTGTTTTTGGTATCTTGAAAGAAAGCGTTATTTGGCCACAAACACGGTCCTTCATTAAAAAAACTGTCGTCAATTTGGAGACGGGTGAATGACGCTTTGCTTTTGACTGACACGAAGTCGTAGATGTTTTTATATCAATAAAATTAATATAAAATGAATAATATATTGAACACAACTTACCATACAATGATCCATTGGGTTCTTCTTTGGATGGAATTTAGCGTTTACCATGGCTAGATGGATTTTTTGTAAAATATCAACTATCTTTATTTTAGTTTGTTGGTCTACGTCGTCATCAAATATGGTATACAAGGCAGCTGTTTCATTGGTTAAATACTATAGATGATGGTTTAATTTCTGCAAAGCTGCTTTTGAGACGGTTAGGTCGATTTATTTCATAAGCCTTCATTGACTTCAAAAAGCACTTATCCTGATAGGTGCTTTTACAGATAAAATACATTGCAGCCATGGTTTCACGTAGGATGTCACGATAAACAAGCAAACCAAATAGTGCCACCTTATCCTTGTTTGTTATTTTCACTTGCGCTTGCGCGCTAAGAAGCTTTGCGTCTATTTTTTAGTGCATAAATTGCCCTTGCAATTGGTCGGATTTTAATATTCTGTCCACATCTCCGCCCAAAAATATTACTGAGATTTCAATGACAAAAACAAAGTATTTAATGTAAAGAAAAGACAAATCATAACAAGCACATCGACTGTTGCCGCGCGCCTGCCGTAGTTAGCAAGTATTGACAAGTTCTGAAGCAAGTCGGCACGGGTTATCGTGATCGTACCTACACCAAATTTGGTTTACATTTGTTTTAACATCATTCTAACAAAATAAGAGGGTATGCGTTGAAAAAAAATAACTTTGATTTTTTTGGGACACCCTAGGCTACACTTTTACTTACTTACTATCGTTAGATTGTATTGTTTATGTCTTTTCGTTCTTTCTTTACATTTTGTGTTTATAATTTACTCTTAAATATGTATTAAGAAAATATACCTACATTTTAATTAGTTATGTTTGCATCTGTTCAGGGAAATTAAATGAATTTCGGCTATTATCCAAATTCGGGCGGCTGAAGTTTGCTACGTAACCTAATGGTTACCTCACTACGGGGGACTGTCATCAGTTATAGGGTTTAATCTTGTGCGATTTGGAAGGGTAACTACTTACTTTTGTTAAATATTAGATTTTTTTTAAATGATACGATGTCGTTATCACCGGACTGTTGGGGAAGCGGAAAGCTCTCACCCCTAACGCCCCGTGTCAAGTTGCTCGCCCATGCACACTCGAAAACTATTTATTTCATTCATTGATTCTACAACTTGATAATTTCACTAGAGTATAAACATCATCATTCTCCTGCCCTTATCCCGCTCTAAGTGGGGTCGGCACAACATGTTTTCTCCTTCCACTCTTCTCTATCAGCCGTCATCACTCACACCTTTGACACGCATATCATTTCTCTCTTCAACTATATCCTTCCACATTCATACTCAATACTCGTCTCGTTACATGCCTTTCATCCCTCCTTATAATAATAATAATAATAACACAGATAATCTCAGAAAAAACATAATGAAAAAATTCAGAAATATATAGCTTTAGCAGATGAAATTAAACAGATGTGGCACCAACAAACAGTTAAAGTAATTCCTGTTATACTTTCTTCCACTGGGATCATCCCCAAAACGTTACACATAGCGATAAAAGAACTGGACCTACCCAAATTTATCTATATTAAGCTACAGAAATCCGTAATACTTGATACCTGCAATTTAGTCCGTCGCTTCTTTAACTATCCCGCCGTAGAATCTACAGAAGACTAGCTTACTTGGCACAGCCCGTAACTAACTTCTATAAAAAAACCAGTTACAAAACTGAGGAAACGAGTTGATACTCATACATAATAATAAAAACTCTTTATTTCCGCCAAAAACATTGCACAAAAGAACTTATTCTAGGTAATTACAAGCAGTTTTGATACAAGTAGTATGTTATCTAAAGCTCAAGCATACAATATTTGGGGAGGACTGGAGCCTAAACTAGGTATGCACCTGTATTTCAGGACTCCAGGGTCCCCGCCCAGACTATGTAATTTATAATAAAATAGTGTGTGTTGGAGAGTGACCGTTCGTGTATGTGTGTGTGTGTGTATATAATGTGATCAAACCATGCTAATCTGCTATTCCTTAACTTTTCTGGCGCTACTTTCAGAATTCCTCTGATGTATTCATTAGGGTATACACCACGGTATAAACGGACACCAAATACATGCACTAAAACCTATGATGAAAAGAAAAAAACAAAGCAATCGACTATGCTTCCCGATCGACTATTACCTAAGAACCTATTTTAATATTTTTTTTTTGTTTAAGAATTCAAAAACTGTCATAGTAACTGACAGTTACCCGACTGTTTCATGTTTGTTGTGCATTTGTTTGTGCTCATGATCACAGGTTGTGAGTTGTTTCATGTTGACAGATTTCAGGCACGGGTCAGATACGGGTCCTGTCTTCTAAAAAATTAAACGAGATAAAATACGTTTTCCTTTTATTTTGAAATAGGTTCGTGTCCGTGCAAGTGATGGACGAGTTTGCTTTGCCTCTACTGATCGAAATCGTTGTTTAAATGGGAGTGCTTACCCACGAAATTAATATACTTTATACACGTATTACAAGCAGTTTGTATTACAGATAAGTTGTTTTCTAATGGTTGAAGTCTAAGTTCCTAGGACTTGCTATGAGTAAGAAGTCGAATGATGTTTCCATATCTTTGTCCTATCCCGGGATTCAAACTATGTCAATGCTAAATTTCATCAAGTAGTACCTATAAGTGAACAGATAGATATCGCCTATCTACAGACTGATACTTACAGAGTTTTTTTTCACATATGTAATAATATAAAAATGTATAAAATTAATCCTTACGATCTATTATACATAAATGGATGTAAATGAGCGGCCTATTATATTTTCCCTCCAAGCCAACCTCACCCGCCCCTGCATCCTGCCAAACGAAGCGCTGGCAACCGATTGGTGGCGGTATAATTGTCGCAGTCATCTGGTTGAATCTCCTATTCAATTGAATGACTAATGCGTTCATTGAATGACGACATTTAATTGAATGACTAGACCGAATGTTGACTAAGCACGCGTCACTTAACGTCCAACTAGGTAGCGGATTGAAACAAAGCTCTTTGAACAGAGCGGACGTAAAAGCAGTCAAGTGATTGTAATTTAGTTCATTTTTTTCCCGCGCGGCGTTAGTAGTCACCAAAACAAATATGGCTTCGAACATGATCACCTGAGTGTTGATATTTTTTTGATTAGATTTACTTTAAACTGACTTATACGTAATAAAATAGTGTGACAGCATGGATTTACCTAATACGCCGCCTCCGGATACTTTCAAAGAAAAATAAAAAACTAAATATTAAACAGTCGGCTTTTACCCATTTAACGACTATGCTAAAATGACGTTCAGTCAAGACGTTGAAAGTTTCATTCAATAACTTGACAAGTTGTCCTTTAGGCATTCAATTAAATGTCGTCATTCAATGAACGCGCTAGTCATTCAATTGAATAGCAGATTCAACCAGATGACTGCGAAATAACCACCACAATTGAAGGCGTAGCTAAGTAGGTACCACAGACCGATGACGGGCAGCAGCGTCACCGGAGCGAGAGGCTACGTCGCCAACCCGCCTGCCCAGGGTGGCGATTATGTCCAAATGTTTGCCGTGGCGAACAACTAGGGAGGCCTATGTCCAGCAGTGGACTGCGATAGGCTGATGATGATGATAACATAAATGAATTCCTATTTCCCGTTGTCACGGTATCAAATGTGAACAATTGGACCGATTTCGATAATAGGGATGTTTTGCGGGTCAAAATAGATACATTATATTTAGTCCGTATTTTAGATCATAAAAATGTATTGGACACGTATTTTTCCTTTTTTCATTCAAATAAAAAATAGCAAAGATACAAGGCATCAAAAGTTAGGAGTGGTAGTCTTTGACGTCACTCCGTCCCGTAAAAATGCCTCACCGAGTGACGTCATGCGTAATTTCAACGGGCTATAACTTTGTAATTTTTAGTCTAATTTACAAATAAAAAAATACGTGTCTTTTATCTATACTTATAATAAATCTGTAGAGAAGTCAATTCTGTACATGAAATGTATTTTCAAAATAACTATCAGGGGGTGATTAGTGATCGATACTGATGCCAAAAATGCAATCAGTAAAATTTTTGTCTGTCTGTCTGTTCGTTATAAAAAAAAAACTACTGGACGGATTTTGACGAAACTTGGTACAATTATTCTTCATACTCCTGGGCAGGTTATAGTATACTTTTCATCACGCTATAATCAATAGGAGCAGAGCAGTGTTGGAAAAACAGGAGAAATTTTTATCTGTATGTTTGATCGCGCATCACGTGAAAACTACTGCATGTAATTAAATGCGGTTTTCACCAATGTATTGCTAGAAGTCTAACTTAAAATGTAGGTACCAATTTATGGAAGTCCGTTATTTTTGAAACCCGATAACCACGCGTGCGACGCCGCCGGCACAGCTAGTTTTTTAATAAACTAAAAGACGGACTAATTAGGTACATTTTTTTGGCCAAGCAAGCCTATTCCTTTTTTGTTGTGTTTGTTATTGTCAGGAGAAGGAAATAAAAGAAAAAAATAAGAAAATAGGGTAATTGCGATGGAACGGATACGGATTAAAGAATTAATTCTGGGGGAGTACAAAATAAAATATAGATAAGATTGAATAAGTTAAATTTCCCTTGAAAAACTTTCTTGGAATTGAAATAACAATAGAAAATATAATTTTTTATCATGTTCTTCATACCTACCTACCTACCTTTTTATTAAGCTATAATTTATATTTGCCAATAGTAGGTAAGTGCGTGTTGCACTCAATAGTTGGTGTATAAGAGTTATTGTTAACTGGAATAGCAGAGTGTGGATGCTACATAGATTGGCTACGCGTGCAAAGGTTTTCTTTCGAAATAAAACCTGTCGCAATAAACCTTTGACCTGCGTCAATTAGGGATGCGGGGCGCTTGTTTCTTTTCTACTCCATCTGACCGTTGCTTGATCAAAATCAAATAAAGTCGATACTTTTTCAGGTTTTAGGTTCAAAATTAGAGATTGTTATTGTACTTTTATATACGTATTGGTAAAGATTACTACATAGTATAAAACAAAGTCGCATTTTTTTCTGTCTGTCCCAATGAATGCTTAAATCTTTAAAACTACACAACGAATGTTGATGCGGTTTTTAGGGTTCCGTAGCCAAATGACAAAAACGGGACTCTTATAGATTCGTCATGTATGTCTGTCTGTCTGTCCGTCCGTATGTCACAGCCAGTTTATTCCGAAACTATAAGAGCAACATTATTGAAATTTGGTGCGTAGATGTATTCTATAAACCGCATTAAGATTTTAAAATAAAATCAGAAAAAAATCCAAAATTTTTGGGGTTCCCCATATATAGAACTGAAACTCAATTTTTTTTTTCATCAAACCTATACGTGTGGGTTATCTATGGATAGGTATTTTAAATTGATGTTGAGGTTTCTAACATAATTTTTTTTCTAAACTGAATAGTTTGCGCGAGAGACTCTTCCAAAGTGGTAAAATGTGTCCCCCCCCCCCCCCCCCCCCCCCTCCGTCGCGATGTATTCCAAACATTTCCAATCGTGAGTTTTATGAAATGGTGCGGTGTCATTTGTTAAGTGAAGAGAGTTTGAACGGAGCCCAAAGACTGTACGAAGCGGATAGCCTTCCTCGCCTTCGCAACCAGGGTGTGTCAAGTTCCGAACCGTGCAACGATTTTAGCTGCCAACCAAAGGCTGTTAGATTACGGCCAATTTACTACACCTTCACATGCAGAAGGGCGTGGCAGGCCAAGAGTGCCAGTGGAAATCGAAAAAGAGATCTTCGACTTTTTCCAAAGAAACCCTCGTGCAAGTACTCGAGACGCAGCGAGGCTTTTTGATTGAGGTCAGCCAATACGCCATATGGAAACTGCTTAACACCGCTGGCTGGCACCCGTATCATTTCCAAAAGTGTGACTTTTTTGTAGGGGGGAAATCAAAAGACGTGTGTATGTGGATGGGACCCAGAGCCTGGACGCCCTTAAAGTCGTAAGACCCAGACTTCCAGACACAATAGATGAAACAATAGGAATTGGATCACATGAGAACATTGGGCCTTACGAGGTTAAACAACAGATTATTAGAGCATTTGATAAAGTGAAAAGTGAGACTTTAGTCCTTAACAAATTAAAAGGCAATGTGGAAAAACGTGCGAGACTGTTTGGAGAGAAATGGTATGCATTTTGAACAGTTACCTATTAAATTACCAATAATTATTGATCAGTTTAAGTGTAAGTTGATTTTAATTTTAATTAATTTGTACATAGTTGATTCAATTTTTTTAAATACGTCTTATTGCAACAATGTACTACCTACTTATTGCCGTCTCAGTTTCATTTCCCAATAAAATACCCATTGATAAATGCGTTTAAATTGGACAGTTTTCGCTGAGAACGTGTTCGGCGGTTCGTCAATTGTCGAAAGGCGATTGCGTCAAAGTTATAAGGTGAAAATTAGGTACACTTGGCCGGTTTTTAATAGATAGAGTGAGAGATTCGAGAGGAAGGTTTATATTTGTAATACCTACCGAGGCGACTGTGGGTCGCATGTAATTTATAAAACATACTTATAACTTAATCTATCCTGAAACTTATCCTGATCGTTGGAATCTTGGGAACTTATACAAGGAGGGACTTTACCAGAAACACGACTAATGACGTGTGCCCAATTATAAAATAGTATAGGCCCGGTAATACTCGTATGCTACCTGAACGGTTTTCGGAAACTATTTACAATTTTTCAACAACACCTCAACACGGCTTGGCAGTAAGTAACTTAAACTTATTTGTTCACGAACCTCGTTGTGCGAACGACCACTCTCATCCTTTACCTTTGCGTTCTAGTTTTCTATGTTGCATCCCACTCTTAAGACCCCGCAATAGAGCTCAATTTCCGATTGAAGAAATTCATATTGCAGACAGTACCCAAGCCGATTCAACAGCGAGAGTCAGACTTATTTGGTCACGTAAGTCAGTCCGAACTCGCTTTTCGCCGTAGTTTCTAATCTGCTATCAAACTAACTTTTTTATTACTTGGTAACTAGTAAACAACGCAGCGGGAAAATTTGTTCGATGTACGTGGCTGCTACCCCTGTATGGACGTCTATCTTACGGTTATTCGATTGATTTTATTACGTAGGATGTTAGAGATCATCCATCTTGGGAATAAGGTGCCTATTATGTTTAACTGATTTGTAGTAAGTTTCTGAGAGTATTAAGAGTAAGAGTGCGACCCAAGGAAAGTTTTTTAATTTGATATGTGAGGTTTAAAGCGCTTTTGTTTGCGCTCAGAGACATTTTTAGATTCTGGCCGTGTCATTTCCGGATTTAGAATAGAACCATCCCATGTAATCGCGCGAGTATCGTAGAAGACGACTAAAGGAATATCAGGAAATGGGGCGTTTATCTGGATACAAATAAAACCTACCGGTAAGCGTGGTGACTAAGGCAATTGCTCCCAAATGACTATTGCTACTGGGGGAGGCCTATCTGCAGCAGTGAACGTTTGCAGTCTGATGATGATGATGAAGGCATTACAATAAATCATGATTTAATTTTGGTCTATATTATCTCATAACATTTAATGTTGAAAGAAACCGAAGTTGAGGATTGTGCGTCCAAAAACCATACGGTAGAGTACCTAAGTACCTAACTGTAGAAATTATTTAGCAATTACTTAGAAATTATATATCTAAGTAGACTATAACATTTACATAATCTTGACTTCTGCTTAGAGAACCGTAAAAATTGTGAAATCAAATCACGACCGCCGACGTGAGAAAGTAATAATTTTTTTTTATACTTTTCTTCAATTCCAATGACATTACAAGTTTATTCTGACAAAATTCCAATTCGAATTGGAATATTTTATTCATGCGTTGATATTTCATTGGGATTGAAGGTTCTGAAGTGTTTTCACTTCAGAAACATTTATATCTTTTAGGGAGTGGATTTTCATTCGCGGCATTAACATCTGGAAATTCTGAACGTATTTTTCCACGTGGAGTCTGCAGTGTGATTAAATTACGTTTGATAAATTGAAATTATTTATTTCTGTGATGGAAAATTAAGCAGCTCTCTGTGTGGGGCTTATTTCAGGGCGGGGCAGATGGCGCCTAAACAAGTATCCAAAAATGCTACGCTTATCCTTTCGATTGAGTTTAGTTTTTTCGCAGTGGGAATAGAACAAAATATTCTTGGAAACGTCTCGAAATACCCTGTACCTATTAGAAAACGAAACGATACTTAAAAAAAATGTTGGGAATACAATTCCAATAGACTCCGCCTCAGCATAATGCTGCCACGGCGCGGTATAGGTGTGCGCCGCGCCGTGGCTGCGCTGGTATTCAAACGGAACCATCGTGTTAGTGACGTCGAGCAAATATTAATACGTATAAATATAAATATATATTTCTTAATTACTAAATAATTTTTTGTTATGACAAAAACACGAGTATCCGAGTAGATATGACCGAGTAGGTAATACTACTCGGTCATATCTACCAAATTACATAATGAGATGATGTTTCAACCAAGATCAAACTAGTTTTATAATATACTAGCTTTTGCCCGCGACTTCGTCCGCGTGTTTAAATTTATACATACAAAAGTTTTTTCCCGCTAACTCCCGTTCCCGTGGGAATTTCTCAAAATACAGCCATAACTAAACTTTATATTTACTAAGGTACCTGCATGCCAAATTTCAAGCGTCTAACTTAAGCGGTTTAGATTTTTCATACAAAAGGATTTTCCCGCTAATTCCCGTTCCCGTGGGAATTTCGGGAATTCCTTTCTTAGTGCACCCCTACGGTACCTAAGCTACGTCCCTTCCAAATTTCAAGTGCCTACGTTTAGCCGTTTGGGCTGTGCGTTGATATGTCAGTCAGTCAGTCAGTCAGTCAGTCAGTCAGTCAGTTTCTCCTTTTATATATATAGACTAGCTTTTGCCCGCGACTTCGTCCGCGTGTTTAAATTTATACATACAAAAGTTTTTTCCCGCTAACTCCCGTTCCCGTGGGAATTTCTCAAAATACAGCCATAACTAAACTTTATATTTACTAAGGTACCTGCATGCCAAATTTCAAGCGTCTAACTTAAGCGGTTTAGATTTTTCATACAAAAGGATTTTCCCGCTAATTCCCGTTCCCGTGGGAATTTCGGGAATTCCTTTCTTAGTGCACCCCTACGGTACCTAAGCTACGTCCCTTCCAAATTTCAAGTGCCTACATTTAGCCGTTTGGGCTGTGCGTTGATATGTCAGTCAGTCAGTTTCTCCTTTTATATATATATAATATAAGATCCGACATGCGGGTACCTACTACGAAGAATAAAATAATAATCACACATCGCCATCTAGCCCCAAACTAAGCCGAACTAACTAACACTATGGGTGCTAGACAACTGATAAACTTACTTAGATACTTTTTATTGTAAATACATATTATATGTACATAGAAAACCCCCAGACCAATACAAACAGACATGTTAATGAACACTAATGTTTGTACTGTGCGGGAATCGAACCCACGACCCTTGGCTCAGAAGGCAGAGGTCACTACCAAATGAGCTGTCGAGCCAGTCATACATATATACTTACCTACTTAATAAAAATAATCAAAAGATACCTATTGGACAAAAATTAGCACCGGAAAGTGCGGCCATATTGTTCAAGTCGGTATGTAGTTAGTACCATTGTAGCTGAGAAAACTCAGAACTATATTTTGGCCTCGCCTCCATCGCAGCTCTCCGGTCGGCTATAAGCGGGCCGTAGTATATTTTCACATCGTTGTGGAAGTTAAAATGAAAATAAGCACTCCCAGCAGGGCAGTAGAATCCACCGGCACTATTTCCATTTCCAAACGAGAACATAATTTTATTCATGAGAATATCTGACTGATTGCATATCAAAACAGTGGTCGTGGCAATGTTTTAGAGGTTAGGAATAAATGCCACGCAATCAAGGATGATTGCGGGAGCATTGTTGATATTGCCAAATGAATTTAGTTAAAATGACAATCATTTTCTAATTCGATTTCAGTAGAACTGAAAATTCAAGCTTCTGGTTTTACCCAAAACGAAGTTATAGGGGTTAAAAATGGCCTGAACTACTTCGAGAAAAGGATGGTAGATAAAAGATTTTTTTGCTCGACTTAGCGGGGCACTGCCGTGCCCCCAGGTGACTGTGCTTAGCACTTAGTGTGCTAGTCACGAATTCAAAAAGATAGAAATTATTATATAAGTTGTCCTTAATTTAAAGGTTTTGTAGTGTATAAATTTAAATCGCATTTTGCATACCAATATGCACCTAGCCACAGATTAATAAATAGTTTGACCTAGCTACTTAATGTATATGTCACCGGAAAATAGCAAGAATCGTAAGTTGATCAATTTCCTAGGTAGTTGATTAACTTTCGGAATATAACAAACGGTAGTTGAAATGTATTATTCAACGCAATGGATTTCAGTAAGTTGATCAATTTACGGTAGCCTGACAGTCATTTAATAATTTACGATTTTGACACAAGTAAAATCGTCCTCAAATGGGCCAATCGTTGCTCAATGTACTATTTAACGGTGCACTATTACCCGTAAATTAATACACTGTTCCCTGATTGGTTGCCGGGATAACGCCACGTGACCCATTGAACCAATCAACGTTCACCTCACCTTCGTCGGATGATTTTACGGCAAGACCCCGTAAAATGATCAATTTACTAAAATACATACGTTAAATAATACATTTCAACTGCCGTTTATTATTTTCCGGAAGTTGATCAACTACCTAGGAAATTGATCAACTTACGATTCTTGCTATTTTCCGGTGACATATAGAAAGAACTGGGCACATTATGATTACAATAAAATACTGGATTATCATATCGTAAGGTAAGCAATTTGCGGATATGACAGCGCTTATAACACTCGTTACAATGCGTGCCACAAAAGATGAGACTTGAGAGACCACGTAATTCGATTTTTTTTTTCTAAATGACTACGATGATGGCCAGGGCGGCCTTGTCATCATCACCGGACTGTTGGGGGAGCGGAAGGCTCTCACCCCTAAAAATTTAAGCAACGATGCTGAGGGCGCCCCCTGTGGGGCTCGAGCCTCGGCTCAGGGCGTTGCTGGGAGATGCCCTACGGACGTATGTTTGGGGGGAAAAGCGACCAGGCGCGGGCCGGTATCGAGAAAAGGGCGCGAAAGCTGGGGCGACGCGACGGGAGTCCCTGCCGGCGGGGACGGAATGACGGTTGACTTGCAGTGTTATTTGTCGCGAGTTGTTCGGCGGCGGTCATGGCGAGAGTGATGGGGTCGTCGGCCTCCCAGAGGACGTGGCGGGGGCGGCGGCGTGCGCCGCGGAGTTCCTCAAAAGCGTGGTAGTTGGAGGCGTGGACCACTAAGGGGTAGGGGTGGTGAAGGGCAGAGTCAAAGAAGCGTTTTGAGCATTGTTTAAAATACTGCGCGATGGTAGGCAGTTTTAAATCAATGTGTAGGTTTTCGTTTCGGAGGAACCATGGAGCGCCGGTGGCATTGCGCATGAATCGGTTTTGTAGCCCCACGTAATTCGACCTGCGCAGAGACGACTTTATAGGTCTCCTTTGCGGTAAGAAGTCTGAAGTGTGAAGAGGGCCGGGTGTTGTCGGGGGTGCGAGAAGAAAGTGGGAGGCGCGGTACGGCTCGGCGCATGCGCGTAAGTTCCCTCACGCTCTCTTCGCCCCGCGCACGTCCTGCTCAGCTCTGAAGTACATACGAGTGCAACTGTGCTCATAATTTTTTACCATTATTTGTGTTGTTGTGTAGGTACGAGTGTAATTTAGTGATATTTTGGTTGCTGTGCCTTCAGGTAATACACTTAGAAGACACAGTAGGAAGATGGTTAACGACGTGTACACCTTTATGTCTACAGAGGCAAAGGAAGGTGCACAAAATTTAAAGCAAGTCCAAAAGCGTACAGCCGCCGCAACAAAAACATCACTAATTACAGTTAAAATAATAATAAAAGAAGCAAATAGTTCCGATTTACTACTAAATGATATCATAACAAAAATGATAATCTTGCAACTCGTGGGACAAGTGGAATTTTTTCCCGAGAAAATGTACCTACTTTGGTTCCAGTAGCGTTCCAAAAGATGACCTCCCCGCTGGTGGATCATTTATGGATAGTGACAGTGATTAAATATTGCAATCTGGATATTAAATCGTGTAACTAATTAATTAATTAATTAACAAGAACATTTTTTTAATTTTCCACTCTTTGCCTCTACCTACTTTCATTAAATAGACTCTATACCAATCCGAATGTTACCGTATAGGTACTTCTTGAATTGAAGTAAAAATTACGGATAACATTTTTGAACACGACGGTACCTGCGCGGACGCCCCAGACGCTCGGCAAGTCTCATCTTTAGTGGCACGTTTATTGTACGCTTGTTTGTTATGCTTAAAATGAAGTTTTTAATCATACTTTCAAAGCCGGGGAGTATGTTGCGCCGTTATTTCCTCGCAAGCTCTGACTGGTAGCAGTAAAAACTATTTTTTTTGTATTTCTTTCAAATTGAACATGGCAATAGTCACTAAAATGAATTTAGGAGGCAGCTTAGCGTTCTGAGGCGTCGCCATCATGCTTTTTAAGAGATTCCGCATTTTCGAACTGATGTACCAGGCCAGGCACTCCACAACCTACCCTAATTTGTCAAATTGTCAAAAAATGTAGACGATCGACTCTTTGCATCGACACAAAGGTCCAATGTGTAATATCAATCGTTTAGATTTCTCCGGATTCGACGGATAAGTATCCGTCTAGACGTTTATCCAAAGTGAACGTCGAACGCATGATGTGGACAGATAGATTAACGATGATGTGTAGCCGTCACAAAGCAATTGATAATTGACTATTTTAGAGTAATTAATTCTGATTATCAGAATGTGAAAGTTATTTCACGAACTAATTACGTTGATCTTTTGAACAAATCCTGAGATATCTGACAAGCAAATGTTAGCTTATTCATTAAGGTTGTGATTTAGGTTATAAATGAAACTACTGATACGTAACATATTCGTAGTAAAATTTGATTAGATAACTCCTTCGTGGATAACTCCAGTAAAATTTACTACGAATACGGCATCCAGAGCGTAGTTCAATAGGTACGTGAAGGCTCGCGCCTTCTCAAGTTCCGTAATTTATTCATGACAACAACATGGGCAATTGCATTCCAAACAGAACCATAACAATATTTTAGAGATATGTGCGCGAGTGGAAACTTCGCGAATTGCAAACTCGCATGTTGTTCAATCATGTGTGGGCAAATAATATGGAGCCGGCACTCGAGGCTCGATCCGATTACTTCGCAAGAGTCGGGACACATTTGTTCATGCATACGTCCTACTATAATGAATACCATAATTAAGTCTTCGTATGCATTGGAATTGGCATCACTTCACGATTGACAGGTTTTTGGTATATTTTTATTGCTGTTGGTGGCAGACGGGACAGGACGGGAGTGACCTATCATTATTGCGCTTCAAGTCACTCTCTCTCTAAACCACGTTTAAAGAAGGACATGCCTTAACGAGTCCAAAAAACCTGTCTTTTTGGATAATGCCCTGA